>JAKZAP010000015.1:5158499-5266992 GCA_023053575.1 Branchinecta lynchi
TAAAATATAAGAATAATATTATAGAGTACAGGATAAGTATGATTATGTGAACAGTTACTTTGATATGAACAGTGCAGTTTTGGGCTAAATGGTAGAACAAAGATCCAAAATACCTACACAGGTTTTTCAGATGCCCTTAATTACCTACTTTGTCTAACTGGTAGTTGCTTTAAACACAGCAAGTGCATGAAAATGGCAAAATCCACTGTCAACAAACGTTATGCCTCTACTGTACATTATGAATCTAGAACCATAGAAAAGGGTAGCCCAGAACTGAAGCCTGCCAAGCGACCTGGTCAAGTTTTCGGCTGATCCTTGGCGAGTTACTTTTCCGGTGAGAAAATAAATTCTTCACATAAATAGCTAAAGGTCAAATCAACTTGGAAACACAAAATTGATGTCCTATGTGCTTTAGTAATTACACCTGGTCTCAATTCGCTGTCCCTAGCTCGCTTGTCAAGACGGCTCTTGGAGAGTGAAAGTTATAGGGTTCGGTCCAGCTCCACTTCTGTGACATGAAATGAACTGCTACTTGGAACGGTGAAAGTTATGACGGGACGATAACTCTCAAAGAGAATGAGATATTTTGATGAAACTTGATGTGAGGATTCTTTGGATCAAAGGAAAGGCATGTTTAGGGGAGGGGGAGGGGTTTCAAAGTAAGGGCGAAAAAATGTGTTTTAAAAGCTAATGAAATAGTTGGGTAAGGGTTAAGAAGACAGGTTGAACACGAATACGAAAATCATTTTCTTTCGCCTGGAGTAGTTCGCCTGGAATCCGGCCGACACCGGAAAGCTTGTTAAAAGTAAAAGTTTTATCTGAAGTTGATTAGACATCTGATTTAGGGGTAAGGAGATATGCTGAATCCGAATATGAGAACTATTTTCTCAACGGACAGGTAGTTCACCCAGAATCCAGCAAAAATCGGAAAACTTTAAAAAATAAAAGTTTAGTCTAAAGTTGATTAGAGGTTCGATTTAAGGATAGACGGACAGGCGGACGGACAGACAGACGGACGGACGGACAGATGGAAAACTTCTGCGCAGTCATAGGTATCCCTCCACTTCGGTTTCGGGATCCCGAAAAGTATCTTAGATGAAACGTTGCATTTCGGCCCACGATCATTTGTGACACGAGGGTTTTGCCTAAAAAAATGTATCTCTAGCACCTTTAAAGTGTGCGTCTTAACCAAAAATACAGAAAAAAAACTTTTGACAGAACGACAAATATTAATGATCCACAAGGACCTATTATCGTTTTACAGCCAAGTTCGAAAATAAAATACTTTTTACCAGACGATACATTTTCATGATTTCCACGTGTCTTATTCTTATCTCAAGGGTTTTGCTTATCAAACTAACTTGAAATTATTCACTTTCCCGATCACACCACCTGGGGAGGAGTGGAGGGAAGGGGAATCCGGGATATTGAGTCGTGTGTAGCTTTCGAACGGTTGATCAGATTCCAATGAAACTTATTAACTAAATAAAAGACATGTCTCTGATATCTCATATTAAGTCCGGACCGGATTCGAAAGCTGTGGGTGAGTTGATGAGGGAGACCGTGTATCTCGTGAAGCGGTTAGATCTGTGGGATCGGGTTGGAACTTCCTGGGAAGAACAAGCATCTGCACGAGATAGCTGCAATGGATTCGGACACTTGGGGGGTGGGGGGATTCCAGTGGACTTTCACGACGAAAATCAGCAGGCATTCAAAGGACCGGTTAAAAGACATGGAAATAGTTTTTTCTCGATCCGGTCATGAATGGAGGGAGGGAGAATTCGGAATATTAAGACTTTTGAAGAGAAGATCGGATTCTAATGAAATTAATTGATTTAAAAAAGGAAATATCTCTGATATGCTTTTTCATGTCCGTGGATTCGACCACTTTGAGGGGGGGGGGGGTCTGAAAGTTCTTGACCCGCTTAGACTGGAGAGGATCGGGATGAAACTTGCTGGTAATACAAACTAATTTCTTTAAATAAATCGTTGACAGAATGGGATTGGATCCAGGCACTGTGGGGTAGTTGGAGGGGGGAAGTCCGGAATTCCGATGATCGCGGGTAAAGGTACTTCCAGATGTGCTAGAAGGCGAAACTTGGCTATGGACTTATCATCAAGCTGTTGTATTTAGTTTAAAATTTCATTTGTACATTGACGAAAACCTTGTCCTCTTTTTGTGAATTTTTAATAGCTCAGACGATCTGCAAATAGCTTTTCTTTCAAACTAAATAATAGTATTAGTTTGATTGAGGTTTTGAGAAAAATGACAATTTAATTTAAAAAGTTGAATTTCGTTTATCTTGGCTAAAATTTTCAAGGCAAAAATTTTCAAGGCAAAATTATCATTCGATAGCCTAAGATAAATGAAATTAGAAAAATAACAAAATCACCGTTTGATATCCCGTAAAAAAGATAAATCGGAAGAAGAATAGTTTATTTGATTCTGCTGATGTGGTCTAGAAGAGAAAAATGTTTTGCATCAGTTGGTCTTGGCCAGATTTGTCGTAATAGGCCAACAAGTCAGTTCAATACATTGGTGCGAAGTTAAGCTGTAGAATTCCCGTTATCAGTTGATGTAGTTTAAAAAACAAACAAAAAATCCTCATTCAATAGCCTAAAATAAATTAAATTAAAAAATAACAAAATCAGTATTTGACACCCCATATAAACGAGAAATCGGACAACGTATAGTTTGTATGATTCTGCTGAGAAAAATGTTTGTCAACAGTTGGCCTTGGCCAAATTTGACTCACTAGGCCAACAAGTCGGTTGCCTACATTGGTGCGAAGTGATGCGGTAGGATTTTCGTTCTCAGCACAAAACGTTGGTCAAACGGACTTCTTCGAACCCTGTGCGGCTCGTGAGCTCCCCCCCCCCCACCCCTCCTCGTTTTTGAACTATATTGTGGCCTGAATCCCGGACTAAGATACTAACAAAATCATCATTTGATAGCCTAAAATAAAATGAAATTAAACAAATAAGAAAATCACCATTTGGTAGCCCATGAAAAAGAGAAATAGGAAAATGTATAGTTTGTTTGATTCTGCTGATGTGCTTTTGATGAGAAAAATGTTTTTCAACAGTTGGCCTTGGCCAAACTCATCTTACTAGGCCAACATTAGTGCGAAGTGATGTGGTAGGATTATAATTTTCAGCACAAATATTGGACAAGCGAACTTCTTCGAGCTCTATGCAGCTTGTGAGCTACCCCCCCCCCCCCCCTCGTTTTTGAACAGTATGGCCGTTTTTTAACAAGCCTTTATCCAGGACCAAAATACTAAGTAACGCGTAAAAAGTAGTGTAGTAGGTGATGAACTAAAATAAACACAGAAAATAGCCTAAAAACAAGAAAAGTCAAATAAGATAACCACAAATTACCTCGTTTAAGGATTTTGATTTACGGACTCCACCCCACCACTAACGTTCAAAGAAAACTAACCCTCAACCCCTCAACCATAGGTAGACCAAAATGGCGACCCATTCCTAGAAGCGCGATGAGATTTCGTGTCGAGGGACGTTTTGGCATAAACCCGGTTGAACTGGCGTCGCGATGAACCAAGGAAGATAATGGGGATTGGGTGGGATTTCTGGCTAAGCGTAAAGCGTTGGGCCAATATACATTGTATATATGCCAAAGTGTTGCGGTAGGATTTTCGTTTTCAGCACAAAATGCTGGTCCAGCGACCATCTTCGAACCCTGTGTAGCTCGTGAGCTCACCCCCCCCCCCCCACTTGTTTTTAACAATATCGTGGACTGGATCCAGGACTAAAATACTAAGATAATCACCATTTGATAGCCTAAAATAAATGAAAAAAAAAGAAGAAATCACCATGTGGTAGCTCATAAAAAAATTGGTCTTGGCCAAACTCGTCTTACTAGGCCAACAAGTCGGTTACCTACATTGGTGCGAAGTGATGCGGTAGGCAAGCGAACTTCTTCGGACCCTGTGAAGCTCATGAACTATCGCTATTCCCCCCCGTGCACGTTTTTGAACGATATAGTGGCCTGGTTCCCGGACTAAAATACTAAGAAAAAATGACCATTCGATAGTCGAAAATAAATTAGATTTACAAGTAACAAAATCATCTTTTGATAGCCCATAAAAAAGAGAAATCGGAAGATGTTTAGTTTTCTTTGATTTTGCTGATGTGGTCTTGACGAGAGAAATGTTTTTTCAACGGTTGGTCTTGGCCAAACTCGTCTTAATGGATCAACAAGTTGGTCACTTACATTGGTGCGAAATGCAGTGGTCGGATTTTCGTTTTCAGCACAAAATGTTGGTCAATCGAACTTCTTCGAACCCTGTGCAGCTCCTGAGCTACCCTACCCCCCCCCCCCCCTCCTCGTTTTTGACCGATATCCTGGCCTTGGTCCCGGACTAAAATACTAAGTAACGCGTAAAGTGTAGTAGCTGATGAGCGAAATGAAACACAGAAAATAGCCTAAAACCAGGAAAAGTAGAATAAAAAAAGCGCAATTTACCTCGTTTCAAGATTATGTTTTACGGACTCCACCCCACGACTGACGAATAAGAAAACCAACCGACCCGTCCTCCTGGACGCGCGATGAGATGAGGGGAGTTTTGGCGTCAACCCGTTTGGCCTGATAATCCGAAGAACCACGGAAGATAATGGGGGAGTGGGATTTCTGGCTAAGTCCATGGGTTCATTCCTCTCCGTAGTTACTTCGGAGTAACTACATGTGACGTCACAAATTAACTACTACCTGGAACGGTCGAAGTTACTACGGGACGAGATAACGCGTGTTTCTTGAATGCAAGAAGAGATGGGGACTGCATGTTGAAGGATGAACAGAAGAAATTTGTTAGTTTTGCTGCATAAGAACGGCTTGATAATTATTTCGAAACAGATTCTTCAAGTGAATGAGAAGTGGAGCTAATGCTTCAGGGTTGTAAATGGAGACGTCACATTTGTCTCATTTTGATCGCTAAGCCCTTATTTTCACATATATTTGTTTCTTAGCCGGAATCGCAATAGTCTTTCTTATTCCCGTGCATATTTTTTAGCACAATGTTTAGTTCGTCCTTATCGGGAATGGAACGCCCAAGATTCGGGAACAGAAGAAATTTGTTAGTTTTGCTGCATAAGAACGGCTTGATAATTATTTTCGAAACAGATTCTTCAAGTGAATGAGAAGTGGAGCTAATGCTTCAGGGTTGTAAATGGAGACGTTGTAAATTGGATCTAGAATCCAATGATGTCATAGGTCGTTAGCGAGGTTCGTTAAATAAAACTTTAGTTTCTTCTCCTACAGTATATACAGTAATAATAACAATAATAATAATACAATGCAACAGAAAAGTCTTTCCCTCTAAATAACTTGAGAAGTTGATGAATTACAGGCATTTGAAATTCATTCCTGACACAGTCCCAATCAAGTCACCAGACCGACCAACCGGTAAACCGTCAACGACGTTGACTAGAATTTCTTATGGCACTTGAGCTTACTCAAGTGCCATATAGCGATCATAATCTATGTCTGTCTGTCGGTCTGTCCGCATTTTGCTAGTTTGGGCACTTCCACATGACCTAGGACGATAAAACTTAGTAAGCGTATCAGGAACCCAAACGGATTAACTTGGAAATAATCCCTTCCACAATCCGACCATCAATGGGGGAGTGGCAACATGGGGAATCCGGAATTAGTAACATTCATAACTTTGGAACGGATAATCGGGCGTGCATTAAACCTGACAGGTATCAAGATCAATTGTCTTGGATGTTCATTGTCAAATTAGGATCGGATCCGATAACTGGGGGGGGGGGGGGCTGAGGGGGACACCCGAAATCTATCAAAATACTTTTTCTAGTTTTTGTCAGACCCCTACCCCTTTCTTCGCACTAGTATAGCGCATGGATGAGTCATTCTTTCATCACACTAGTATAGCTCTGCTTGTGGATGAGTCATTCTTTGCTAGAATTCGTTCTGAGAGAGCTAGATCAATCGAATGTCGAAGGGGTTGGCAAAATATGTTGTTGAACCTTAGTAGGGGTTGATATAGCGGATAATCGGGCGTGCATTAAACTTGACAGGTATACAGAACAAATGTCATGGATGTTCATTGTCAAATTTTGATCGGATCCGATACCTCGGTGGGGGGGGGGGGCTAGAGGGGGTTACCCAAAATCTCTTGAAACACTTTTTCTAGTTTTCGTCAAACTTCTACCCCTTTCTTCGCACTAGTATAGCTCTGCGCATGGATGAGTCGTTCTTTCATCACACTAGTATAGCTCTGCTAGTGGGTGAGTCATTCTTTGCAAGAATTCGTTCGGAGAGAGCTAGATCAATCGAAGGTCGAAGGGGTTGGCAAAATATGTTGTTGAACCTTAGTAGGGGTTGATATAGATTAGGGGGTGCTAGGATGATGAAACTTGGCAGGCGTATCGGGGACCCGACCAAACCAACCTGGAAATTAACAGTTTCCCGATCCAACCATCTGGGAGGGGGGAGTGGAGGGAGGGGAATCCGGAAAATTGAGTGGTGTGTAACTTTCGAACGGGTGATCGGATTGAAATGAAACTTAATTCCTGAATAAATGACATATCTCTGATGTTCCATTTGAAGTCCAAACTGGATTCGACGGCTATGTAGGAGTTGGGGGGGGGGGGCAGAAACCCCGAGAAACGGTTAGAATGGCGGGATTGGAGTGAAACTTGCTGGGAATAACCAGCATCTGCTCCAGACAAATCGCTTACACATTTGGACTGGATCCGGACACTTGGGTGGAGGGGGTGGAGGGGTTTTCCGGAATTCCGGTGATGGCGGTTCTGGGGATTTTCACGACGAAACTTGGGAGGCATATCAGGGACCCTATCAAACTGACTTGTGACTACAAATTTACTCGATCCGATAGTCGTGGGGGAGAAGAGGGGGAATCCGGAATACTGTGTCATACGTAACTATGGAACTGGTGATTGGATTTAAATGAAATTTTGTAATCGAACAAAGGACATGTCTATGGTGATCTTTTTCATGTCCGGACCGGATCCGACAACAACTGGGGGGGGGGGGGGTATATGTGACCGGCTTAAACTGGAGAGTTCGGGATGGAACTTTGTGGGAATAACTAACAGATGCTCCGGATAAATCATTTACATAACCGGATCGGCTCAGGCGACTGTGGGGGGAGTTTAAGGGGGAGTCCGAAATTCCGGTGATCGCGAGTAAAGGTACTTCCACGTGTGCTAAGACGATGAAACTTGGCTGGAATATTAGAAATTCGACAAGATTGGCTTAGAATTCGCCACTTTCCAGATCCAACCATTCCTGAAAGTACCAATCATGACCGCAAATTAAGAAAAATACTTTCAAGCAAAATATGCATTTTCATGATCCCCATGAGCCCATTACCATTTTTGCCTCAAGGGTTTTGCTTACAAATAAGGTTCTAGCTCCCTTAAAGTGCGCATCTTCACCACAAGGTCGAAACGTACTTTTTATCAAACGATACATCTCAACCCATGATCATGTGTGCCACAAGGGTTCTACTTTTGACCAAACTGTATATATCAGTGATCCCTAAGAACCTGCTATCGTTTTTGCCCCAAGGAATTTGTTTACTGATGCATTTCTAGCGCCTTTAAAACGGGAATTTACGCAGTAACAATTCAAAGAAGAAGCGTAGGGTACTTAATATAAATGTCGAAACCATATTGAAGACCATTGAACCGCCCAACGAAGAAGAGGAGTTCTAGAAATGCCTTTTACATTACTTTTTACTTACTAGTGTATAATAAAATAATATTTGCTCTGTACTAAACTCCCAAACAAAAATTCCCACCAATATTTTGCCTATTCTTGCAAGTGCCATATGAGCTTTCAGCTCTTGTTTTTGTTTGGGTTAACCAGCGAATCACATTTGAAGAGAAGCTAAAGGCCAAGTAGGCCTACAGATGAAAATCACAAAATAATGTCCGAGAAAAATCACACAATAATGGGCCAGCAGCTCGGCCCGATAGTTACTTTTCAGTCACTTTCACCGTTCCAGCTTGTCAAAAAAGTTACGGGGAGCACAAGGAAGAGCGTTACTCCGAAGTAGCTTTTTGTAAAGGTAGTACCCGACCGTCTTTAGCACTTTCACTTTCCAAGAGCCGTCTTGAGAAGTGAACTCGGGCTCGGGGCAGCAATGTGAGACAGGGTGTAACAGCTAAAGTAAACAGGACATTATTGTGTGATTTTCAGCTGTACTGGGCTTTTAGCTTCTCGTCAAATATGATTCGCTGCTTAACCCAAACAAACAAAATTCTAGTCAACCTAGTTGATGGTTTCTCGGGTGGTCTGGTGATTTGATTGGGACTGTGGCAGGAGTGAATTTCAAATGCCTGTAATTCAGATGGCAATTTTTGCACTATACTTTATTAAATTTTAAGCGAAACTTTAATAATAATATGTATTAAATTTCTAAGAGTTATTTAGAGACGAAAGTCTTTTCTGTTGTTTTGTATTATTTGACGTATTATTGTTACTGTATATACCGTAGGAGAAGAAGCTAAGAATATATTTAATGAACTATTCAACCATTTGTGACATCATTGAGTTCTAGATTCTACAAGCTTGGGCGTTCCATTCCTGATAAGGACCATTGTGCCAAACAATTTGCACGAGAATAAGAAAGACTGTTGCGATTCCGGCTAGGAAACAATTATATGTGAAAATAAGGATTTAGCGACCAAAAAAGACACAACCGGAATAGATACAAAGTGTTAAGAAGGTGTGAGATCGAATCCCACTGTTGAGACCATTGTTATGAATGTTATCCCACTTCTGGACCCCATTGTTAAGGATATATCCCACTTCTAACACGATTGTTAAGATGTTGAACGTGGAGGAAGTTTCCAAAACCCTGTTCTTACACCTTGTTGAGAGGATGGACGAGTGGAGGCGAGGTTTAATGAAGATAAGGCTCCTGGGGTGTGGGCTGAAGACATTCTGACACCGTAGGTGCCCACTAGCCCCAGGACCAGTCAGGAAACCGGACAAAAGAGACAAGGGAAAGTCTCAGGGAATTCTATAGCTTAGCCGCAGTCAATCCAGAAATCCCTGAGACTTACGGACATCAGTCTCACGGCTATATTTACAAGCCTGAAGCATTAGCTCCTCTTCTCCTTCACTTGAAGGATCTGTTTCAAAATAATTATCAAGCCGTTCTTATGCAGCAAAAAAAAAAAAATCTGTTCATCCTTCCCATGCAGTCCCCATCTCTTCTTGCATTCAAGAAACACGCGTTAGACGTCAGACGTAGTTACTCCGAAGTATCTACGGAGAGGAGCTGGAACGAACCCACTATCTTTACAAAAAGTTACTTCAAAGTAACGCTCTTCCTTGTGCTCCCCGCAACTTTTTGACAAGCTGGAACGGTGAAAGTGACTGAAAAGTAACTATTTAAGTAACCCTATGGCAAAATTACATTGTATAATGTCCCAATGTTGCCTCTTGTACTGCATTTCGCGGTATAATATCGCGATTCGGATGGAAATACAGCATACTATTACACCGCAAAACGCAAAAATGGTAATAAGGAAATTCAAGCGTTCCACATCGAAATTCCAGAGCTAGCTATAACAGCTAGCCACAACCATATACCTGTTCTAGACTTTATTAGTTTCGTTTTTGCAGATACGATGGTATCTGCTACCACGGTCTAAAGTCGTTTTTGCGGTTATCTTGGTATTTGATGTCAAAAGGCGTTACTGCAATTATTGTGATATCTGGACAGTTATCGTGGTATCTGATATTCAGATGCCACGGTCAGACTGTGGTAACCGATCGTGGTATCTGAAGTCATCTCACTATCATCAGTTTTTGTTCAATTGGTGGGAAAGAAGTTTGGCACTTACTGAAGTGACTGAATATCAGTTTTTCTTTAGGGATGACTTCAAAAAGAGCAACTTCGGGAATTGTCGTTTTTGCACAGCAACCGTATATCAGATACCACGGTAACTGCAAAAACGCAAATATTGTGATGAATGTCGAAGTTGAAAGCTTAGACTAACAAGACTAAAGGTTTCGATGGGATCCCAAAAATTTAATGTTTACTCCAGACAATTTGGTCTTGTATCCGGTCTTCGCCAGACTCCTTGAACATTTTTACTATTAAGATTTAGAAACAGAAAGAGATCAATGGCTAATCATCTGAGAAAATCAAGTTCAAATATCGATTCAGCATGTGTGTATTTACTCCGAGGTTATACTTCATATCTACTTTGACGCAGGGGCGGATCCAGCCTTTCGTTCTAGGGGGGGGGGGGGCGATTCTTACCAAAAAGAGTGGGGGTAGTGTCTTTTTGTCGGCCGCAAGGCTGATTTTGTTCGCGTTTTAAGTGTCCTTGTCGATCTCTTATTTAACGAAATTGTGGTTTTCATATATTACAATAATGCATACAAAAACTGAACTTGATCAACTGACAACACTGTAAAAAAAAATCTTGCAGTATTTGCTACTCGGATTAATGTTATCTTTATTGAGATAAAATTAACCCTAATTCGGATTAATTTTATCCTAATAGAGATAAGACTAATCCCAGTAGCAAATACTGCATCCTTATTCGGAGAAACTTTTTACAGTGAACTGTTTACAAGAAAAATTCAAGCTTACTGGCTCCAATGTTCGCAAACCTGTCGGTTACCCTGTCAAGATATCGATATCGCGGTGCACATTAACCCTTGGTTCACACTGCTGCTTTGTGTGCGACACGATTTTTGGGATCCCAAAACGTAAGTGGCGGGATACCTATGACATCGCAAAAGTTGTCCGTCTGTCCGACTGTGCGTATTATAACTCTCGAAGGGAATGAGATATTTTGATGAAACTTGGTGTGAGGATTCTTTGGATCAAGAGTAAGGTCAACTTCGTAGATGGCTATGTAGCCCTATATTTAGGGGTGGGAGAGGGGTTTTAAATTAAGGGGCAAATGAAATATTTTTAAACAGATAATGTGATAGTCGGTTATGGGGTAAGAAGACATGTTGAAAACGATGGTGAAAACCATTTTGTCATCCGAAAAGTAGTTCGCCCGCAATCCGGCTAAAGCCGGAAAGTTTGTTAAAAGTAAAAGTTTTATTTGAAGTTGATTAAATGTTTGATTTAGGGGTAAGAAGACAGGCTAAACACGATGGTGAAAACCGTTTTTTCGCCGGACAAGTAATTAGCCCGGAATCCGGCCAAAACCGGAAAGTCTGTTAAAAGTAAAAGTCTTATTTGAAGTTGATTAGATGTTCGATTTAAGGGTAGAAAGCCATGCTGAACAGAGTGGTGAAAACCATTTTCTCGCCGAACAAGTAGTTTGCCCGGAATCCGGCCAAAACCGGAAAGTTTGTTAAAAGTAAAAGTTTTATTTGAAGTTGATTTGATGTTCGATTTAGGGGTAAGAAGACATGCTGAACACTTATGTGAAAAATTTTCTACCCAGACAATTAGTTCGCCGGAATCCGGCCAAAACCGAAAATTGTTAAAAGTTAGAGTTTTATTCGTAGTTGATTAGACATTCGATTTAGGGGTAAAGAGATGGTGAACCCGTGTATGACAATCATTTTATACCCGGACATATAGTTCGACGGGAATCCGGCTGGAGCCGGAAAATTTGTTATAAGTTGAATTTTTATTTGACGTTGATTAGATGTTTAATATTGGGGAAAGAAGATACGCTGAGTTCGTTTTCGAGCTTTCTTTTTTCGCCGGAAAAGTAGTTCTGGAATTCGGCCGAAACCGTGAAATTGGCAGAAGTGGCAGGTAGTTTTCGTCAAAACAGAGATGACGTATAGGGGTAAACACACAGGCTGATTCAATACCTGAACTGATTCAATCAGATGATTAATCTGTTTTTGCATTTTAATAGTAAAAATGTTCAAGGAGTCTGGCGAAGACTGGATCTGGCGAAGACAAGACCCAAGTGTCTGGATCAAATATTGAATTTTTGGGATCCCATCGAAACCTTTGGTCTTGTTTCTTTGATGTTCCGACGTGCGACAGAATCGCAAGGACGTTCCCACTTCCACGCAGATGCAAAATGGGAAACGAAATTTTTTGACGAGATTATTCTGCAAAAGGACAAATAAACCCTTGGGGAAACAGAGTCTGAAGATGCTGGGAGATTACCAATCTGAATACCACCCATCATTAGGAAATTTTCAGCCGAACTTTATGTCATCTTGTTCAAAACAGGTTAATACAAGTTTATTCAGAAGGAATTTTGCATTCAGCCATCCTAGGATTACAGTCAGACCAAGGTAGAGCAATTTTAATCTTGAAAACTAACTAGTCCTTGTATTTTCTTTTCTTTCCCTCAAGAATCGCATGCGTTATGTCGGATCAGTTGAAATATTTCAACGCATCCGACACTGCGACAAAACGCAAAGTTCTGCGTTGCTTGTCGCACGATTTGTGTCGTATGTCGCATGACGCAGAACTTTGCGCGAAATCGCAGCAGTGTGAACCATGGGTAAGCAGGCCAAACCACTGAGTCTAGTTTGCGCCATCTGCGCTCTGAGCCAGGTTTTCAGTTTGCGTAAAGTTGAGAAGCTACACTCGGCAGATTCTTCGATCACTGGAAGAGATATAATAATATCAAGAAGTGAGCTGACATAAGGATTCTAGGACAATTGGTCACAGGACAATTCGTCACAGACAATTCGTCTCACGGACAGTTAATCACAGGGACAATTCGTCACAGGACAATTGGTCACACGGACTATTCGTCACTAGGACAATTCGTCACTAGGACAGTTCGTCATATTTTAGAAAATTTGCTTGGATAAAATAAAAAATGCAACCCCTTCACAAGAGGTTGTTTGAATCAATATTTGAATCATTATTTTTAATCCTGGCTCTGACCTCCGATATTTAATCATCAGTCTTAGTGTTATATATTACCTGCATAACTTTGGAACATGGCATAGTGATGATATAGTAGTGGATTTACGTCAGGGTACCCGGTCTTCGTTTGCAATGAAACACCTGGGTCCATCTATATGGAATAATCTATCAGTGAGCATTAGGGAAGTGGAACACGTAACTCAGTTTAAAAAGAAATTAAAAGATCATTTTCTGGGCATAAATGTAAAAGGGTGGGCAGGGGGGTAAGGTGAGGTTGGGAGGGAAGAATGGGCGGAGAAGGGAGTTGAGTATTGGTGAGTGAGAATTTTTTTTTTTTTTGTATAGATATAGGTAAGAAGTTATGTGGACTTCGCGCGACTGCAAACCCTTATAGATTTTTTCTCCAGTTTGATAGTGCTGTTTTTTTATTTCTTTGAAGTGAAACCACTTTCACTTCCAAGAAGTGAAAGAACGAAGACTAGCCTGCGACTGAAAACCATATATTGGTCTAGTCAAACTGACGTACTCGAATATATGAGGGAAATTGCTCATAAATACATGTTTTAATGTAGTATATAGCCATACCATTTTAATGTAACCGAGTATTCCTTAATATACAGCTTAAAAACGAAACCCGAACTTGAAATAAGGCTCTCTGTGACGAAATGTCCGTATGACGAATTGTCCTAATGGCGAACTGTCCGTATGACGAATTGTCGTTGTGACGATTGTCCTTGTGGCGAAATGTCCTTGTGACAAATTGTCCTGTGACGAACTGTCTGTGAAAAATTGTCCTATGACGAATTGTCCTGTGACGAATTGGCCGGACACCGACATAAGGATATAGGTCTCTGTCACATTCCTTGGCAGTTTCGTCTGCTGGACAATGACAAATACCTCCTTCTCTTTTAACCCGAAGCCATCTACTTCTCCACACATGCGCTTCTGCCAAAATAAGCGTTGCGCTGGTAGACAGCACGGTTAAGCCAGGAAGTTGACCGTACATGTGTACATGCTAGAGACCTCTTTGACAGTAGTTTGCAGCAAATCTCGAGTACATTTCACAGTATTTGATGGCAGCAGTACTGTTAACCGGAAAGAGTTCAGCGTGTCTCTTGAGAATGGTCTCTTTAAGTCACTTAGGACTGAGTCGAGCATAGGTATAAAACAGCACGTAGATAATATTCTTCAGGCATAGT
The DNA here is from genome assembly GCA_023053575.1 of Branchinecta lynchi. NCBI lineage: Eukaryota > Metazoa > Arthropoda > Branchiopoda > Anostraca > Branchinectidae > Branchinecta > Branchinecta lynchi. The sequence goes on from JAKZAP010000015.1 coordinate 5,172,535, forward strand.
ATGAGGAGGATATTTCGAGGAGCCTGTCTTTGTGTAATCCTTGGAACTTCAAAAGAGACAAATGGATTTCATCTGACAATTCTTTTACTTGCTCGAATACTAGTGCGAACTCTTCGTCACACGTTTCCCGTCGCTTTTCTAGAAAATCTAAAAGATCGGAAACATGGCCATCGGCAGTGCCCATGTCCAAAGTCTTCTTCTGGAACAGCCGACTAAGAGGCAAGGACACAGCGAAAATGCTGCATAGCCACTGAAGGGAAACCACGAATTCCGCACTATGTAACGCTGTCACAAGCGTCTTCGCCTTCGGAGCGGTTACTGATTCACTCCAGTTATTGATGTGTTCCAAAGACTGGATGATTTTTGGAAGTTCGGACACAAACTGCATAAGTGACTCGTGCCGGTCGATCCACCTCGTCTCGCACATTCCAGTGAGCTGAGCTTTCAGAACCTTATTCAAGACGTAATTTCTCTTCGCAGATGCATTGAAAAATGCAACAACTTCTTTTATAATGCCTATGGCATTTCTGATGCTCGAAACAGCTGAGGTTCTTGACAAGGAAAGGTTCAGGGCGTAGTTAAAGCAGGGACAACGAGACACGTTTTTAGCTTTTTTCTGAATTTCAACTAGGCTACAGCACCACAGTTATTTGATACCATCACTGCACATCCATCCCGATTCCAACACAGTCAAGTATATTCAAGCCCATTTCTTCCAAAAGGCTTAGAACTAGCTGGCCAATCACTTTTCCGTTGACAGTCGGCTCTTTGTCTGCAGCAGAACTTTCAAAGGTGGCATGATGAACGTCAACAAAACCTATGAAGTCCTCGCGTCTATGGTTATCGAAGGCATAGCAGAGACCTAAACTAAGTTGCGGTGAATGTGACGCATCTGTTGTCTCATCGAAAATGATGCTGTAATACCTTGCTTACTTTACTCTGTCGAGAATGACACCTATAACTTCTTTCGCACAACACTCAGTTTGAGTTGAATGATGATTTTTTAGCATTTTTTCCCAATGTTTTCAGTTGTTTTTTTAATTTACTGTTGCCACTTTGAACACGATAACGTAGTAGTTTCGGAAGTTTCCTTCGTTAGAAAGTGGCATGTCATCCAAGTTTAAGCTGCCATCATCCCGATGGCCCCTCAGTGGAATATTCTGCCTTCCTAGAAATATAGTTGATTCCAGAATTGGCTTAAGCCTCTCTCTGTTTTCTGTTACTTGCTTCATTCGCTGTTCGTTGAAGCGATTATTTACAGATTCGTGCGGAGAATGGTAGGTTCTTAGAAACGACTTTCCAGCTTCTACTGCGTCACGATGGTACTGGGAAGTATCATGTACTGGTAGGTCTCCATCTTTTCCCAGTAACTTAGCAAATTTTGTGACAGGCTTTGTGACCAGCTTTTGTAGGGCAACCTGTCTGTTTGAACCCCCGCTAGCCCCAGTTACAAAAAGAGGGCAGTATTTGCAAAAAAGCCCCTTTCTGGGCAGCAAAATATACAAGCCAGTGGAAGCTCTGCAAATGAGAATCGTTCAAGTACCTTTTTTCGTCGTTCCCCCCCCGCTTTAAATGAACAGAATGCGCCATTTGGTATCCCATCGGCAGATTCCATGTCCTCTCCAGAAGCTCGCACTTTATTCGGTCGTCAATGGCATGTATCGTTTTCCGGAAACAGGGAAGGGGGCGGGGGTGTTGTTGGATGATCACTCTGAACGCTTACGGGGTTAACAGAAGATTGCAGAGTGTCAGGAATTTGCTATGCAATTTACCCATGTTCGCCACTTCCAACAGAACTAATTGAAGAGCTACTTGCAATTGCAGTTACACTATCCGTTCTGCGAGACTTGGAAATGATAAAGCTGTCAAGCGTCTTTTGTCCACGTTTTCCCGACATTAAATCGCTTAAACGATGAAAGTCCTCGTGACAGATGCACATTCAAATTTGACTATACACTGGTACGAAATGTCTGTTTTGACATTTCAGGTCCGGTTGCGTTGCGTCTCGAACAGAGAGGCGAGAACTAGCTAAATTCTACCGGGTGAACTGTTGCTATGCTATGAGGTGAGAAATACTCGAGGCTAGCTTCACGGTTTCACGCGGTATCCTCCAGCCTACCCCAAAAGTAGGCGTCATACATAATTTTGCGATGAAATAGATGTTTCTGAAGCGGCAGGCTCTGTGAATTCCTTCATTTTTAATGCGGTAAATCTGGCGTAAGTGCTATAAAACACGTGCTAGCTATAGGACATTTGTGGTAGCTGGGGCTGTTTTTGGGATACCAAAACGTATGTGAAGGGATGTCTATGATTTCGTAAATGTTGTCCGTCTGTAAGCAAGCTAACTCTCGAAGGGAATTCGATCTTCTGATGAAAGCTGGTGTGAGGACTCTTTGGGTCAAGGGAGAGGTCAAGTTCGTAGATGTGTTGATTGGATGTTCGAGTTAGGGGTAAGAAAACATGCTGAATCCGCTTTTGACAATCATTTTCTACCCCGACATATAGTTCACCAGGAATCCGGCTGAGACCGGAAAATTTTTTAAACTTAAAGTTTTATCTGAAAGTTGACTCGATGTTTGATATAGGGGCAAGGTGATACGCTGAATTCGTTTATGAGTTTTATTTTATGTCTGACAAATAGTTCACCCGGAAGTCGGTCGAAACAGCAGATTTGGCAGAAGTAAGGCAGGAAGATTTGATCAATTTCATCAAATCAGGGGCGGATCCAGGGGGGGGGAGGGGGGGATCGCCCCCCTAGACGAGCTGTACTTTTTTTGTTTGTACTACACTTATGGAAGTCTGCATTAACGCATGTTCTAACTACTGTAACTATACTCTAAAACCTTTTTACGTTCCGTTCATTCCACAGCTTTTCATCTGTCAAGCTAGCCTCGAGTATTTCTCACCTCATAACATAGCAACAGTTCACCCGGTAGAATTTAGCTAGTTCTCGCCTCTCTGTTCGAGTTGCAACGCAACCGGACCTGAAATGTCAAAACAGACATTTCGTACCAGTGTATAGTCAAATTTGAATGTGCATCTGTCACGAGGACTTTCATCGTTTAAGCGATTTAATGTCGGGAAAACGCGGACAAAAGACGCTTGACAGCTTTATCATTTCCAAGTCTCGCAGAACGGATAGTGTAAGTGCAATTGCAAGTAGCTCTTCAATTAGTTCTGTTGGAAGTGGCGAACATAGGTAAATTGCATAGCAAATTCCTGACACTCTGCAATCTTCTGTTAACCCCGTAAGCGTTCAGAGTGATCATCCAACAACACCCCCGCCCCCTTCCCTGTTTCCGGAAAACGATACATGCCATTGACGACCGAATAAAGTGCGAGCTTCTGGAGAGGACATGGAAACTGCCGATGGGATACCAAATGGCGCATTCTGTTCATTTAAAGCGGGGGAACGACGAAAAAAGGTACTTGAACGATTCTCATTTGCAGAGCTTCCACTGGCTTGTATATTTTGCTGCCCAGAAAGGGGCTTTTTTGCAAATACTGCCCTCTTTTTGTAACTGGGGCTAGCGGGGGTTCAAACAGACAGGTTGCCCTACAAAAGCTGGTCACAAAGCCTGTCACAAAATTTGCTAAGTTACTGGGAAAAGATGGAGTGAAAGTACATGATACTTCCCAGTACCATCGTGACGCAGTAGAAGCTGGAAAGTCGTTTCTAAGAACCTACCATTCTCCGCACGAATCTGTAAATAATCGCTTCAACGAACAGCGAATGAAGCAAGTAACAGAAAACAGAGAGAGGCTTAAGCCAATTCTGGAATCAACCATCGGCCATCGGGATGATGGCAGCTTAAACTTGGATGACATGCCACTTTCCAACGAAGGAAACTTCCGAAACTTCTACGTTATCGTGTTCAAAGTGGCGACAGTAAATTAAAAAAACAACTGAAAACATTGGGAAAAAATGCTAAGATATCATCAAACAACTCAAAACTGAGTGTTGTGCGAAAGAAGTTATAGGTGTCATTCTCCACAGAGTAAAGTCAGCAAGGTATTACAGCATCATTTTCGATGAGACAACAGGTGTGTCACATTCATCGCAACTTAGTTTAGGTCTCTGCTATGCCTTCGATAACCATAGTCGCGAAGACTTCATAGGTTTTGTTGACGTTCATCATGCCACCTTTGAAAGTTCTGCTGCAGACAAAGAGCCGACTGTCAACGGAAAAGTGATTGGCCAGCTAGTTCTAAGCCTTTTAGAAGAAATGGGTTTGAATATACTTGACTGTGTTGGAATCGGGACGGATGTGCAGTGATGGTATCAAATAACTGTGGTGCTGTAGCCTAGTTGAAATTCAGAAAAAAGCTAAAAACGTGTCTCGTTGTCCCTGCTTTAACTACGCCCTGAACCTTTTCTTGTCAAGAACCTCAGCTGTTTCGAGCATCAGAAATGCCATAGGCATTATAAAAGAAGTTGTTGCATTTTTCAATGCATCTGCGAAGAGAAATTACGTCTTGAATAAGGTTCTGAAAGCTCAGCTCACTGGAATGTGCGAGACGAGGTGGATCGACCGGCACGAGTCACTTATGCAGTTTGTGTCCGAACTTCCAAAAATCTTTGGAACACATCAATAACTGGAGTGAATCAGTAACCGCTCCGAAGGCGAAGACGCTTGTTACAGCGGCACATAGTGCGGAATTCGTGGTTTCCCTTCAGTGGCTATGCAGCATTTTCGCTGTGACCTTGCCTCTTAGTCGGCTGTTCCAGAAGAAGACTTTGGACATGGGCACTGCCGATGGCCATGTTTTCGATCTTTTAGATTTTCTAGAAAAGCGACGGGAAACGTGTGACGAAGAGTTCGCACTAGTATTCGAGCAAGTAAAAGAATTGTCAGATGAAATCCATTTGTCTCTTTTGAAGTTCCAAGGATTACAAAAAGACAAGCTCCTCGAAATATTCTCCTCATACTATGCCTGAAGAATATTATCGACGTGCTGTTTTTATACGTATGCTCGACTCAGTCATAAGTGACTTTGAGCCCATTATCAAGAGACACGCTGAACACTTTCCGGTTAACAGTACTGCTGCCATCAAATACTGTGAAATGTACTCGTGATTTGCTGCAAACTACTGTCAAAGAGGTCTCTAGCATGTACACATGTACGGTCAACTTCTTGGCTTAACCGTGCCGTCTAGCAGCGCAACGCTTATTTTGGCAGAAGCGCATGTGTGGAGAAGTAGATGGCTTCGGGTTAAAAGAGAAGGAGGTAGTTGTCATTGTTCAGCAGACGAAACTGCCAAGGAATGTGACAAAGACCTATATCCTTATGTCGGTGTCCGGCCAATTCGTCACAGGACAATTCGTCATAGGACAATTTTTCACAGACAGTTCGTCACAGGACAATTTGTCACAAGGACATTTCGTCACAAGGACAATCGTCACAACGACAATTCGTCATACGGACAGTTCGCCATTAGGACAATTCGTCATACGGACATTTCGTCACAGAGAGCCTTATTTCAAGTTCGGGTTTCGTTTTTAAGCTGTATATTAAGGAATACTCGGTTACGTATGGCTATATACTACAGTAAAACATGTATTTATGAGCAATTTCCCTCATATATTCGAGTACGTCAGTTTGACTAGACCAATATATGGTTTTCAGTCGCAGGCTAGTCTTCGTACTTTCACTTCTTGGATGTGTTCAGGCACCCAGCGACAAATCCCCAATACTCATTTTTGTTTTGCCTGCTCCGATTGAAGACAACAAATATTTGCCTCTACATATCACAATGCAAATATTGTTCAAGTTCAAGTTTCAAGTTCAAGTTCAAGTTTTTCTTATTGTCAAAATTCACAAAGAAATAAAAAAAATAGCACTATCAAACTGAAGAAAAAATCTATAAGGGTTTGCAATCGCGCGAAGTCCACATAACTTCTTACCTACATATATAAAAATAAAAAAAAATCTCTCACTCCCCAATACTCAACTCCCTTCTCCGCCCATTCTTCCCCCCCCCCCCCCCCCCCCCCAACCTCACCTTACCCCCCTGCCCACCCTTACTTCTCTAGCCCACTCTTCCTCCCCTAACCACCCTTTTACATTTATGCCCCAGAAAATTATCTTTTAATTTCTTTTTAAACTGAGTTACGTGTTCCACCTCCCTAATGCTCACTAATAGATCATTCCATACAGATGGACCCCATAATCGACTATCACATTAGCTGTTTCAAAATATTTTGTTTGCCTCTTAATTTGAACCCCCACCCTTAAATGTAGGGCTACAAAGCCCATCCACGAACTTGACCTTACTCTTGACCCAAAGAATCCTCACACCAAGTTTCATCAAAATATCTCATTCCTTTCGAGAGTTATAGTGCGCACAGACGGACAACGTTTGCGATGTCAACGTTTGCGTTTTGAGATCCCAGAAACCGACACTATGTGGACACGACGGTACATCGAACGACGCTGCGGAGACACGACAGTACATCGAGCGATACCACGTAGACACGCCAGTACGTCAAACGACGCTACAAGGACAAAGAAATCCGACACTATGAACCTGTCTCTCTACTGCCGTGTGTATGTCCATGTAGTGTCGTGTCTATGAAGGGGCTGTCCATGTAGCGTCGTGTCTATATAGCGTCTGACCATGTATTGTCGTGTCTAGGTAGCGTCTGTCCATGTTGTGTCGCCCGCAAAATCTCTTCATGTAGTGACGTGTCTCGATAGTGTCGTATCTCGGTACTGTCGCCTGCGTGTTTTGTCTTTGTAGTGTCGCCAGTCCGTTAAAATTCTCCAGCGTTTGTATTTTAGCGAACTTCGGCTGTGTTGCTGGCTAGCTTCGCTTTTACTTCTTGGTTTGATTCCGCCCATGTTTGTAATGATGTTCTGCGCCCGGACACTAGATGGTGCTATATAGGTTTGCGGAAGCCGTTCCGTATAATGGCAAACTTGGTGGTGGGAATGCGTGGATAGTAGTTGGGGGGGGGGGGGGTATGGTAGGATGGTTGGAAAAAACACTAGCAGCTTTTATTCCCTTAGTAAGGAGGAGGCATTTTTGAGATCCCGCATGACACCATATTTTCGGTCTGTAGAAAGCTTGAGGACGGAACGGATACGAAAAGTCCGGTGAACCTCCGGTCCACCTTAATTTGAACCCCTTCCCCAACCCTAAATATAGCCTAAGGAGCCCATCTGCGAATTCGATCTGTCCTTTTGATCAATAGAACCCTCACATCAAGTTTTAACAACACATGTCATCCCTTTCGAGAGTTATCGTGCTGATACATGGAAGGACAGACAGGCAACGGGCAACAAGTCAGAGGTATCCCGCCACTTACGTTTTGAGATCCCGAAAGATGGCCAGGACGACCCCGCCATTGGTATACATGAGGATACAAGACCAAAGGTATTGATGGCATCCTCAAAATTTAATATTTGATCCAGACAATTAGATGTTATTACTTTATAAATTTAAACTTAGAAATTTAGAACAGGACATCTAATCAACTACAAATGCAACTTTTGCTTTTAAATTTTTTGTTCGTTTTTGGCCGGATTCCGGGTGATTTACTTGTCTGCATAGAATTTTTTTTTACATAAGCGTTCAGCATGCCTTCTTACCCCTAAATCGAACATCTAACCAACTTCAAATAAAACTTACTTTTAACAAACTTTCCGGTTTTAGCCAGATTCCGGGCGAGCTACTTGTCCGGTGAGAAAATGGTTTTCATATTGGTGTTTGGAATCTCTTCTTACCCCTTACTCGACTATCTCATTAGCTGTTTAAAAATATTTTGTTTGTCCCTTAATTTGAACCCCCACCCCTAAATCTAGGGCTACAGAGCCCCTACGAACTCGACCTTTCCTTTGTCACAAAGGATCCTCTCACCAAGTTTCATCAAACTATCTCATTCCCTTCGAAAATTATCTGGCTCACAGATAGACGGACAACTTTTGCTATGTCATAGGTATCCCTCCACTTACGTTTGGGGTCAAAAAAAAAGAATAAATAAGCTCTTTGTAAGCAACGTGCGGGATCCGACCCCCGATGAAAAATTTGTAGCCTGCGTAGTAGTATGGTAGTAGTACGAAAATACTATCATTTAATGTGGCTCAGACTGGTCCAATCTTATGTAGTAGTATCCAGTAGCATCCTGTCTTGCCATAGTAGCATCCAGTCTTGCTAATAGTAGCATATAGTAGTATGCAGTAACAAGGTAAACTTGAAGTAGAAGCATGTAGTAGCATCGTTAGTACTGCATGCTACTTTTTCGTACTACTTCATAGTACTATTTTGAGATATATTTTTCATCGGGTCTGGCTCGAAAGGAGTCACATCATGAGGATATATCGACCAAAACGCCTCCCTCTGCAATTTCTGTCTAAACGCACCCAGTAAGATTTGTCATTGCCAATTGATTTCTACTGCTTGCCGTATTTTTTTAACCTGAAAATGTTAAAAATATTCGTCAATTCCGTTTCCAGTCATTTCAGTGGCCTTTGAAAGGTAGCATTTGGCACCATAGTGTGCGAAAGCATTCTGTTCGAGCTCCTTCCTTAAGGGGGAACGGTAGTCGAAACTCGTTATTGCAGATTCAGCATGGGTTTTGGTCGGTGAACAGGTCAAAGTCAAAGGACTCCCTCTGTGCGATGTTTATCTATGTCTCAGAGGTCATCAGAGGAAATTGGGTCGAGAGACTGACACTAGTTACACCTAAATGACCTTTTGGCTGCTGCTTTTTCGCAGTCATTGAAGTACCTGAAGCAACCAGTTCGCTAATTTACTTGTCGAGTGAAAGCGTCACTTATCGTCAAGTAATCGCGTCTAACAGTCAAACATTGAAAATCTGAAAAATTTTCGAGTAACAAGGCTACAAGTCGATGTGGGATCCCGAAACATAACAAGACCGAAGGTTTCGATAGGATCCCAAAAACTAATATTTGATCCACAATTGGTTCTTGTCTTCGCCAGACTCAACATTTTTACTATTAAAGTTTAGAAACAGATTAAGGCCAAATAGCTAATCATCTGAGAAAACCAAGTACAGATATGGATTCACCATGTGTGTTTACCCCTATATGTCATACCATTTTTGCCGAAACTGATCGAAACTTCCTGCCGTACTTCAGCTGAATTTCCGGTTTCGGCCGAATTCCAGGCGAACTGCCTGTCTGGCAATAAAATAAAGCTAAAAAACCAATTCAATCTATCTCTTTACCCCAACATCGAACATCTAATCAACTTCAAACAACTGTTACATATAACAAGTTTTCCGGTTTCTGGACGGACGAACAACTTGGAAGTAGTCACTTCCCCGACCCAACCACCATGGCTAGAGGGAGGGGAATGCGGAAATATGTTGTTGTACCAAGGTCAGATTACCTAGATTGTAGTCAGATCCCCACCGGAATACCGTTGTTAGTCGAAAACCCATGAAATATTCTGATTTAACAAGTTTGTTCATTCCGAAATTTCCGTTCAAATTACTTGTCAGATAGTTCAGAAACGGTTACAGCAATTTCAGCCTATGTTTTTGTGGCACTTGCAGCCTCTGCCTCAAGTGCCAAATCACGACCGCACCGCAATTCCGTTTGCCGGTCTGTCCGACTTTCAGTACTTTCAGATGTGCTAGGCAGTGAAACTTGGCAGGCATGTCAGGCACCCGACAAAACTAACATGAAAATAATCGGTTTCCTGATCTCACCATCCGGAGGGGGGGGGGGGGTGAGTGGAGGGAAAATTGAATCTGGAAAATGGAGTAGTGTGTAACTTTCGAACGGGTGATCGGATCGGATACACAGATGCAGTTATCCACATCTTTAAATGTCGAATAAATTAAAGAACCGGGTCCGATGTAAATCCCGGAAAGAAATGCATCGCATCTTTGTAAAGTTTAAAAACTACAAGTCAACTATATTTGACTGTTGACCCACAAGATATTTTGCGTCAATTTTATATATTTTGTAACAAACAAACAGAATATTCGGAATTAGGTTTTTCTTCTTAATTCGTCAACTGAACAGGTCAGCCGCTGTTTACGCGCTTATTTTCGGTCCCGTGTGAACAAGCTACTGGAGTGAAAACCCTAATTACAGCCTGCTGATTGTCCCCAGGGTCACCAAAGGTCACATCCCAAAGGATTTATACTCCTCATCGATCACCACGTTGAAGATACGCCATACGAATATACGCCAGATGATATCCGAACACCACCTGCTGAATCATGGCCTGATGTGTTGGAAGCAACGGATATACAATCAAGGAATCACCAAAAAGAGAAGGAGAATTTGAGTAATTTGTATAGGAGCCAGACGTTTTTCCCTTTAGATGATATTGATTCGGAATTGATTGAGAGTGTTAGAAGTGATGAAGTTTTGCAATCTTTAAAGGGAATGAAGGGAGGATCACCGCCAGGTATTGATGGCGTTCCCTCTACGTTATGGAGATGGGGCAAAGCATACCTGCTACATATTTTGGCAATTGTTTTTTCCTGCTTGGTGGAAAAAGCGTCATGGCCTAGCCAATGGGAGACATCTATAATGATTCCTCTTTTCAAGAAGGGGGATAAGGAGAATCACAGTAATTATAAAGGGATTCATCTAGGAAACAGTATTAGTAAGATTTATTGCAGGATTATTGATAAGAGGTTAAGCGAGTGGTTGGGTAAGAAAAATATATTAAGTAGTATCCAGGCAGGATTTCGGCAGGGGTTTAGTACCTTAGATCAGATTTTCGTTTTAAAGGTGTTGGTGAAAAAATATTTGGAAAATAGAGGTGAAAAATTACACGTAGCTTTTGTGGATCTAAAGGGGGCTTTTGACAACGTTAGTAGAGCGTTGCTTGTAGAGTATTTAGTAAGGATTGGTCTACCGGTAGCACTTGTTTTGATTGTAGTTGAAATGTATAAGGTGGTGGCTTGTGTGGTACGGGTGATGGGCAAATTTTCAAGGAGCGCAAGATCGTATATTGGAGTTAAACAGGGTTGCACTCTATCGCCGAAGCTTTTCGCCCTGTTTTTGAATGATATTGAAGGGTATTTGGAGGGACGAGGAGCTCCAATGGTAACCCTAAACCTTGTAAAATTGTGTGTCCTTTTGTTTGCTGACGATATAGTCCTGGTCGCCGAAAGCCCGGAGAAACTTCAAAAGTTGATTGATTTATTAGAAGATTATTTAAGTGTTAAAAAATTAGAATTGAATACGGATAAAACAGTGGTGGTGGTATTCAGGAAAGGAGGAAAAATTAAAGACGGTGTGGTACTTACTTATGGTGGGAGAAACTTGAAGGTGAAGGAGGAATGGGTGTATCTTGGATGCACGTTTAGCGCAAAGGGGAAAATGGGGAAGCATGTAGAATTTAGTAGAGCTAGAGGTAAAAGGTGTGTCAACATGATACTTAGAAGTGATATAAAAAGGAGTTGTAATTTAAAGGTATTTAAGGAAAAGTTAGAACAGTAACAGTTAAGCTATTTTAAAAGGGCACTAGGTCTAAGTAATAAAATTAAGAGATTGGTGGTTAGGGGTGATTTAGGCTTACGGTCGTTGAAGAGTATTAGATTAGTCAAAATGATTAAGATTGGGAAAAAATATTAATATTGCCGGGTGAAAGACTATTGAAAGATGCGTATCTTGAGTCGTTGAAGGACGAAACACACGTTCAATATTAGATAGTTGCGGGCTTGGTTATATGTGGAATAGAGGGGAGAGTCCGGGGAGAGAGTTAGGATTTGCTTCAAAAGAAGTTAGTAGTAGGTTAATTGACCAAGAAATCTAGGTTTGGCTAGCTAGGAGAAGAGATAGTGGATCCTTGAGTTTGTATGCAGAGGCTAAAGAGATTTCGGGTGAAGAAATTTATTTGAAAGCGGGTCTAAAAAAAAAGGAAGTGAAACTAATTTTTAATATGAGGGCAGATAGCTTGCCACTTGGTGAAAGAAGAAAGTATTTGGGAAGTGTTAGGGAGAAATCTGGTCCTTACTTTTGTCCAATGTGCGGTGAGGGAGATGAGGATCTAATTCATTTTATGTGTGGTTGTGATGAAATTGAGGATCTGAGGGAGGAAATTTTTAAGGGAGGGATTCATGGGAGGAATTGGTTGTTAAATATTATGCGGAGTAGGGATTTTCTTAGTATAAGAAACCTGGCGAGGTTCCTCAGAGTGGCCAATCTGCACAGGGAAAAGTGTTTGAGTGGGGTTTAGTGTAGTAGTGTGACCGTTTACTTTGTATTTACATGTTGTTATTTATGTGTGTTTGTTATGGCCTTTGAGCTTTGAAGACAAATAAATATCGTATCATATCATCATATCATATTGGTTGATTTTGGATTTTTTTTTTTTTTAACCGATAATTACGCGCGTAGATCATCTTTGAATTACGCCAGCGTTCCTAGCAGTTCGGCTGATGGCAAGCATGTACAGACCCACTTCCCCCACAGTTGCCAGGATCGGGTTCCAACCCCCAAAGAGGCACAACTAGAACCCCAGCTCTTAATTCCCTCCAAATTTGATTGGGACCCGACCATCCTTTCGGGTCTATATGCTGTTGTTAGAATTCCGGAAAGCCCCTCCTTTCCCAACCTATGGGTTGGATCACACCGTACTTGTTTCAGTCCCAAGCTTTCTCCGCGTATAAAATTTCATAGTCCTCGCTTACTTAGAAGTGCCCGAAATCGAGGTCCCGCAGACGCACAAACCCGAAGCCAAGTCTTAACAGAGACAAAGTTGGGGTATCATCTAGCGTTTATCCTGGACTTTAACTAAAGTGTAGCAGGGGGTAGAAGCAAAGGGGTAGCAGGCAACAACTTAATTGTTAGTTTGTACTTCAACATGCCAAAAATAAATACTGGACCATAGCCTAAGCTGGAATTTCCACATGGAAGGGACACAAATGTCCGACACTACAGGGACCCGACGTTACATGGACACTTCAGAAAAGAGCCCGACACTACGAAGACACGTCACAGCGTCGAAAACGAAAAGGTGTCACCACATAGACACGACAGTATGTCGAACGACGCTACGTAGACACGACGGTATATCGAACGACACTACATAGACACGCCAGTACGTCGAACGACACTACGTGGACACGTCACTAAGGGGACAAAATCTGACGCTACGTCGAAAGTCAAAAAGTGTCCAATAGTGTCGGTACTTGTATCGTCGTGTCCATGTAGTGTCGGTCGTCGCTCCGTCGTGTCCATGTACTGACTTGTCTATGATGTGACGTTTTTCTTGTTTCGATGTAGTGTCGTGTCTTCGTAGTGTCGTGTCTACGTAGGGACGTCATCCCGCAAAATATAATAATTATCATTCGAAGTATCTGCTCAAAGGAAATGTAGATATAGAGTGGGTAATTAGAGTGGAATTATTGTAACGATGCAAGAAGACATTGCCAATTTTTCTCCCACTTAAAACAGAGGATGTGGAGACGGGGAGTAGTTCGTCATTATTCCGGTGGAAGAGTCCGACATTAGTCTGGGGTTCTGGGGTATGTGCCATTTCACAGCTAAAATTTGTCAGAGAAGTAGCTATTTTTTTTTAGCAAAACAGGCAGATTTAAAACAAAGATTTTGGCTGCAGCCTGGCATTTTCTTTCTACACAATAAAGTTACGTAGGTCTATTCAGATGCCTAGATTAGTGTGAAGGATAGACTAGTTAGGTTGGCGTTAGATGTTGAACAATGCTGTAAACGAAGCGAGAGGCACAGTTTTTTCTCTGTACGGAGTGTACCACTCTGGAAAAAAACATCAGCGTTGCTACCCTGGATGGCTTCAAAAAAGGTGTGGACGAGGACTGGCGAAATACTGAATGTTGGCTGCACTGAGATGCCAGTGAGCCGATGTGACAACATCATCCACCAACCAAGGAATGTCGGCAAACTGGAGTGCCAGTAAGCCGATGTAACAACAACAATCTAACAATCAAGTGGCCAACCAGCGAGAGACTCTAAAGGAGGATCACACCACCATATCTCGCTGGAAGTGCGATTCAAGGTAATTTAAGGTAATGGTTTAAACATTTTTGGTCATTCCAGATAAAGTCATTGCTGGAGCGAGTGGGAATGTCGTGTATCGAAGTAAGCTCTTGGTTGTGGTGATTTGCCAAAAGATTTAGAGTGTCAGATTAGAGTAGTTTTCGAGGGAAAGCATATCCAATTTTGGCAGAGTCTTGTTAGTAGTTCTACATTACCGAGCATTATCAAGCGGTTAAGGTTTGTTTTGAGTCTCTGGATTCAACTAAGGGCAAACTGCCTTCCAATACAGAGCGGGCAGAAGGTTTTTTAAGATAGGTGGTGCGGTTTCTGACCAGGGTTGCCACATTTCACAAAATAGTGTGCATTGTCACTCCATTTTCTTGTGTCGCTCTTGACCCACGTAGGATATAAAAATCATTCTATTCAGAGAAAAATCATCAAATGTGTAATTTTTGCAGCAGGGATGAGTGACTGTTTAAAGTCGTATTTCTGAAAATAAAATTAAGATGTGTCTACTTTGTAGAAGTGATTCCGACTATTATTTCACCCCCGATTCACTCTTTGCTTTGTGCCAAAAGAAACTCATTTGTAACCAAAAGCCCTTTAGGCACAAATGAGACACATCAGAGGCAGGTAGCCTACTCTCAACAGTTATTAAGTTTCATTAAGATCCGATCACCGGTTCGAAAGTTATTGCATGCCTAAAATTGTTGGATTGCCCCCAACCCCCCCTTCCATTTTCTCCTTCCCTCCCCTCCAAAATGGTCAGTTGCGGCGAGTCAATCTTGTCAGTTCTTTAATGTTTCAGCAAAGTTTCATGTCACATCCTGTTTCGAAGTACCCGAACTCGCCATCACCTCGTAATCCCGGACACTTCCAACTCCCCAGTGCCCGGATCCAGTCCGTTTATGTCAACGATCTCTTTAGGGTTCGTTCTTGTTCTTTCCTCCAAGTCCTCCACCCCCTTGAAATTTGACTTCTGAGATACGAGGTCTTTCCAAATATCAAGCTTCATGAAGATCCGATGAATGAATTTTGTTACGTGATTTAGCCTTACGGCATTTCACAACTAACAAAGGAACAGAATTAAACATTGAAATAAAATATAAGTCACATGCTTTTGTACATACAATCTATACAAAAGAAAAGGAAAATAAACTATATATTACACACTGTGAAGTCCATTGTCTTACATAAAAAACAAGACCTACGAGCTCATGTGGCACTTGTTACGAGTAGGTGATGCAAGAAAGTAGATAAGAATGTCGCAAAATACCACTTTCAACCCCCAAGGTTCAGACTTAGAAATAGAATAATGTCTAGTTTCACCCGAGTCTTTCCGAGTATTTCCGGCATTGCGTCTGATCATATCCACTCGTTTGTACCCCCCCCCCCCGCTCCAACTCTCCCTGCCACGGCCTAATCTGGTTCGGACACCTAAATGAATCATCTAAAGCATCTTTTCTTACCGCCTATCAATTTTCACTCGAATCTGAGCATTTTTCGGGAAATTGCTCGAGCACCGTACTCGGATTCGGTCTGGACCCTAAAATATGTAATCTAGGTCACTTGATCTCTCAACTTTCCAAGTTTCACTAGAATCGCTCCACTCGCGACCCCTCGGCGAGCCAAAGAATTTCCGAGACTATCCCTCCAACTCCCCTTCTGTAACCGAATAGATTCGGACGCCAAATAACAAATATAGGACGCATAAACTCGGTCCTGTCCAACTTGCATCCCATTCATCCCATTCGTTTGGTTTTTTGCACGTCAAAAAGTTTTCGGACCCCCTCCAACTCCCCCAGCCATGGCTGCATGTGGTTCGAAAACATGTTTTGCATATCTAGGTCATCAGTTCTTATCACCCATAAAGTTTCACTCGAATCGGACAACCTGTTCGCAACCTAGGAAAGTCAGTAATTTCCGGATTCCCATTCCCTTAGCTCCCTCAAAAACGTTCTGATCCAGGAAGGAAGTTTTCTTAGGGCATCGTGTTGGGTTCTGAAGTCTATTTGGTCGCAACAGTAATATGCCCGCCAAATTTTATCTTCTTTCGCACATCTGGAAGTGTCATAACTCGCGATCACTAGAATTCCGGGAAACCTCCTCCAACCCCCCCCCCCCCCCAAAGAGCCTCGGTAAGATCTGGCTCTGTCAAGGGGGTGTCTACAGGGCTTGTGCTTGTTTTTCCTACCAAATTCTATCCCGATCCCTCGACTCTAATTGTTTGACGAGATTTCCGGTGGCCCCCTTCAACTCCCCCCACAAGAACCGGATCTGATCCGGACTTAGCTTCGCCGCACCAGTCTAAATTTACCGGATTTTGTTTCGCAGACCTTCTAGAGGGGTGCTGCACCCCCCCCCCCCCCCGACACCCCCCCCCTCGGGACGCCCCTGGGAGGGGGTACAGTCCACACACTATGCAAAATTCGGAAAACCGTGAATAGTGCAAACATTTCGAGGAATTTCCGCAGAAATACTGGAGAAATGAGAGAAAGAGTTGACCGTTGGGGTACTGCACAGAACCACTCACTGTGTGGTAGTTGAAAAGCCTATCACAGTCGAGTACACAAATAGGGGTTGGGTTAGGGCAGGGTGACCAGATATAGCCTAGCGCTAAAAAAAAA
The DNA here is from genome assembly GCA_023053575.1 of Branchinecta lynchi. Classification (NCBI taxonomy): domain Eukaryota; kingdom Metazoa; phylum Arthropoda; class Branchiopoda; order Anostraca; family Branchinectidae; genus Branchinecta; species Branchinecta lynchi. Next base: position 5,189,109 of record JAKZAP010000015.1, read on the forward strand.
GCAGTCGTCTCCGCTAGCTAATTCCAGAAAACCTAGAACCAACTAAAATTACCTGTCTGGGTGGTTGGGATCAGACAGTGCATAAAGCATGCTAATTTCCAACAAAAACTGTGCAACGGCCTGGTGGTCTTGAAGACTGGGTTCGTCAAAAGCTGACACCAGCACAGCTTATCAACGCAGGGAGCTCCTATCTTCCCCATGAGAAGTTTTTGGGACACATCTCTGAGCGCGGTGCCTGCCTCCTACACGTAGATCCACCGGTTAACGCAGTGTCGGGAACGGACATTTTTGAGAATGCAGGGGAGGGCTCTCTACCTTGTTTTGACAAGATTTTGATTTACTTACAATAAGATGAATAAAATAATACATTGTGGGAATGATTCCTTAAAACTCTTGAAAGAGCACAAAAGAAACAGTAAAGAAATAATCGATTTTGTATCTTTGAACTTCACTTTCGTAATGTGAGATCACGAGAGTTGAATGAATGAATGAATATTTTTATTCAACCACTTCTATAAAATAGAAATAGTGGAGTACATAAAGAAAAGAAAGAAACACAACTTAAATTAGGATACAAATTTACACTTCGAACAGATTACACTTCAAAACACACGGACAAGACCGTGATGCGGAGAAAACGTGAAGACCGACAGATTCCTATGCAGCTCGTCAAGTTTAACAGTGATATTAGTTACTGAAAACTTAGTTATAATTTTTCGATTTTTATACCAAATTGGCGAGTAGAGGAGGAATTCACAGTAGCGGAAGTATGCTATTCGAATAGCTGCTATATCCAATAATTGCATTTCGCCTTGGTCAGGAAAATCAAAAGAGAGAGTTCACAAAACAATGACTTTAAATATCCTACACGCACTAACTTATAATAAGACCGCAATGACAATTGGTCATAAGATCCCGCAGATATTCGGTCTTTGCCGAACCACGTACATATTTGATAAATAAAAAAAAAAACCTCCGTGTTAGTCATCCGAGGCAAGTATAAATAGCAGTTTCTGATTCGCCGTGTCTTTATCGGGCCTTTCAAACCATTTGCTGTTGTTTTTTTTCAGCTTTTGGAATTCCAGATTTTCTGTTCTGGCCAGATTCCGGTCAAAGTACTACTGGTCAGGGTGAGGAGGTAAAGTTACGATCTTGCTCCTATATAAACATTCCAACCGTGTTTAGAATAGTTTTTACCTCTAAGAAATGGTCAACATTCGCCAGATTCTGGTCAGTGTACTTGTTCGGCGGGGACATAGCGACCAGCACGTATTCTTACCTTTAGATCGTCGCTTTAACTTACACGTTGAAAACCTTTAATCAACTTCAAAAGAATTTCTCTTGTACTAATCCCGGTTTTTCCCGGATTCTGGGCAAACTACCTGTTCAACGAAAAAAAAAAAAAAACAGGCTCAGTACCTCTCAGTAATCGTCATTTCAAATCTCAACATTAGATAAAACCTTTACTTTTCATTTTCCCATATTTCGGGCGAACTGTTTGTTCGATGAGAAAATCGAACATCATATCATACTTGCATTACACTCGCAGTTTAACCACCATTTAAATTACGCTTGCATATATACACAGCTTATCCCTTGCATATCAGGTCACAACACTAGCTTTAAGCTCACGTTTTCTACAGCGAAGTTCCGCCGGTTTCCGTCAGTGTCGCATAGCTGTGGCTCTCCGGCGCCGCGCGTACTGTGTACCAAAAATAAACTGAGCTTGCTTAACTGCCTAGGTTGATAAGCTGTGGCCACAAGAGATGTAGTTTCGATGGTGGTGGATAAGGCTAGGTCTTGAATAGGGTCACTGGGACCTGGTTGATAGCGTGGAAATCTGAAGACCAGCTGGCGTGACCTTAGGTTCCACTCCCAAACCAATCAACAAACGAGGTGAAGGGATGTCGTAGGTAGCCTAGGGCTCAGACGCACTCTTCTCTTTCTCTCAAGCAAATAAATGTATACTCAGACTAAGACAGTTTAGTTGCCATAGCTACCGGAAGTTATCAAGTGATGATCATGATGATGGACCGTTTTCTTCCAGACAACAGGCAATTAAAGACATACGTCATCTACCAGCAATATTCTGAACTTATTGCCTGCACAGATGGCGTATGTGTTTATACCTTGGTTGGGAATGATAACAAAATATGATATGGCCCTCTGAGCCATACCAAGAGGTCTTGGCGCTACCGTCTAGTGTCGTCATGCGCTGATATTTTGGTTGGCGAAATAACACTTGGGAGTAGCGCTACGACTTGAAAGAAGGGATACATACACTAGAATAGCAGCGACGCCAGCACAACTAGCGATATAGAGCGTCCCTACTGAATTGAATCAGTCGGGCACCGTAGCTGGCTCCGTCAACTTCATATTGTAAACAGTAAAAACCAACTTACCCTCTTTTCTCGATTTGAGCAGACCGAATCTTAGCTGTACTGGACGTTTCCTCACACGCAAGTCTGTCTCGCTAATGTCCTTATTGCAGTGGGTTGCAGTTCCTCTAATGGCCGTATGGAAAGCATAGGTCTTGGCACCAGGGGCGTCTCTAGTCTTTTACCTTTTGGGGGGGGGACGTCCTGTTTGTGTCGACGGACTACAAATTTTCTGCCGTGGCCCACCAGGATAGACCAGAACCAATGTAAAACTAACTTGTAATACATCAGTTAAGTTCATCTCTTTAATATAATTTCTTAGTCTATAAAGTTCACATATTCGGCTTTTCATTTCAGCTTTTGCTAAAAAGGGAAGCTTTAAACGACTGTCACAGAACAAGTTAAAGTAAGCACCACAGGCGAAATTTTTTTATCTGCCTTTTTTCAGAAGCATTTTTCTATACCTTCCATACAGGTTCTAGCTTTTAACGTGTTTCAAAACCCCAAGGATGTCAGTCCTAAAAGACCAACTAAATGAAACAGCGTTCTTCCAAACATAGAATAAATACTACGAAACGCGCCGCAGGCAAAATTTTGTGTGAGACTAATTTTAATGGATCAGTTGAAATTGTTCCTTTAATGAATGAATGAATGAATATTTTTATTTACCCACTTCTATAAAATAGAAATAGTGGAGTACATAAAGAAAAGAAAAGAAACACAACTCAAAAATTAGGATACAACTTTACACATCGATATTTACACATCGATAATATAAATTCGTATATTTACAGAACGTGCCTTTTGAATCGACAGTGTTGCACAGTTTTGATTCATTGAAGGAAAAGGTGATTTCATCGCCAATTTTGGGACTGCCTCGGATCGGAAAAGGAGACTTTGTCTTAAATTGTGACGCCTCAAATTCTGCCGTTGCGGATCCAGGATGGACGGGAAGTGGTCATTTCCGTTCGTGCATGCTCAATAAGGCAGAACAAAACTATTCTGCTACGGACAAGGAATGTCTCTTTTGGGATCCCGTCAAAATCTTTGGTCTTGTTCACACCAGGAGCCAAGATAGCGATAACTTAATAGTAAAAGTGTCTGGCGAAGACTGGATCTGGCGAAGACAAGACCCACTTGTCCCCAAACTGTCTCGTGAGTACCTTTATGGGGTGTGATTTAAGGTAGAGACTGACTACCAAAGTCTCAGAAGGCTGTTATCTGGGATGTACAGCTCGCTGGTGAAGTAGCTTACAGACCAGGCTCCCAAGTTAAAGTCCCTGATGCTTTGTCGCACTTGCCAGTTGTAATCGCGGTGTCGGATTCCGATGCTTTACCCTCAGGCTGACAGCACGGAAGAGCTAAGAAAGTTGCAGAAGGCTGTTATCTGGGATGTACAGCTCGCTGGTGAAGTAGCTTACAGACCAGGCTCCCAAGTAAAAGTCCCTGGTGCTTTGTCGCGCTTGCCAGTTGTAATCGCGGTGTTGGATTCCGATGCTGTACCCTCAGGCTGACAGCACGGAAGAGCTAAGAAAGTTGCAGAAGGCTGTTATCTGGGATGTACAGCTCGCTGGTGAAGTAGCTTACAGACCAGGCTCCCAAGTTAAAGTCCCTGATGCTTTTTCGCGCTTGCCAGTTGTAATCGCGGTGTTGGATTCCGATGCTTTACCCTCAGGCTGACAGCACGGAAGAGCTAAGAAAGTTGCAGAAGGCTGTTATCTGGGATGTACAGCTCGCTGGTGAAGTAGCTTACAGACCAGGCTCCCAAGTTAAAGTCCCTGATGCTTTGTCGCGCTTGCCAGTTGTAAACGCGGTGTTGGATTCCGATGCTTTACCCTCAGGCTGTCAGCACGGAAGAGCTAAGAAAGTTGCAGAAGGCTGGTGGATTTTGTTCTAGCATTGTCAAGTATCTCGCTTCTAAGCCTGTCATGCCGTTAGATGCAGAAAAGATTGTTATTCGACAAATCCAGAACTTTAATGTAGAAAATTGTGTTTGTTGTCATGTGTCAACTATTTGCGGTGGATATAAAAATGGAGAATACAGCGTAGTTTCAGTCATACCCAACAACGTCATTCCTAAATTAACGGCTCATTTAATTGCTCCAGCTTTTTGTACGTTTGTGCATTATGATGGGCAATAAATCTATTATTATTATTACCTATTTTAGACGAAAATGATCAAAATTTCCTGCCTTACTTCCACCAATTTTCAGGTTTCGGTGGTACTCCAGAACTACTTGTCCGGTGAAAAAATAAAGCTAAAAAATTAATTCAGCGCATCTCCTTACCCCAATTTCCAACACCTAATCAACTTCAAATACAAATTTAGCTTATATCAAATTAGCCGGATTTAGTCGGATTCCGGGAGAACTACAGGTCCGGGTGAAAAATGATTGCATGTACAGATTCCACATCTCTTCTCACCCCTAAATCGGACATCAAATCAACTAGAAAAGAAAATTTTTGACAAGTTTTCCGGTGTTGGTCGGATTCCGGCGACTTGTCCGGCGAGGAAATAGTTTTCTTAACCGTGTTCAGCATGTCTTCTTGCTTCTTAATAAAGTATTTAGTGTTTATTTTTGTAGTATTTCCAGTAAATTAGTTTTTTGTTTTTGGAGGACGAGAGTAACAAAAGATTCTTGGATAATTATAATTGTGGTAAAATAAACTAGTGAAGTTCGTTTCCCAAAATGTATTTTACGGATCAGAGTACAATTTAAATACGGTGTTGAGTTGGAAATGTTTTATGTACATTTGTCCCTTTCTAAGTTTATCCCCTTATACGTCTGGTATGGTAAAAGCTTTCTCGTATTTGTTTTTTCTCTCATAATTTACAGTAGTTTGGTTGAGAGTAGAATTTTTAAGTGTGATCGTGATTGTTTGAATTTTGAAGGACAGAAAAAAATGAAAATAAAATCGAAGCGAAAGTCTTAAGGGGGAAGAATAGTAAATGCAATATGGAATTGTTTTCAAAAGTTAAGTGACGTTAATAGTGAAAAGTGGGTAAACATAGATTAAATTAACGACACTAAGAAATGGAGGAGTAGCCACAAACAGTACGAAATATGATTTTTTTTTCCTTTTTTAAGTAATATAAAAATAAGTTAAATTACGGCCACGGGTTTAGAAAAAAGTATCTAATTAGCTGTTTAAAAATATTTTGTTCGACACTCAATTTGAAGCCCCACCCCCACACCTAAAAGTAGGGCTACAGAACCCATCTACGAAATCGACCTTTCCCTTGAGCTAAAGAATCCTTACACCAAGTTTAATCAAAATATCTCATTCCCTTCGAGAGTTATCGTGCCCACAGACGGACGGACAACCTTTGCGATGTCATAGGTATCCCTCCACATACGTTTTGGGATCCCAAAAACTTATTTTTGTTACTCGGGACGTGACTCGGTCTCGAGACGCTTTTTCACGGACTCGAAGGATTTTTTCCAGGAATCGGACTGCTGAGCGTGACTTCGGTCTCGGACTAGGACATGCTAGAATGCTGGAACAGCTTTTGAAAGTAGTCATGATGACATATTTTATGGCTCGGATCGGATCCGAGTACGGCGGGTGTAGCGGGTATTTCCCGAAAAATACGTTCGAGTGAAACTTGCTAGTTCGTAAGAGAAGATGCTGTGGATGAGTCATTTGTGTGCCGAACCAGATTCGGCCACGGTAGGGCAGAGCTGGTGGACTCGAACTCTGAACTCGTCTCGAGACACCTTTTTCGAGGACTCGGACTCGTCTTTCACGGAGCTGTCCGTCCGCCAGAGCTGTGGACTCGGACTCTGGACTCGTCTCAGAACGGTCTCGAGACGCCTTTTTCAAGTACTAGGACTCGGGATTGCTGGACTCGCAGCAGCTCTGCCGTAGTGAAATTAGATAACCTATTTCTAGGTCCGAACCTAGGGTGTTGAAAGGGTATTTTGTGACGTTCGTATCTACTTTCTTGCATCACCTACTTTTAACAAGTGCAAAATGAGCTCTTAGCTCTTGCTGTATTTGTAAAATTTAACTTTCTTTATTTTATTAACCCGCGTACTATCTCTTCTTGTTTTTTTTTTTAATCTTGTCCCCATTCCATTCGATGACGTTAATATTTCGTTGCGTAAAGATTCATTTTGTTAATAAGTTGTTAACAATACACTTCCAATTATATGGAATGGATTTGAGGTTAAATACGTTGAAAATGTATTCGGGAATCAATCAATCAATCAATCAATTTATTTAATTCGTGATTACACATCACATAATAAAATTACACTAAGACAGACAATTTCTTTACTAAATATATACAATCATTTTAACCATTCGGTGGCTAGGGGCATTAACACAGTCGACGGAAAAGTCGGTAGAAATGGCCGGAACGGCATTCTGCATTCTCACGAACTGCCTTTAAAAGTGGATTTTCGGAAACTTCTACCCTTGCAACAAAACTAACTATCGCTTTCCGTCTCATAACATCAAAAGATTCAGTTTCATTTTCTAAAAACATTTGACTAGCAGAGTAACGTCGAAAGGAGATGACGGAATGCATTGTTAAAACAAACTTTTAGTTTACGCATCGTCGTTTCAAGATAGTTATCAAAAAGTGGGAGACAATATAGTTGCGTGCAATACGTCTTAAATAAAAGAATTCTCACCGACACAGTACAAAATTTAAAATTACGAATTAAGTGGTGCGCACGCGCACAAAGATCCCGATACTGACTCGAAATTGCTGAATCATCATACAGATCATCGTCTAAAAAATAACCTAAGTACTTCACTTGATGCACTCTCTTCAAGACAAAATCACCAAGTCGAATGTCCGGAAATATCAGGGATTAAAAATGTTTCGGGATAAAAATCATGTAATTGCACTTTGCAGAATTGAAAATAATGTCATGCGTCGCTGCATAATTTGCACAAATCTTCAACAGGAGATTTAATGCGTTCGCCGACGGCGCCATTAGAACCATGTCATCAGCGTAAGCGATCGAATTCAAAAACACACCAGAGATGTTACAGCCTACACGGCTCTCCATTAATTGTTTACAAAGGTCATCTATAAAAAAATTAAATAAAAGAGGTGAAATAATTCCCCCTTGTTTAATTCCGTTAGCAGCATGAAAAGGAGCGGACAGTTTTGACCCCCACTTCACACGAAACTCCTGTTGAACATACCAATTTGAAAGGAAATCAACCAGCAGCTTTAGCATACCCCTTGCTCGTAACTTTTCAAACAACAATTTGTGGTTAACACGGTCAAAAGCTTTTCGTATGTCTAGAAAACAAGTGAAAACAGGACTTCCAAGACCCAGATAATAACACACAGTTTGCTTAAATGAAAAAATACAAAAGTCGGTGCCATGCTTCTGTTTAAAACCAAACTGATTAAAAGATGTCTTTAAAAATCAATAGAGTGTTTCAACAACAAATGCTCAAGTAACTTCGAGAAAACTGTTGTAATAGCAATGGGGCGGTACTTATCGATACTTGTGAGGTCCCCGCACTTGTTCTTTAACAGAGGTATGATCATAACCTTCATCAGGTCTGGCGAAAGACAACTGTGAGCGAATGCGCAGGTAAAGTATACTGAAAGTAAAGCGCACAGGCGCTGCCGGTTAGTATACTTCACATGCTCGGCAGACAGACCGTCATCGCCGGCTGCTTTGTTCGCTTTCAGTTCTTTCGAAATCATTCATCAATTTCATTACTCTTAAAACTAATTCTATTAACTTCGCAATCGCAGTCATTAGCACAGCTAGGCGAATGCGAATCACTGGGGACTGAATTGAGCAAGTCACTGAAGTGGGAACGCCATCTTACCACGATGTTGGACTCACCAACCTGTCCATCCAAAGTGGACGCTAGCGCATGCGGGACACTATTGACGGTTCGAAAGGTCGACCACAGATTCTTACGATCACCAAGGTAAGCTTCAGCCATCTTGTCCGCGATGTGCTTCTGCCGAGAAGATTTACACTGTTGCAAAGCAGACCGAAATTCTTTGCGTTTCACTAGCATACCGCTATATAAACTGCCGATGCTCGGTTTACCAGCTTCTCGCCACATAAGGTAAGTGGAACGGTATTCAGCGTGCACTAATTTTACTTCAGAATTCCATCCCGGGACAGCTTTGTACGCCCTATTTGACGCCACAGAACTCCAATAGCCTTCCACAGCAATACAGAGTGACGACACAATTTGATCATATAGGCTATTTACCTGGACCCGATGACTTGCACTGCTGCAGTGAACTTCCTGGCACTCAACTGCATCCTGGGGAATACTGATATCCGGGAATACTGAATCCCTCAAATCTTTTCGAGAATCCGTGTTTGTCTTCGAAAATTCATAAAAAATCTTCGAGAAGCCACAAAAAGTAATCGGGAAAAGACAAAAGGTACTCGAGAATGTTTTAAAGGTATTTGACATTTAAATTAAATTTATGTATTCAAGAATGACATAAATGTATTCGAGAATGATTTTTTTTCTTTTTTTATTCTCAAAAGTTTTTTGTCATTATCGAATACCAGAGCTACTGTGAGTCTAGCAAATCCGAGTCCGAGACAAGTCTGAGTCTTTGAAAAAGGCGTCTCGAGACGAGTCCAGAGTCCGAGTCCACGGTGCCAGCTTGTCGAATAAATTTGTAGAAGTTTTTCATTCCTTACTTCAATTTGAACGTCAAATATATTTTAGAAATTCTCAAATACTTTTTAGCTTTTCTCGAATAAGTTGTAACTTACAAACCTCATTAAACTTGAATACTCTGATAGCCTTATTTACAAACTGAATGTTTATACTAATCTTCTTAATACAAGAATTTCGTTAATAAATATTCACACTACGGGACCAAAGACGAATCAATATTACTTCCGCTTAAGCTGACTGCGTAATAAAATACTGAAACTATTCATAAACTAACGTGGCCCGAGGGCTCAATAGACAATTTAGGCTGACATATAAATATGTCATGAGTCATCCCCACAATCTAATATTGTTTTTAATTACATTAAAATTAATAATTATGTTTATATATATTATATAAAGTGAGTAAAGTTATTAACTTTTTCAATTATAATGTTATAATAACACACTTCATAATTACAATAAAACATGTAAATCCTCCGAATTAGCGCAGCTCCGATTAACGATCCGGTCCCCCAGAACGTTTCGTCATTACTTAATTGAGAGGAAGATTTAGGGACGACCGCAGAAATTAAACTAACCACGTGCAAAATTGCAGAAATAAGTGCAACTGTCAGGGGGCTCAGTATTGTATATAGGGCCGTGCTCACGGCGGACCCTAAAATACAAAGGAAAATGTTCTTTTTAGAGTCTACGTTGGATTTCATTGCACTGGCAAAGATGATTAAAGTCCTGCCAAACATAAACATTTCTACAATATAGGCTGTCCCCATTAGGATTGCACCCACAAGACCAACCAAAGCAATAATAATACTTTTTCGTCTATTGTTGACCGAAGTCCCAAGACCACGAATACATTCATATTTAGAAATAAATGTATATATATATGTATTTTTAAATACATATTTTAAAAATACATATATTGATTTATTTGCAAATATAATAAAAAAAATGTCCACTATTACGTCAACTATTAAGTCGACACCTTCTGGAGTAAATAAACGAGATTTGAGAGCACAATCCACCGTATTGGTCACACCAAAGCCGCAATTGAATGAGTCGAGGGAGGATATGATTTCTGGAAAAAAAATACGGATTACTTGAATTTCTGACATTTAGAAGCCTATAGATATTCCTTTAGCCCAAGCTGACTGCGAATCATTTTTGACGGTGCAAAACGGATAAGTCAGCTACATTTTATTCGAGCTATATTTCGGCCTTTCTTGGCAAAGGTCATCCTCAGGGTCAAGCCGCTCAAGCTGAAAAATGAACTTCCTAAAGAGGACCCTTATCAAGAAGCCCCAAACTATAACTCTAATAAAATTTAGCTTACTTATCCTTTTACACCTTATAATAATAATAATAATAATAATTTATTGGAAAAATTCGGCCACACAACAGATTCAATGATACACGTGGCTCTTGTGTTTCACAAGGTAATCCGATTTGAGAGCTCTGAGTATGTAATATTATGTTTGTCCCAATGCCTAAAGGTCCCTTCAGACTGAAAAAAGCTCTTACGTACTCCCTTCACACTGAGACACTTACGGACGCTACGTCGACGTAAGAAGCCTACGTAGCTCTCTGTAACGAAAAGTTTTCCTCCGTAAGGTAAAAATCAAGAATTGAAATTTGTTCAACTGAAGAAACTTAACGTAAGGCAACGTAAGATGATGAGGTAAAAATTAAATAAAAAGCATATACCACATTTGATTGCAAATTTCTCCAAGAGAGACCATGGATTTATGGTGGGAAAAAGAGCATCCTTGTCATATTAGCTAAAATAGCACAAATTGGCAAAGCAAATGAAAAAGAGTCGAGTAATCTGCTCAAGATTTCGAAAGGGAGCATGTTTTGTCATGGTAGCGCTTCAGGGAACTGCATCCTAATGACTCTGGGGCAAAGACTCTGAGGACAGTCAGCAGACTGAAATTTGGGTTTCAATTCAAAACAAAGCAGTTTATGTGACAGTTTAATTTAAAATTCCACTGAAATGTAGGCTCCTATGACTTTCTTTGACGTTTCCCAGGGTTACTCTGAATCACTTCCAAAATAGGTATAGCTTTTAACTGTTGAAATACCGTCATTGGCGTCTATTCCTTGCCATATTCTTCGTCAAAACCGATGAAAAATTGAGAAAATTAAATGAATTCTTCAGTTTTCCACTGGAGGTGTGATAGATTCGACGTAACGTAGGAGATTATGGAAGATAACTTTCATTTTAACTTTCGATTTTTTTGTCCAGAATCTGCACTTGCGTGCAAGAACCTCCGCAATTTCTACATCTTCATGCAGTGGGAAGTTACAAAAACTAAATGGGTCGTCTCTGCTGCTGTGGAAAACATCATTATTGTAGGTAGAATTAGGCTAGTAAACTGAAAGAGGAAAATGACCCTAAGGCTAGGTTTGGACCCACGACCTGTGACTGACATTGCCAGCGTTTAACCACTGAGCTACCGAGGGCCGGGCCAGTAGATATTGTCCGCAAACCACTGCGATTGCCAGATGGAAGTGGACTATAAGAACAATGGTCCCGCTGAACATAGCTTCGCTTCGCAATTACCTAAGGGGTCTGGAAACATTTTTAAAAATGCTCATGGGAAGAAAAAAATGCTTTAAAAACCTATTTTCTACTGATCTTGATGATTTTTATATCGAATAACATTTTCTTTGCAATGGATTGAATAAAAGAACATTTTCGTTTTGTTTATTTGAACGATATTGAGGATTTCTTTTTCAGCCTTTTCGTGGCTGTTAGATCTTTTGAGCAACTCATGGATCTTGGGAACGGATTTTCGTAAGGCTCTGAAAATTCTACAGTAGCAGGAGCAAGATCCACAGCCCTATTGCCAAGAATTCATTTTGACAAAAAATGTCACTTGACCCCTTGATGTGTTACAGCGAAGAAAGATTTGTCAAAAGAGTTTACTCTCCCGTAATATTTTGATTGATTGTGTCGGCAAAAGTTCAATTAACTGAATCACATATTTAGTATTCCTTAAAAAAGGAGTTGCCGTACCAAACAAAAATCTGTTCGGCTCTTTGAAAATCTTGACAATGGATCTAGCGGAGTTGCCGTACCAAACAAAAATCTTTTCAGCTCTTTGAAAATCTTGACAATGGAATCGACACTCAACAAATTTATAACAATATATGGCAATCGACTTATCGGACATTTTGTGCTGGCACTTTTGAACAAGAGTTCTTCTAACTGTAGCGTTTTTACCAGATTTGTCCAGTTGGGTCCTCTAAGACAGTGGTTCCCAACCTTTTCCGTACCGCGTACCCCTAAACAAGGTTCGAGGTGGTTCCCAACCCTTTCTGTATCGCGTACCCCTAAACAAGGTTCTTAGTACTTTTTTCCAATATATAATCTAATCTAAAAAAAATCTAAAAGGTTGCGTACCCCCATTTTCAGAACGTGAAAAGGCGATATTTATGTCATAAATGAAAAGGTACACATGTGTAGAAATATATACAAAATTTGAGGCTGCGTTGTAGCAAAAATTTTGTCAAATCTCGGCTTGACGTCATTAACGGCAACATTTTTTACAGTCAACACATTTTTACAGGAGCTTGACATCACGTTTCCACTAAATTGATTCTGAATCTAGTCATAAGTTCTACTTGACACTGCAAAGTACAAACTGATAAATAACAGGCACACGAATAGTTTTTTTCATGCTGTCCTCGGTACTGGAGGTTTTCGCAAAATAAAATAATTTCTTTTATGTCAGAATCTAGATAGGTAACGGACAAATACTATCATATGAGCTTCATTAGATACATCCCGCAAATTTGTGCTTTCATCAACCTGCCTCGCAGACATTTTTGTTAATTTTGTTCTAGACCTTTCAACAGTATTGTCTGATACAAGAATAGATTTTAAAGCAGTAGGCTAGCCGTTCTGGAATCAATAGTATTTCATGAATTTCACTATACGGTTTGCATTAAAAGGCGTCAAGCCTGGGCTGGGGACACCACTCCCCCTGAGTGGTCGGCCAGTAGGTAGCACCACATGCGGAAAACTGTACGAATTTAAAGAAACATTAAAGCTAGTATTTGTTGAACTCATTCCGAACACAGAAATTCGCTTCCACATAGCCCGACCCTCAGCAATTTCTACCGACTGTATATCAGACAATGAAAATGAGAGCCACAAGTGAAATTTTTTAAGTAGGCTATGACTCTTTTCGGGAAAAACACCACTACCCCCCCCCCCCCCCCAACAGAATCTAGCTTTTAATGATGCCCAAGCCCCGAAATTTCAAGTGTTAAACCGTAATGAAATGCCGCTCGTTTCCTTTCAGTAAATATAAATTTTGTGGAATCATTTCTGATCAGAACGTCTTCTGGGATCCCAAATGAAAGTAAGGGCCATTTACCATGGATCTGCCCGTCTGTTTTGTTCACGACAAATCCCGAAAAATGTGAAACATTTTTCTAGGAGTTGGTACTTGACATTGATTACATCTGACCCTTTCCGAAAAAAAGGACCGATCATACAGAAAACAAGAGCTACGAGCTCATATGGCACTTGTTACGAGTAGGCACGGCTCGGTTATGTCAATGATATATCTAGTGTTTGCTAGGTATCTTCCCACCAAGTTTCATCTCGATCCCTCCACTCATAGCGTTTTCCAATATTTACGGTTCTCCCCTCCAGCTCCCCCCAAAAGTCACCGGATCCGGTCCGGATTTTAAGTGGATCGTCTGAGTCATGAGGTCTTTCCAAATATCAAGTTTCATCGAGATCCGGTCCACCGTTCAAAAGTTATAAATACCTCAAGATTCCGGATTCCCCCTCCCTCCACTCCCCCCACAGTGCCCGAATTGGCTCGGTTATGTCAATGATGTATCTAGTGTTTGCTAGGTGTCTTCACACCAAGTTTCATCTCGATCCCTCCACTCATAGCGTTTCCCAAATTTCCGGTTGCCCCCTCCAGCTCCCCCAAAAAGTCACCGGATCCGGTCTGAATTTTAAGTGGGTCGTCTGAGGCATGAGGCCGTTCCAAATATCAAGTTTCATCAAGATCCGGTCACCCGTTCAAAACTTATAAATACCTCAAGATTCCGGATTCCCCCTCCCTCCACTCCCCCGACAGTGCCCGAATCGGCTCGGTCATGTCAATGATGTATCTAGTGTTTGCTAGGTGTCTTCCCACCAAGTTTCATCTCGACCCCTCCACTCATAGCGTTTCCCAAGATTTCCGGTTGCCTCCTCCAGCTCCCCCCAAAAGTCACCGGATCCGGTCCGGATTTTAAGTGGGTCGTCTGAGGCATGAGGTCTTTCCAAATATCAAGTTCCATCGAGATCCGATCACCCGTTCAAAAGTTATAAATACCTCAAGATTCCGGATTCCCCCTCCCTCAGCTCCCCCCACAGTGCCCGAATCGGCTCGGTTATGTCAATGATGTATCTAGTGTTTGCTAGGTGTCTTCCCACCAAGTTTCATCTCGATCCCTCCACTCATAGCGTTTCCCAAGATTTCCGGTTGCCCCCTGCAGCTCCCCCCGAAAGTCACCGGATCCGGTCCAGATTTAAAGTGGGTCGTCTGAGGTATGAGGTCTTTCCAAGTATCAAGTTCCATCGAGATCCGATCACCCGTTCAAAAGTTAAAAATACCTCAAGATTCCAGATTCCCCCTCCCTCCACTCCCCCCCCACAGTGCCCGATTCGGCTCGGTCATGTCAATGATGTATCTAATGTTTGCTAGGTGTCTTCCCACCAAGTTTCATCTCGATCCCTCCACTCATAGCTTTCCCAAGATTTCCGGTTGCCCCCTCCAGCTCCCCCCAAAAGTCACCGGATCCGGTCCGGATTTTAAGTGGGTCGTCTGAGGCATGAGGTCGTTCCAAATATCAAGTTTCATCGAGATCCGATCACCCGTTCAGAAGTTAAAAATACCTCAAGATTCCGGATTCCCCCTCCCTCCATTCCCCCCACAGTGCCCGAATCGGCTCGGTTATGTCAATGATGTATCTAGTGTTCGCTAGGTGTCTTCACACCAAGTTTCATCTCGATCTCTCCACTCATAGCGTTTCCCAAGATTTCCGGTTGCCCCCTGCAGCTCCCCCCAAAAGTCACCGGATCCGGTCCAGATTTTAAGTGGGTCGTCTGAGGTATGAGGTCTTTCCAAGTATCAAGTTCCATCGAGATCCGATCACCCGTTCAAAAGTTAAAAATACCTCAAGATTCCGGATTCCCCCTCCCTCCACTCCCCCCACAGTACCCGAATCGGCTCGGTTATGTCAATGATGTATCTAGTGTTTGCTAGGTGTCTTCCCACTAAGTTTCATCTCGATCCCTCCACTCATAGCGTTTCCCAAGATTTCCGGTTTCCCCCTCCAGCTCCCCCCAAAAGTCACCGGATCCGGTCCGGATTTTAAGTAGGTCGTCTGAGGCATGAGGTCTTTCCAAATATCAAGTTCCATCGAGATCCGATCACCCGTTCAAAAGTTATAAATACCTCAAGATTCCGGATTCCCCCTCCTCCACTCCCCCCACAGTGCCCGAATCGGCTCGGTTATGTCAATGATGTATCTAGTGTTTGCTAGGTGTCTTCCCACCAAGTTTCATCTCGATCCCTCCACTCATAGCGTTTCCCAAGATTTCCGGTTGCCCCTTCCAGCTCCCCCCAAAAGTCACCGGATCCGGTCCGGATTTTAAGTCGGTCGTCTGAGGCATGAGGTCGTTCCAAATATCAAGTTTCATCGAGATCCGATCACCCGTTCAAAAGTTAAAAATACCTCAAGATTCCGGATTCCCCCTCCCTCCACTCCCCCCATGGTGCTCGGATCGGGGAAGTGACTATTTCCAACTTAATCATTTGGGGTCCCTGATATGCCTGCCAAGTTTTATCGTCCTAGCTTATGTGGAAGTGCCCGAACTAGCAAAACCTGGACATACCGACAGACCGACAGACCGACGGACGGACAGAAATTGCGATCGCTATATGGCACTTTCCGGATTCCCCCTCCCTCCACTCCCCGCACAGTGCCCGAATCGGCTCGGTTATGTCAATGATGTATCTAGTGTTTGCTAGGTGTCTTCACACCAAGTTTCATCGGATTTTAAGTAGGTAGTCTGAGGCATGAGGTCTTTCCAAATATCAAGTTCCGTCGAGATCCGATCACCCGTTCAAAAGTTATAAATACCTCAAGATTCCGTATTCCCACTCCCTCCACTCCCCCCACAGTGCCCGAATCGGCTCGGTTATGTCAATGATGTATCTAGTGTTTGCTAGGTGTCTTCCCACCAAGTTTCATCTCGATCCCTCCACTCATAGCGTTTCCCAAGATTTCCGGTTGCCCCCTCCAGCTCCCCCCAAAAGTCACCGGATCCGGTCCGGATTTTAAGTCGGTCGTCTGAGGCATGAGGTCGTTCCAAATATCAAGTTTCATCGAGATCCGATCACCCGTTCAAAAGTTAAAAATACCTCAAGATTCCGGATTCCCCCTCCCTCCACTCCCCCCACGGTGCTCGGATCGGGGACGTGACTATTTCCAACTTAATCATTTGGGGTCCCTGATATGCCTGCCAAGTTTTATCGTCCTAGCTTATGTGGAAGTGCCCGAACTAGCAAAACCTGGACATACCGACAGACGGACAGAAATTGCGATCGCTATATGGCACTTGGCCGAAGGGCAAGTGCCATAAAAAGAACTTGAAACGGAACGGACTTGTTCTGAATTTATAGTTGAAAAAAAAAAAAACGACATCAAACGACGTGTTGTAATAATCAGGCTGGTCATTACATCCTCTCTCATTGCTGACGAAGCCGATTTTTATGGCACTTGCCCTTCGGCCAAGTGCCATATAGCGATCGCAATTTCTGTCCGTCCGTCGGTCTGTCGGTCCAGATAAGCTAGGACGATAAAATTTGGCAAGAGTATCAGGGACCCCAAATGATTAAGTTGGAAATAGTCACTTCCCCGATCCGAGCACCGTGGGGGGAGTGGAGGGAGGGGGAATCCGGAATCTTGAGGTATTTTTAACTTTTGAACGGGTGATCGGATCTCGATGAAACTTGATATTTGGAACGACCTCATGCCTCAGACGCCCACTTAAATCCGGACCGGATCCGGTGACTTTTGGGGGGAGCTGGAGGGGGCAACCGGAAATCTTGGGAAACGCTATGAGTGGAGGGATCGAGATGAAACTTGGTGGGAAGACACCTAGCAAACACTAGATACATCATTGACATAACCGAGCCGATTCGGGCACTGTGGGGGGGGGAGTGGAGGGAGGGGGAATCCGGAACCTTGAGGTATTTATAACCTTTGAACGGGTGATCGGATCTCGATGGAACTTGATATTTGGAAAGACCTCATGCCTCAGACGACGTACTTAAAATCCGGACCGGATCCGGTGACTTTTGGGGGGAGCTGGAGGAGGCAACCGGAAATCTTGGGAAACGCTATGAGTGGAGGGGTCGAGATGAAACTTGGTGTGAAGACGCCTAGTAAACACTAGATACATCATTGACATGACCGAGCCGATTCGGGCACTGTCGGGGGAGTGGAGGGAGGGGAATCCGGAATCTTGAGGTATTTATAACTTTTTAACGGGTGACCAGATCTCGATGAAACTTGATATTTGGAACGACCTCATGCCTCAGACGACCCACTTAAAATCCGGACCGGATCCGGTGACTTTTGGGGCAGCTGGAGGGGGCAACCGGAAATCTTGGGAAACGCCATGAGTGGAGGGATCGAGATGAAACTTGGTGGGAAGACACCTAGCAAACCCTAGATACATCATTGACATAACCGAGCCGATTCGGGTACTGTGGGGGGGGGGAGTGGAGGGAGGGGGAATCCGGAATCTTGAGGTATTTATAACTAGTAAACACTAGATACATCATTGACATGACCGAGCCGATTCGGGCACTGTCGGGGGAGTGGAGGGAGGGGAATCCGGAATCTTGAGGTATTTATAACTTTTTAACGGGTGACCGGATCTCGATGAAACTTGATATTTGGAACGACCTCATGCCTCAGACGACCCATTTAAAGTCCGGACCGGATCCGGTGACTTTTGGGGGGAGCTGGAGGGGGCAACCTGAAATCTTGGGAAACGCTGTGAGTGGAGGGATCGAGATGAAATATGGTGTGAAGATACATCATTGACATAACCGAGCCAATTCGGGCACTGTGGGGGGAGTGGAGGGAGGGGGAATCCGGAATCTTGAAGTATTTATAACTTTTGAACGGGTGATCGGATCTCGATGGAACTTGATATTTGGAAAGGCCTCATGCCTCAGACGACCCACTTAAAATCCGGACCAGATCCGGTGACTTTTGGGGGAGCTGGAGGGGTTAACCGGAAATCTTGGGAAACGCTATGAGTGGAGGGATCGAGATGAAACTTGGTGGGAAGACACCTAGCAAACAGTAGATAAATCATTGACATGACCGAGCCGATTCGGGTACTGTTGGGGGAGTGGAGGGAGGGGGAATCCGGAATCTTGAGGTATTTATAACTTTTGAACGGGTGACCGGATCTCGATGAAACTTGATATTTGGAAAGACCTCATGCCTCAGACGACCCACTTAAAATCCGGACCGGATCCGGTGACTTTTGGGGAGAGCTGGAGGGGAGAACCGGAAATATTGGAAAACACTATGAGTGGAGGGATCGAGATGAAACTTGGTGGGAAGACACCTAGCAAACACTAGATATATCATTGACATAACCGAGCCGTGCCTACTCGTAACAAGTGCCATATGAGCTCGTAGCTCTTGTTTTTTCAACCTCGCCCCGGAGGAGAATTCTTATCATCAAATTCTTTTATCTTAAAATAGCCTGCCTCTTTATATCAATCTGGTAACCTCATGCGACTTTAAGTCCTCGGAACTCAGTTTCTTGGTGACCCTGAACTATTCCTTCTGAAATTTTCCGGGCGTACTGCCAGTTTTCCTGGGCTAGCGCCCATTACAGCCAATTTTTGTGATCGGGTGTCCTTCGAGCCCCCCCCACCCCCCCCCCCCCCCCATAGCAACGCCCCTTGTTGAGAGAGATTCTGGCACAGTTTGGTTTTTGTATCACCTACACTGTAAGAAGTTTCTCCGAGTAAGGATTAAAGTAAATTGCAGTATTTGCTACTGCCTCAGTAGAGATAAGACTACTTATCTCAGTAGAGATAAGATTAACCCAACTTAGAGATAAGATTATCTTTTTAGACAAGATTAATCCCAATAGTAAATACTGCAAGATTTTTGTTTGTACAGTGTATCCTTTCCTTCCAGCTAAGATGGATACTTGTGACTGAAAAGTTGCAGCCAATCAAATGTGGCAAAATGTTCCCACCAGGGGCATAGAGTTTTGTCCGTCCTTTTCTAAATTTGTAGAACGAAGCGTTAGCTGAAATTCTTAACCTGGTTTTTCAGTTTATGACGATATTGATGTACGTGTTGTGCTTGTTATGATTTACATGTGTTCTCACGAGCTGTATCGAAATTACCAAACAAATTCGGCGTAAGCCAAGACAGGGTTTGTGCGATTAAAATCTATCTATCTATCCATCTACCAAACTGTTTTAAGGAAGGCTTGTCGGTTTATGGCTAAATCGGTGAGAATTCCGCTACTTACCACCAAGTATGGCGTTAGGTTCTGGAATGGTGTCATCAGAATTGGATTGGTCACAAATAGTCACCGCAGTTTGATCTAGAAATAAAAATATAATATAGTATAACAGTCCGCCAAAGGGTAATTTAGTGAACGGCAAATCCTTCCAGGACAAAATTATCTTATTCCAAAGACAAGGCGGTGCTGAAAGCTTAGGTAAATACCAACGCGATTAAATCCGGAAGCGGGTGGTAGCGGTTGTTTGGTATTTACTGTCCGTATGTTGGAGATGACTTTATATTGGGGGGTTCTCACACTATCAGAAGTTTCATAATAGATAACACGAGGATGCGCGGTCTCAACAGATAATGCGTAACAGATAACACTCTGGATGTTCTTTATTGTGTTTGAAAACGTTATGGACGAAATCTTGTGCATGGAAAAATTTGTTAGGAAGAGCCAAAAAAGCATCTAGGCTACTGACTTCATTCCTTATCGTAATGATGTCGGAAAACTTTATATTGCTTTGAACTAACCAAGCAAAACCTGCCATTCGGGCATTTCGATTGGCAGGTCTATCGATCCCTTTCCTGTGCTGGCCGGCCATATACGACGATTTTAGTTCCATTTTCTTGACAACAGGTCCGGCAGCATTGCATTCTGCATATGTGATACAACGTCATGTTCTTCCGGGGGTAACAACTACGAAAAACCTCCAGGATGACGAAGGAACATACCGCATTTCCGACCCTGTTGTTCACGACTTTATTGCGGGGTTCTACTATATTTTACAATATCCTTTTCTTTTTCGATACTGCACTATTTCTCCTCCTTTAAATGCGTAAATAATGTTTCATCATCAATTGCTTGCAAACAATTTCATAGTTGACCTATGTGTTCGAATAGGTGTGATGCCCGACACATATTTTTAACATCGCCACTGCGCTTTTCACGAGCTACGCTGCAGTGGGGAATGAAATAGCAAAGTTGCGTCGCATCTAATTCAATGGAGATAGATCAGTTTGATTCGTGGTTCGGAACGAGAAAGAGCTAACTGGTTTTGGAGTAGAGCCTGGGCGAGCTACTGTATATAAAAATGAAACTATCCTTTTGTTTATTTGGTGTATCAATAAAATATATGTCATAACGATTCAAGTTGTTACATAATTGGTGGCATCGAAAACTTGTCTTTTACATAACTTCATTTTATGAGCTTGTCAAATTATACGATTGTCCAACGGCTGCCAAAACTTTTTGTCAAGTTAGGTAGGTCAAAAACTTGTCCATTGGTATCTAGCCGCGTTACCGCGGAGTTGTGAATGTTGTCTTGTCGCTTCATTTGAATCTACACTGGCGAGAACCCTGACGAACTAGCCTCTGATGAAATTTGCATTTGCGGTCTATTCTCCCAATCCTTCCCAACATCTGAAAACCCGAGGATGCATTCTTCTGTAAAAAAAATGAAATTAAAATTAAAATAATTCAAAGTGGATTTTATTCGGAATGTGATGAAAATCTATGAGTAATAGCAGACCAAAAACAAATCTCGTTAGTCAGCATTTCAATCAAAATCCAAACTGTCAGAAGTTTCGTAACAGACAAAATGACAAGACAACATGCGTAACAGACAACACTTCGGATGTTGTCTGTTGTGTTTGAAAATGTTCTGCATAACATGTTTTGCCATCAGGAAGAGCCGAAAACGGCCAAAAAGCATTAAATTTTAAATAAATTTTCTGACATCATGACGACAAACAAAAAAGTCACTATACTTTTTTGGCTTTTTTTGCTCTTCCTGCAATGCTTGTTCTGCACAATATTTCACGTATAACATTTCCCAACACAACAGATAGCATCTCAAGTGTTGCCTGTTACGGACTGTCAGTTGAATCTGCGAATCTTTCTCTTATCCGTTCTGAATGATGGTAGTAAAAATAAGTTAAGAACCAATACCCAAAAAAAAAAAAAAAAAAAATAACATGCCGACTTGGGGTTCGGGACGTACAGCACAACTGGCGTATGGGCCCTGATCAGATCCGAGCTTGTCGGTGAGAAAATAACCTGATGAACCAGCCTACACCAAACAATTATTTTTTTTCCTGCAGAGGCTTTTACAATGTTATTCATAAGGGTCGTCAGACCACCGCAGTCGTCTAATCCACAAGGGGAAATATCAGACCAGGCTTAGGGGAAATATCAGACCAGGCTTAGTCCGAACGGTGGATCCCACAGTGTTCAAACGCCCAGAGTTGTGAGGAGGCCAAAAAGCACCCTAGTGACACTATACAAAAACTATGCCAGGCCCATTTCAGAGTACGGCTGGCAAATTTGGCATCCTGGGTCAAGTAAAGCTCAGGATGCCGACATCGAACGACTGCAGAAGAGAGCCTGCAGAATAATACTTGGCCACTGTTACACATCTTACAACGAAAGCCTTCAAATCCTGGATATCGAAAAACTGTCTGAAAGAAGAAATAATCTTCTCATGCGTTTTGGCCACCAAATTTTGAGATCTCGACACCACAGGACCATCCGTCCGGGCTTTGTTACGACCTCTCATGGACCTAACAGGCGAAGCAAGAACAACCCGAAACCCAAGCTTGTGGGAATCTTCAGAAAGATACCTAAATTCATTCTTTCCGTATTTCACTAAACATTTTAACTGTACTTGATTTATGTAAGTAAGTAAGTAATTTATTTATAACCCGCCGTTTTCAGAAGCGGAGTAAATGAAGAAAGTAAATAAAACACATAAACATACACATAAAGACACTTAATTTCAATCGTCGGCCAGGAAGCAGTGTAGAAGGTCGTGCGCTGGTTGTGTTCTGTTGTCAATGATTTTTGATAGCGACGAAGAAACATCCAAAAGGGTAACACTTGCATCTTGAATTTTGAACTCCTCCGTCAAAGTATGGTTATGGCATAATTTCGACAAGTGGAGCAGGTGCTTTGCATATTTAAAATAACATGATCTCATCTTTTTTATCTCCTTCTTTCGCAGAACATGAGTGACACCAGAACGAAATAGTATAGAAGGAGCGCAGAAGGTGCTGTACAATTTTCCTAAAGCTTTACGATTATAGCGCCCCCGGTTGGGGACGATGCGCCCATAGGCGGTACGGATTGATCTTGAAACTTCTTGAACAACCGAAGTGCAAAATTTTGACAACGAGGATTTGAATGTTATGCCAAGCCATCGTAGAGATTCTGTTGACCTGACGACGAACGATCCAAGAGAGATAGAAGCTTTAGCATTCAATCGATTTGACGAAGGGTTGAAATGCAGGTACTCACATTTTGAGAGGTTAACTTCAAGACCGATTTTGAGAAGTTCCGACGACAGCTGACAGACATTTTTGGTGAGTGTGGATCGGGTACGGCTTACTAAGAGCAAGTCGTCCGCGTAAGCTATGTAGCTGAAGGCGTGGTCTTTATAAAAGTAAGCAGGATGCAAAGAATCAAGACATGAAGATATGGCCGATTTGAAGATGTAGGGAGATAAGACTCCCCCTTGACGAACACCAGTTCGGACTGGAATAATCTCTGACAAGCTACCTTGCCATTTGAACCTTACTGAAGAATGACCATACCAAAATTTTAACAGATAGACAACAGACGGATTCACGCCAGAAGTAATGAGAGAAAATAGGGCCTGAGAGTGCGTTATATTGTCAAAAGCACCAGCTATATCTATAGAACATATATGTATAGCAGACTTGTCGCGGGTAGCCTGTTTCATCATTTTTGTCAATATGTGATGAGCGTGCGCACAACTGGCGCTCGAACGGAATCCAAACTGCATTGAACCAAAGCGACATTTTTCAACTATTTCTGGAAGAAGGACGTATTCCAGGATTTTGCTTATGGTACAAGAAACTGTAATTGGCCGATAGCTTTTGCAAAGGTCCGCGTCTTTCCCTCGCTTACTCACCGATGTTATAGTACCCAAGAGGAAACTATTCGGAACCAAACCCTGGCATAAACAAATTTGAAATAGCAGCTGAAGGTGTTGTGTTAAAGCTGGACACTCAATTTTGAAAAAATCGGCGCTAAGGCCATCAGAATCTGTAGAACCAGTTCTTCTTAATTTTCGGAAAGCAATTTCGATGGAAGAACAAGTAACGGGAAGAACAGAAGGTTGAAATATCTTCCTTGGTAGGTATTTAAGAAGTAAATTTTCAAAGTGCTGCTGAATCTGGTTTTTGCATCCACTGAATAGACCACTGTAGTGGCTGGTCCAGTCAACCATCGTTTGCCTGGAAGGAGGTACAGCTGAACCTTTATCTGTACGAAGGACCTTTTGCCACGCTTTTTTGTCACTGGGAGCATCTAAGCCATTCAAACGAGCATTTTTAAGTGAAGATTTGTATTCACGCTTCGTTTTAGCTTTTAGATTAAAGACAGTACCATTCCCTGGGCGTCCACAAGCAATCCAAATTTTTAGCCAAAATTTTGACGTGTTTTTTGCCTTCTTAACTTCAGGACTGACTTTCCAAATAGGTTTCCTTGTACCAACTCGAATTCTCTCAGTCGGTACAGCAGTATCGGCTGCCAATTTCAAGCAATGGACAAGCTCGCTATAATAACAATTAATATCAACGGACGAAGTAGTAGCTGCTATACCAGTCTGATGAAGGTGAAAAGGAACTTTTAAAAGAGAGAGAAGATTAGTTAACGTAGAAATGTAGAGCACAGCATCTATACGATTCCAGTTACGCTTTTGGATCCAGGCCTTCTTGGGATTTGGACAACTAATTCGAGAAACAGGGACAACCAAACCGAAAGACAGAGGCAGATGGTCGTCCTCAATTTTCTCCTCATCAACCTCAACAATACCGTCAATAAGACATGTTTCAGAAACAATCAAATGATCAAGGTTGGAAACATTAGCGCCACGATTATGTATATATGAAAAGGGTAGATATTTCTCAATGAGACTATGAGCTACCGGTAAAGAATCGAAAAATAAATCAGTCCGTACAGAGGAAGTCAGAAGATCAGTGTTGATATCCCCAACAAGAGCCCATTTCATTCCTTTCCGTGAAATGTCTGACAGAAGTGTTCTGATTTTCTGACAAGCCTTAGCAAATGAACTATGTGATGCAATGTTCCGCCGGTCGCAAGGTAAATAAATGTTAACAAGAACAATATTAATAATAATAATAATAATACAAAGCAAGAGAAAAGGCTTTCGCCTCTAAATAACTCTAAGAAATTTTGAGTAGTCGAACTGATCAGAGTTAAAAATCTCATCAACAATGCACTTAAAACTATTGATCGATTCAGCATTAACCGCATCTTCGGTAAGGCTGTTCCAAGGATCAACAATTCGGTTGCCAAAACCCCACTTAAAAACGTCCTTGTGGAATCTTGACTTTGTAAGCTTGTACGCATGCCCCCGATGATGACGGTTAATGCTGAATCTTACTAAATCAGTCACTTCAAAATTGTCATAACTTCCATTGATTAATTTGAATGTTTCAAATATTGTCCAGCTGAACGGCAAGAGCATAACGTCCAGACTGGAACAGTTTTGGTGGTGCTGAACAATCGCTGGCTCGAAGAAAAATGGCCAACCCACCGGAAGGACGACCTCTAGTTTTCATTGCCGGCTGGATGAACACAAAATGCTCAGGAGATCTGCGCAAACTTTCGCTACTGGGGGCGGAAAGCAGATGCTCTTGGAGACAAAGAATGTCGGAACTGCCTAGCAAATCATCAAGTAGAAGATCTTTGTCCTTTGTGCCATTCATATTCAATGACACACAGCGAAGTTTCTTTTCCTGAAAAACCATTATTTGCCAAGACCCACGGCTTTCCTCATAACGCTGCATCTGAGGCTAAAAGAAACATGACAACCGTCGCAATTGGCACACTTTGGAGGCAGTGAGCAAGGCGAATCTTTGCTGTAACTGTGGCAACCAGCACAACGAGCGCATTTTGGAGAATCAGACGGATGCGGGCATTTGGCTACACCGTGGTTTGGGGATTGACAGCGAAAGCAGCGCTTGGGCATTCGGTGGAATTCATGAACACGAAAAACTTCATACCCGATTTTTACCCCGATTTTCATAGCTGTAAGGAGGCCAACTTGACTTTTGAACCCGATTTTGAAAGAACGAGAGCCCGAAATAGGCAGGACTTCACAAGCATCAGGAATCAGGGATTTCAAGGCGTCGGCCGTAATGGTGACTGGAACACTCCTGACAACACCCAAAAATTTAGGAGAGATAATTTTGGCAGTAGTACCCTCTGGCAAACCCTTTGTGATTGACCGCGCAACAACCTCGGCATAAGAAGCACTTGAAGTGTGGACAATGAGACGATTTCTTTGAGTATTCGCTCTGACATTGGTGATCCCTTCGTTACCTTCAACGGTGTCAATGTGTTACGTCCTTGAATCAATGTTAAGAAGATTGGACGGGATATTACTAACAACGACAGTGTGCGTATCAGAAGGTGGTGAGCAAGGGATGGCTGCCAAAGCCTCGGCACGAGTGGATATAGCAGTGAAGCGATCAAGAGTAGAAACTGCTTGAGCAATAAAACGGACATCATTAGCAACATGTTCGTTTCGTATTTATTGTTTGCTAGTTTGTGTTTTATTTACATTGTCGGTGAGTATTTTCTTGTCCAATTCCCGTCCGCATTAACCTAGTGCTTGTAGGGTTGAAAGAAATTGAGCGTCTCGGGTCATCTCGCCACAAGACAACTCGCCACAGCGACAGCTGAGACCGACTACTCGCCATAGTGACATCTTGCCACAGCGACAAGCCAACACACAGACATCTTGCCATAGGGCGACATCTCGCCACATTTATGGCATAAAGTACTTTATTCAGTTAATATTTTATCGAACAGAATTTATAGTGGAGCAGATAATTATGGTCAATGCCTCCCAATAAATCAAGAGCACTGCTACGGTTATACCATACTGACAATTCTTTCGATTCTCAGCTAATCAATCGGTGCGCGTCGGGACCTCTTAATACCACACTGAATTCCTGACCGCTATGTGTTTATATATAACTGCGACACAGGATTATTATTGCGAATTACTCCCCACATTCTCTTGGGACAGCTGAAGCTAAATGTCTATGCGAGTTGTCCATGTGGCGAGTTGGTCGTGTGGCAAGTCGTCTCTGTGGTGACATGTCTGTGTGGCAACTTTTCGGTTGCCAGTTAGCGGCGTGGAGAGTTGTCTTGTGGCGAGTTGTCATAGAATCAAATAGATTGATTGATTGATCCCAGGATTCTGTTTTAAACGGGAATATAGATGATTCAGTACACGCTACTGAATACTGACCGTCAGCACAAGCGGTCGCGGTGGGTCTAAGAGCGGTAGTGGACTAGGTTTTATGTTAACGTAGACAAATAGTTTTATTTCAGACTTAATATTTGGAAAGTCAGTCCTGAAGTTAAGAAGGCAAACAATACGGCACAATTGTGGCTAGATTTGGATTGCTTGTGGACGCCAAGGGAATGGTAATGTCTTTAATCTGGAGGCTAAAACGAAGTGTGAATACAAATCTTCACTTAAAAATGCTCGTTTGAATGGCTTATGTGCTCCCACTGAAAAAAAAAAAGTGGCAAAAGGTAAAGTTCAGCTGTACCTCCTTCTGCGCTAATGATCAGGAACTTGTGACGAAATCGTTGTCCGCTAAACTCAACTTTACCATCGGCCTGTCCGACAGGCAAAATCGAATTTCATCTTGCAGATCCAGACATGAAGAGGAAATGGGTACAACATCAGCAGCAAGATCCTGAACTGAGAAGAATCCAACAAGCCATAGTACGTAAGTCTACCACCGATGAAGAGACTAACGAAGAAAGTAAATTTCTCCAAGACGAGCTACTGTTCCGGTGTCCCAAACAAAGCTACCGATCTGAAGACAAGCTATTGGCTGTTCCGAAAAGCCTGCGGAATGAAGTTTTGGTTACTTACCACTGTAACCCGATAGGAGCACACCAAGGTATCGAGTAACTTTACCAGATACTTCGGAAGATACGGCTAACCGGACGAGCCACTTCAGTGGTCTATCAGTGGTTGGAAAAACCAGATTCAGCAGCAAGCAGCAAAGCAGCAAAAATCTACTTTTTAAATACAGACCAAGGTTCTTTCCGCTACTTCTTCTTCCATCGAAATTGCTTTCCGAGAATTCAGAAGAACTTGTTCTACAGATTCTGATGGCCCTAGTGCCGATTTTTTCGAAATTGAGTGTCCAGCTTGAGTACAACACCTTCAGCTTCTGTTCCAAATTTGTTTATGCCAGGGTTTGGTTCCGAATAGTTTCCTCTTGGGTACTATAACATGGGTGATTAAGCGAGGTAAAGGTACAGACCTTTGCAAAAACCATCGGCCAATTACAGTTTCTTGTACCATAAGCAAAATCCTGGAATACGTCCTTCTTCCAGAGTTGGTTGAAAAATGTCATTTTGGTTCAATGCAGCTTCGATAAGCGCCATTTGTGCTCACACTCATCACATATTGAGAAAGTTGATGAAGCAGCCTACCCGCGAGAAGTCTTCTATTCATATATGTTCTATAGATATAGCTGGTGCTTTTGACCATATCACGCATTCTCAGGCCCAGTTTTCTCTCATTACTTCTGGCGTTAATCTGCCTATCTGTTATAATTTTGGTATGGTCATTCCTCAGTAAGGTTCAAATGGCAAGGTAGCTTGTCAGAGATTATTCTTGTCCGAACTGGTGTTCGCCAAGAGGGAGTCTTATCTCCCTACATCTTCGCATCGGCCAGATGTTCTTGTCTCGATTCTTTACACTCTGCTTACTTTTATAAAGACGCCCTGCATAGCCTTAGTAAGCTCTTAGTAAGCCGTGGCCGATGTACACTCACCAAAAATGTCAGTAAGCTGTCGTCAGAACTTCTCAAAATCGGCCTTGAAGTTAACCGATCAAAATGTGGGTACCTGCATTTCCAACCTTCGTCAAATGGTTTGAATGCATCCAAAGCTTCTATCTCTCTCGGATAGTTTGTCGTCAAATCAACAGAATCTCTACGACGGCTTGGCTTGACATTTATATTTTCGTTGTCAAAAGTCTTGTTGTTCGGTTGTTTAAGAAGCTTGTAAATATCCGTACCGCCTATGGGCGCATCGTCCCGAACCGGAGGCGCTAGAGTCGTCAAGCTTTGTGAAAGTTGTACAGCACTTTCTGCGCTCCTTCTATACTATTTCGTTCTGGTGTCACCCAGGTTCTGCGAAAAAGATGAGATCATGTTTGTTTAAACATGCTAAGCCCCTGCTCTACTTGTCGAAATTGACGGAGAAGTTCAAAATTTCTGAAGAAAGTTAACATTTTACAGTTTTCAATTTTTTCGTTTCCTGCTACATTTAATTAGTTTCATCTAATCTCGTTTTTATTCGGTATTATTTGTTAACAAGTTCTATATTTAATATTCTGTATGCAGTCGTTTTTTGTGACGGATTTCATTGATAATTACAGGATATAACTCAGTGCGTTTCTTTACATCCAGGACAATTCCATACACTGATATTTCCGAGATCTCGAATGGTTTGTGCCGTTTTCTTCCGCCCTAGTGGTATGACGTTGTTGTTACATCCTCTCTGTATGACTAATATAAGGTTTGAAGCCAAGCAGATGATCATTCCTTTCAAAGAAAATAGAAAAACGGGATTTTCTATTTTTTTCTTGATTAGCTAGTTACCCCTCCAAGAATATGTGCGAGGGATAAAATACAGTTTTGGATATTTCGGTTGCACTTCCCGCAAACCGTCCACAACGAAAAAGTAAAAGTAAAACATAAAATCCACCACAATAACAACAGGAAAACGATGCGGAACCAACAAACAATAAGACGACATGTAACTAAAAACCATAAGAACGTTGTGGACTGAACGACATGCAGATGAAAGTAAAATAACTTCATCTTGGAGGGGTAAGTAGCTGATAAAAAAAACCGAAAAACTCGTGTTTCTACTAAACAACTACTCCGCATGCACCTTAAGACCTGAAGAGTCAAGCATGGAAGCAGGCAGTAAAACTGTGCCGACGGATTTCTTCAGACATTTTTCTGTTGGTTGGATTAGAAAGTTAAAAAAAGTATTCTACTTAGAGAGAGATACACTAATACTAATTATTTAACCAACAAGTTGCATTTCGAATAAGACATACAAAAGGATTCTTGTACAAAATGTCCTAACAAAAAAATTATGTATGCGTTTGTCGTGGCTTCGTGCACAATAGAAGCTAGTTGTGGCTTCTATAAGGTCTGAAGTCAAGCTGACAATTTATTACGAAAGAAATGAAAACCCTGAGTTTTTTTTTTATCAGCGATCGTAATGTCAGTCTGTCTGTCGGTCTGTCCGCATTTTGCTAGTTTGGGCACTTCCACATGACCTAGAACAATAAAACTTGGCACGCATATCAGGGACCCAACCGGAATAACTTGGAAATAATCACTTCCCCGATCCGACCATCAATGGGGGAGTGGCAAGTTGGGGAATCCGGAAATTAGTAACATTCATAACTTTGGAACGGATAATCAGGAGTGCATTAAACTTGACAGGTATCAAGAACAAGTGTCTTGGATGTTCATTGTCGAATTCGGAGCGGATCCGATAACTGCGGGGGGGATGGAGGGGGACACCCACAATCCCTTGAAACACTTTTTCTAGATTTTGTCAAACCCCTACCCCTTTCTTCACACTAGTATAGCTCTGCGCCTGGACGAGTCATTCTTTCTTTACACTAGTATAGCTCTGCTCGTGGATGAGTCATTCTTTGCTTAAAATTCGTTCGGAGAGAGCTAGAGCAATAGAAGGTCGAAGGGGTGGCTGGGCTTGCGTGAAGCATAAGTTGAAGGTTTGATCGTTCCTGCCATTTTTTACCGGAAGTTACGACAAATAGTACTGTGCATTATTTGTTTTTTACTATATTTTATTGTAAAGAATGGCGTATTTTAGTGTCAAGACCCGTCCGGAAAGGCTATGACAGCTATTTTAGAATAAAAGATTCCGATTTTGTCTAGCCAAGAAGTGCGGGATTGCAGGCGGGCTAAGCTAACATCCAACCAAATTGATACACCATACGCCATCTGTCGTGGTAGTTTGGATGTGGCACTTGCAAGTTTTGTTTTCTGCGTAGGTGTCTACTGTAGATAGACTTGGAATTGTCGTCTCGTAGTATCTTTTCCGTTGTTCCTGTCCAATATGATTTGGCCAGGTGACTACGCTTCCACTTTCCCTCGGTGACGCCAGCGGTCCTAATATCTAATATTTAATAAAAAAAATTAATGGCCCTTGCAGCTCCTCTCAAGTGCCATATACCGTTTTCGGTCGGTCGGTCGGTCTGTCCACTCATCCCGAATTAGGGCACTTCCAGATGGGCTAGGAGGATGAAAGTTGGTAGGCGTATCAGGGACCCCACGAACTGACTTGGAAATTATCATTTTCTTGATCCGATCACCCTGGGGGGAGTGGATGGAGGGGGAATCTGGAATATTGACGTATGTACAACTTCTGAACGAGGAATCGGATCTTAATGAAACTTGATATTTGGAAAGACCTCCTGTCTCAGATGTCACACTTTAAGTCCGGAATGGATCCGGTTACTTTGGGGGGAGTTAGGGGGGGAACCGGAAACTGGGCGACATGTTCAGAGTGGACGGATCGGGATCAAACTTGGTGAGAAGAACAAACACAAGCCCTAGATAGAGAGTTGACAAGATGGGACCGGATCTGAGCACTGTGTGGGGAGTTGGAGGGAGGGTTCCAGAATTCCCATGATCCCGAGTTAAGATGCTTACACATGTGCTAGGACAGTGCAACTTGGCAGGCATATCAGGAACCCGGCCAAAGTAATTGGAAATAGTCACTTCCCCCATTTGAACACTGTGGGGGGAGTGGAGGGAGGAGGAGTCCGGAACATTGACGTATTTATAACTTTTGAACGGGGAATCGGATGTTAATGAAATTTAATATCTTGAAAGATCTCGTGTCTGAGATGTTACACTTCAAGTCCGGAAAGGATCCGGTGACTTTGGGGGGAGTAGGAGGGGGGAACCGGAAATCGTGTGACTTCTTCACAGTGGACGGATCGGAATGAGACTTGGTGGGAAGAACAAGCACAAACCCTAAATAAATAGTTGACAAGACCGGACAGGATCCGAGCACTGTGGGGGAGCTGGATTTGGGGGTTTTCAGAGAAAAAGAAAATAAATAATAATAGTAATACTAAGGGGTTTGATTGTTCTGTGTCATTCTTTGAGGGGTTCATGTCTGATTGATCCAGTAAATCAACGACGGTCGGGAGATGAAATATAATTTCAGTTGTCTTTATTCAGTTTTAGTTTATGTGTTTGTCAACTTTGTCTGTTTTGTTTTTGTGCTCGTACTTTTATCCCTTTTTATTTTATCGGATTTTACTTGTTGTTGGTTTCAGTCAATTTTGATTGAACTTTATCACGTTTTGGTAATGGCAAGTCACAACAGTGTATTGTGGTGGTAAGTTCTGACAGTACTTTTGTTTTGGATTTGGGGTTTGGGGTTAGAGGTTGAGGATTGGTAAAGAAGGTAAAATGGAGGGAGTGGGTGGGGGTCGTGGACTCTACTTCGATACTAAACCATCCGGCTAGGCCTGAGAGTTCGGCATATATCACTATGCCGCACGCGAGGGCCTGACCGACAGCCGTTCGGCGGTCGTGGGCACTAGAAGGTATTAGGTTGGAGGGGTCTTCTAAAAAAAAGAAGACTGTTTGGGTCAGCCGTGGCAGTAGGGGCGAAGGTGTCGCCCGCTCTGATCTCTGCACCATCTAGATCGTTAAAGGAGTTAATCCGGAGGCACCCTCGTATTTGTTATGTCCAGATCACGGATGTTCATGTAGCTTGTTCAAAGCAGGACTATGGGATAAACTAGCGGCACGATTGGGGAACACATTTATTTATTTATTATTTTATTGATTTATTATTACATTCGGCGTTAAGCTTTTAGCTTGTCGCCGTTACTACACAAGTGCAAACGGATACATACACTTGGATTACGGATACACGGATTGCATAGATGACATGTATTTCAATCCATATAATGATTTAAACATAATTTTTTTTTTTTTAAAGAAATATAAGGTTCAGAAAGGAGATAAAAAGAAACAAAAAACATGAGATTTTAGATTTTGGGGGATCTTAAGCGAAGAAATTTCACCACTCGTTCGGTTCCAACCGAGCTCATGGGATCTTTCTATTTAAGGTGGGTTTTCGCGGGATCTCGGAATCACTTTTCCCGAGCGAAGCGCATCGCGAAAACTGTGGGAAAGTGATTCCTGCAATAATTTTCCAGTTTCCCACTAGACTAATCGCGAAAACGCATGTAAAGCTGATATCGCCGAGAAAATGTTGAATTACAAACTTTTTCGACAAAATATGGTTCACTTAAAGGACACCTGAATGAAGAGTACCAAGTATCATCCCTATCTGTATGACGTCCGTTAACATTGCCTGCAGAAAACCCAATCCAAATACGAAATACCGTTTCCAAGCTATGATTTTTGCGCCATTTTGCATCTGTCCTTATTTCAGTACCGGGCAATTTTAGAAATGAACAAAGTCTCCAATCAACCCTTCTTCTGGAATATTTCTTAACCAGATAAGCCCAAACGTATATCTAGAAGAAATTCCAATACGATCCGGCCAGCGCTGTACAAGATTTGAATGAATTGCGCTTTTTGTCCTGGAGTCTGCACAGCACAACTGGCGTGTGGGCACTGATCAGTTCCGAGCTTGTAACCTGATGAACCAGCCTACAACAAACAATTCTTTTTTTCCTGCAGAGGCTTTTACAATGTTATTCATAAGGGTCGTCAGACCAGCGCAGTCGTCTAATCCACAAGGGGAAATATCAGACCAGGCTTAGGGAAATATCAGACCAGGCTTAGTCCGAACGGTGGATCCCACAGTGTTCAAACGCCCAGAGTTGTGAGGAGGCCAAAAAGCACCCTAGTGACACTATACAAAAACTATGCCAGACCCATTTCAGAGTACGGCTGGCAAATTGGCATCCTGGGTCAAGTAAAGCTGAGGATGCCAAAATCGAACGACTGCAGAAGAGAGCCTGCAGAATAATACTTGGCCACTGTTACACATCTTACAACGAAAGCCTTCAAGTCCTGGATATCGAAAAACTGTCTGAAAGAAGAAATAATCTTCTCATGCGTTTTGGCCACCAAATTTTGAGATCTCGACACCACAGGACCATCCGTCCGGGCTTTGTTACGACCTCTCATGGACCTAACAGGCGAAGCAAGAACAACCCGAAACCCAAGCTTGTGGGAATCTTCAGAAAGATACCTAAATTCAATCTTTCCGTATTTCACTAAACATTTTAACTGTACTTGATTTATGTAAGTAAGTAAGTAATTTATTTATAACCTGCCGTTTTCAGAAAGCGGAGTAAATGAAGAAAGTAAATAAAACACATAAACAGACACATAAAGACACTTAATTTCAATCGTCGGCCAGGAAGCAGTGTAGAAGGTCGTGCGCTGGTTGGGTTCTGTTGTCAATGATTTTTGATAGCGACGAAGAAACATCCAAAAGGGTAACACTTGCATCTTGAATTTTGAACTTCTCCGTCAAAGTATGGTTATGGCATAATTTCGACAAGTGGAGCAGGTGCTTTGCATATTTAAAATAACATGATCTCATCTTTTTTATCTCCTTCTTTCGCAGAACATGAGTGACACCAGAACGAAATAGTATAGAAGGAGCGCAGAAGGTGCTGTACAATTTTCCTAAAGCTTTACGATTATAGCGCCCCCGGTTGGGGACGATGCGCCCATAGGCGGTACGGATTGATCTAGAAACTTCTTGAACAACCGAAGTGCAAAATTTTGACAACGAGGATTTGAATGTTATGCCAAGCCATCGTAGAGATTCTGTTGACCTGACGACGAACGATCCAAGAGAGATAGAAGCTTTAGCATTCAATCGATTTGACGAAGGGTTGAAATGCAGGTACTCACATTTTGAGAGGTTAACTTCAAGACCGATTTTGAGAAGTTCCGACGACAGCTGACAGACATTTTTGGTGAGTGTGGATCGGGTACGGCTTACTAAGAGCAAGTCGTCCGCGTAAGCTATGTAGCTGAAGGCGTGGTCTTTATAAAAGTAAGCAGGATGCAAAGAATCAAGACAAGAAGATATGGCCGATTTGAAGATGTAGGGAGATAAGAAGAACACCAGTTCGGACTGGAATAATCTCTGACAAGCTACCTTGCCATTTGAACCTTACTGAAGAATGACCATACCAAAATTTTAACAGATAGACAACAGACAGATTCACGCCAGAAGTAATGAGAGAAAATAGGGCCTGAGAGTGCGTTATATTGTCAAAAGCACCAGCTATATCTATAGAACATATATGTATAGCAGACTTGTCGCGGGTAGCCTGTTTCATCATTTTTGTCAATATGTGATGAGCGTGCGCACAACTGGCGCTCGAACGGAATCCAAACTGCATTGAACCAAAGCGACATTTTTCAACTATTTCTGGAAGAAGGACGTATTCCAGGATTTTGCTTATGGTACAAGAAACTGTAATTGGCCGATAGCTTTTGCAAAGGTCCGCGTCTTTCCCTCGCTTACTCACCGATGTTACAGTACCCAAGAGGAAACTATTCGGAACCAAACCCTGGCAGAAACAAATTTGAAATAGCAGCTGAAGGTGTTGTGTTAAAGCTGGACACTCAATTTTGAAAAAATCGGCGCTAAGGCCATCAGAATCTGTAGAACCAGTTCTTCTTAATTTTCGGAAAGCCATAAGAACAAGTAACGGGAAGAACAGAAGGTTGAAATATCTTCCTTGGTAGGTATTTAAGAAGTAAATTTTCAAAGTGCTGCTGAATCTGGTTTTTGCATCCACTGAATAGACCACTGTAGTGGCTGGTCCAGTCAACCATCGTTAGCTTGGAAGGAGGTACAGCTGAACCTTTATCTGTACGAAGGACCTTTTGCCACGCTTTTTTGTCACTGGGAGCATCTAAGCCATTCAAACGAGCATTTTTAAGTGAAGATTTGTATTCACGCTTCGTTTTAGCTTTTAGATTAAAGACAGTACCATTCCCTGGGCGTCCACAAGCAATCCAAATTTTTAGCCAAAATTTTGACGTGTATTTTGCCTTCTTAACTTCAGGACGGACTTTCCAAATAGGTTTCCTTGTACCAACTCGAATTCTCTCAGTCGGTACAGCAGTATCGGCTGCCAATTTCAAGCAATGGACAAGCTCGCTATAATAACAATTAATATCAACGGACGAAGTAGTAGCTGCTATACCAGTCTGAAGAAGGTGAAAAGGAACTTTTAAAAGAGAGAGAAGATTAGTTAACGTAGAAATGTAGAGCACAGCATCTATACGATTCCAGTTACGCTTTTGGATCCAGGCCTTCTTGGGATTTGGACAACTGATTCGAGAAACAGGGACAACCAAACCGAAAGACAGAGGCAGATGGTCGTCCTCAATTTTCTCCTCATCAACCTCAACCATACCGTTGTTATGGAGACATCCCATAGCACTTTGCTCTGCAATAGTCCTCCTAGTTATTCCCTCCATCTATCGCCTACTTTT
The DNA here is from genome assembly GCA_023053575.1 of Branchinecta lynchi. Classification (NCBI taxonomy): domain Eukaryota; kingdom Metazoa; phylum Arthropoda; class Branchiopoda; order Anostraca; family Branchinectidae; genus Branchinecta; species Branchinecta lynchi. The sequence goes on from JAKZAP010000015.1 coordinate 5,225,291, forward strand.
CTATATATCTCTTCGGTTTCCATCACCATCATTAATTTCCCGGCATCGTGACAATAGGTCACTCGGTCTTTATCCTAGCTTCAGTTAGCTGCTCGCTAATCCGAGGTCAGGCTTTGATCCATTTCATTCTAAGTATTTTGGCTGCGTAATGAATCCGCAGCCAAAAGAGTTCTCTTTCATCCTTGGTCGGAGTAAGACCTCCGTTACTCTGTATTATAATTTATGGTAAGGACCAGTTTACATATTTAGTTAGGGACCCATTAGTGCTATATTATATGTGTCACACTCTTGTACACGATTTACATGAGATAAATTAACTATAGACGTTATGGTCCATCTCGGCTAGTAGGCCTCGGGCTTGACTGGATATGTGAATTCCAGCTTCGCTAGGATGTGTGAACCAGCTTGATTAGGGATTTCTGGATTGACTGCGGCTGAGCTATAGAATTCCCTGAGACTTTCCCTTGTCTCTTTTGTCCGGTTTCCTGACTGGTCCTGGGGCTAGTGGGCACCTACGGTGTCAGAATGTCTTCAGCCCACACCCCAGGAGCCTTATCTTCATTAAACCTCGCCTCCACTCGTCCATCTTCTTAACAATGGTGTCAGAAGTGGGATAACATTCTTAACAATGGTATCAGAAGTGGGAAGTTTATTTTTGTAAGCCCTTATTTTCTCATAATAAGGAGGACCCACGTCCAAATTTTTTGTTCGTAGTCGCGACAATTAAATTTTTTTCCACCCACCCGCCCTACCCTTTAATTTAGCAAAATAAAAATAACTCCCTTATTTATTTTATTTCATTTTTTTTTTATGGTTCAGCTCGGTCAGTCCAGAACAAAAATGTAGGTTTAGGTTTTTCCATTTTTGCTCTTTGATATTTCCGTCGGCTTTCTTCACATTTGAAAATTATTTTATGTCGGGTTTATCCTTTTGTTTTTGTTTTCCCTTGTACAGTTTTTTGGATTTTTCCGGTCGCCATGTGAGTGTGTGTCGCGCCACTGACTGTGAATTTTCCTTCCTTCTTTCCTCCCACTTTTTTTTTAAAGAATTTTCCGGTCTACATGTGAGTGTGTGTCGCGCCACTGACTGTGAATTTTCGTTGCCCCTTTCCTCCTACTTTTTTTTGTTTTAAGAATTTTCCGATCTACATGTGAGTGTGTTTTGCGCCACTGATTGAGAAATTTCTTGTCCCTCCCCCTTCCCTTTTAAGGATTTTTCCGGTCGCCATGTGAGTGTATTTCGCGCCACTGACCGCGAATTTTCTTTTCTCCTGCCCTCTTCCCCTTTCAGGAATTTTGCAGTCTACATGTGAGTGTGTGTCGCGCCACCGACTGTGAAATTTCTTTCCCCCTTTTCCTCCCGTATTTTCAGGAATTTTCTGTCGTCAAGTGAGTGTTTTTCGCGCCACAGACTGCAAATCCTGTTAATCGTCATCGCATCGGCAAAATAATTTATTCTCCGGGGTACATCATTGCGTCATTTCGCCGTGTCTATTTTATATCAGTGCTCTCAACACTGACAATGCGTGCTTGCGGTGCCATTAATAAATTAGCATTCGCGTATGATTTCATATTTCACGTACCTGGAAACGTAATTTTGCATGCGATTATTCCATGACGATTATTCTGTTTAGTTCCCCGACTTAAAATTTTCTTTTCGTGAAAGCTATGGTTATTCGGAATAAAATCAACCTTTCTCGCCTTTTTTTTCGACGTTGTCTTTATGGCACGATTTACTAGCCCTATGGAGTGATGCAGGGACGTCGTATCTCTATTTGTGGCATTTTTTCGGCTTATCCTTAATTTTTTCATATTCCCCTATCGGCCAGTTTATTTTTTTGTTTGGTGGTGATCTGTTTGTATATTTTTCTTGCGGAGATAGATACTCTCTCAAGAATGTACATCGCACTTCATTCGTGACATTTTCGTGGAATTTCGACTGGTTTCGGTCTAAATGTGTGTAGTAATTTGCCACATAGACGTTGTGTGCGTTTCGCCAGTCGTTCCCTCTGTCATCCCCCCCCCACCACCACATTTTTTTTTCAGGTTTTCTTGCGTTTCGATCGCCATCTAGCGTATGTGTGTTTATTCGCCATCCGGATGCGGCGATTTCGCATGAAGCCTCTGGCCTATTTTCTTTTGATAATAAATTTAAGGTTAATGCCATTTATTCATGCCACATAAATTTTTTTTCCCTCATGAAGTAAAAACAATGGTTAGATATCAAGTTGGTTCCGCGTCTTAGTTTAGTCTGAGTTTACACGTCCAGTTGAGCTTGTTCCCCTCCCATTTCCTTGTAAACTTTAATATTTTTGTATAAGTGTTATTTTTCGATTTTCTTACATATTACTTCTCAAGTGAATTTTTTTAGTGAAGATTTTCGGTGGTCTTGGCGAATATTTTGATTTGTCGTTCCGCAATTGAGGTCACCTACACTCATGACGGATTTTCGAAATGGACAATTACCCCGTTTGCCCCCCTGTCCCTCGACCACGCACATCGCTACTTCTCCCTAAAAATAACATAAAAAATTAATGTTCACGAGATCCCCAATGTTTTCCCCTTCCAGATCCTTGGTTTGGTTGGTCTCAGTATTTGCGAGAATGTAAACCGCTACCAGACTCGCATACTGAGGACCAACCACAGTTCCCATCATGCCAAGGTGTAGAACCTTTGTATGAAGTTGTGCCCAGTAAACTCAAAACCTGCACAATTTTACCGGACGGAGAAAAGGTGCTCCCATTAAAGAGTGTTCACCGTATCAGACCGAATTATTCCAGACAAATTAGTTGCAAAATTGTCGGTTTACCCCCTTATACAACAACAGTTCTGATTAAGGGCAATGCCGCCCTACAGGCCCGAAAGATTACAGTGAACCCCCAGTTCGTCAAAATTCTCCCCGATGGTAATGTCGTCTTCATAGCAGAGAATCGTTCTACTTCAAAAATCCGAGTACGAAAAGGTGACCTCTCCCTCCTTTCCATTGATAGAAATTGCAACAAATTTACCCCGCATGATACTGGTGACATGGTTTTTCTCAAATTCCCCCCCGCTTCTGGTATAGGGTCAAAAATTTCCGAAATGCGCCAGGATGGACCCTGTCATGTTGTTCGCGTTTTAAACAAAGGCAGAAGCTACGAAATTCAGAAACTCGGATCACAAAAACAAGTCGTCCACTATGACCGCTTGGAAAAATCTGGTCCAAGATCTACATTCGCAGAGCCAAGAGGGGTGTAGCTAGCTCACCAACTGTTCTTGTTTGGAAACAGCCGTTTTCACCGCCGTTTGCATCAGCTACGGAATACTACCCTTCTTCTACATTCCCAAAACTGGAACGGACAGTGGTAACGCCGCCACTGATTCAGCAAACCTCGGTAGAGCCAGTGTCAAGGCCTATCAATCATCCTATTCATCCTCCTCAGTATAGTCAGATTTTCTCTCTATCCCCTCACGAAATAGGTTATGCAGGGCAAAATGATACTATGAGAAGCGATTGGCCCCGGCCAGTAACGCCGGAGTGTCCCTCCGAGCAATCACTTTTCTCTTCCAGGTGTCATCGCTGCTGGTGGACCCGCGCCAGTCGCCGCCCCGTGCCTTACCGTCTGTATTGGTACTAAAAATGTTTAATCTGTAAAGGTTCATACGGCGCAAGCAACCGAACAGACTTTCTGTCTCGATTTGACGCCATTTTTTTTAATTATACCACGATACACTCTAAATAAAATAAAAAAATTTAAAATAAATCTAATAAAAATGTTCAAGATTGTTTGAAAAATTCCATTCTCCAATTGGTTGCCAGTTCTAATTTAAATTTTCCAGTTTGTTGAAAATTTATATTTGATTCAGAATTTTCAAACGTTAGCAATTAGTCTTTAAATCAGAGTGGTCTGACTCCCAATCGATTTTTTTTTTGCAAATGTTTGTTTATATTTACATCTTTGGACAGACTTTTTCTATGGCACGCAGGTTGCGACAGAAGAGGCAGTGGCGCTGAGGTCCCAGCGTCTTCGAGCGTCAAGGCGCCTCCTATGGGACAACTTACACCGCCAACGCCACCAACGGAGCCTGTAACGCCGCCGACGCCAAGGAGAGTCATTATCACGCGCCAACCTTGCACGTCACGCCACCGACGCCGCCAATCTTTTGAATCACGCCACCGACGCCGCCAATCTTTCGAAAGCACGCCACCGGTATTGGAAATCGCGCTGCCAACCCCAACAGTGATAACGGGCACGCCGCACAATCCGTGCCAGCCCCCCCCCCCTTATCCGTCGCTCCGGACCCCACCTCAGCACTCAGCATCCTCCTATCTCCCCACCATGGGTCGAGCCAAGCCGAGCCTACTCTGACAGCCGATCTCCGTCCTGCGTCACGGCCTCGTCCACTTACAATTCCGGCCTCTCCACCCTGACCCTCAATCCAGCTTTAAACCAACAATCACTCTAACATCATCAACGCAAATCTCATCACCATCAGCAGCGCCATCTACACGAACAACCAACAACTATTCCACCATCAACTCAACCCCCATCACTAGTCAAATCCTCCAAATCCACCTCCATCAATCCGTATCACCTGGACTGGACACCACGACAGCCAAGTGGAAATGTAAATATTTAGGTAGGAGTGTTAGGTCCGCGTTTTCCCGCTCGCAAGTGCGGCTATAAATATTTCCGGTTAGGTATATATATGTTCGTCCCCCCCCCCCCTTCATAGTTTAATTGTGTAGGCCCTCTTTAAAGTCGCTTTTGTACATATGTTGATTTCGGTTTCGCTTCGCTAGTCCTTGCGATAACTGCACTGTTCCTTTAAGCATTGCTTTTTCTGCTTCCGCGCTTTTCATGCAGTTCCTTCAACTTTTCGGTCGATCTAACTGAAGCCGTTTGTCGGCCACCGCTAGCTTTTGTTTTCCGCGCTTTATTGCCTTAGGTTTATGCACATAATGTATATATTATCAAAAATCATATTGACGCCGTGTGTTCGGCCATCATTCTTAAAAATGCTTTGCGCCTGTCTTTTGCGCTTTCATTACTTGCGTGCCCTTACCTTTAGTGCTTTATTTTGCGGCTTAGAGTGCGTAGGACCTCCCCCATTTCTACTTCAAGTTTTTTTTGCATCAAGGTCTTACCTTAGGTCGTTGCGACAGCTAACTGGAGTAATTTTTAAAATTGCGGCCTTTCTTTTTCCCTTTCCTCCCAAATTCCTCCTAGTTTTCCCTTTTCCATTTTCTATTTTTAACAAATCTCAGAGACTTCTCTTTTGGGACGAGTTGTGGTACTGGCAACATTTCCCCAATATTTTCCCTGATAATCCCTTTTTAAAGTTTCTTCCAGCCCTAATTTATTTTAGAACTTAAAGGCATCGAAGCTTCAAATATTAATTCTGCCTTTATTTCGCATTTTATATTTGTTTTGGTTTGGTTCGTGTGGTCAAGGTAAGGTCAGTAGGACTGAAGCTCAATAAAGGACCCTGAACTAACTGAACAGAGAGTGGGCTTTGATTTTTCACACTTATTTGATTGCCCCCTCTGTCAGAAACCTGGGTTGCCGCGATGGCTTAGCTATCGATGGTATGTTAGTAGGTGGGGCTGGAATGGAAACATTGTAGACTCTTTTGTTGCCCGTACACCACTCTGCCCAAGGGGGGGAGGTGTGTTATGGAGACATCCCATAGCACTTTGCTCTGCAATAGTCCTCCTAGTTATTCCCTCCATCTATCGCCTACTTTTCTATATATCTCTTCGGTTTCCATCACCATCATTAATTTCCCGGCATCGTGACAATAGGTCACTCGGTCTTTATCCTAGCTTCAGTTAGCTGCTCGCTAATCCGAGGTCAGGCTTTGATCCATTTCATTCTAAGTATTTTGGCTGCGTAATGAATCCACAACCAAAAGAGTTCTCTTTCATCCTTGGTCGGAGTAAGACCTCCGTTACTCTGTATTATAATTTATGGTAAGGACCAGTTTACATATTTAGTTAGAGACCCATTAGTGCTATATTATATGTGTCACACTCTTGTACACGATTTACATGAGATAAATTAACTATAGACGTTATGGTCCATCTCGGCTAGTAGGCCTCGGGCTTGACTGGATATGTGAATTCCAGCTTCGCTAGGATGTGTGAACCAGCTTGATTAGGGATTTCTGGATTGACTGCGGCTGAGCTATAGAATTCCCTGAGACTTTCCCTTGTCTCTTTTGTCCGGTTTCCTGACTGGTCCTGGGGCTAGTGGACACCTACGGTGTCAGAATGTCTTCAGCCCACACCCCAGGAGCCTTATCTTCATTAAACCTCGCCTCCACTCGTCCATCTTCTTAACACCGTCAATAAGACATGTTTCAGAAACAATCAAATGATCAAGGTTGGAAACATTAGCGCCACGATTATGTATATATGAAAAGGGTAGATATTTCGCAATGAGACTATGAGCTACCGGTAAAGAATCGAAAAATAAATCAGTCCGTACAGAGGAAGTCAGAAGATCAGTGTTGATATCCCCAACAAGAGCCCATTTCATTCCTTTCCGTGAAATGTCTGACAGAAGTGTTCTGATTTTCTGACAAGCCTTAGCAAATGAACTATGTGATGCAATGTTCCGCCGGTCGCAAGGTAAATAAATGTTAACAAGAACAATATTGTCCAGCTGAACGGCAAGAGCGTAACGTCCAGACTGGAACAGTTTTAGTGGTGCTGAACAATCGCTGGCTCGAAGAAAAATGGCCAACCCACCGGAAGGACGACCTCTAGTTTTCATTGCCGGCTGGATGAACACAAAATGCTCAGGAGATCTGCGCAAACTTTTGCTACTGGGGGTGGAAAGCAGATGCTCTTGGAGACAAAGAATGTCGGAGCTGCCTAGCAAATCATCAAGTAGAAGATCTTTGTCCTTTGTGCCATTCATATTTAATGACACACAGCGAAGTTTCTTTTCCTGAAAAACCATTATTTGCCAAGACCCACGGCTTTCCTCATAACGCTGCATCTGAGGCTAAAAGAAACATGACAACCGTCGCAATTGGCACACTTTGGAGGCAATGAGCAAGGCGAATCTTTGCTGTAACTGTGGCAACCAGCACAACGAGCGCATTTTGGAGAATCAGACGGATGCGGGCATTTGGCTACACCGTGGTTTGGGGATTGACAGCGAAAGCAGCGCTTGGGCATTCGGTGGAATTCATGAACACGAAAAACTTCATACCCGATTTTCATAGCTGTAAGGAGGCCAACTTGACTTTTGAACCTGATTTTGAAAGAAGGAGAGCCCGAAATAGGCAGGACTTCACAAGCATCAGGAATCAGGGATTTCAAGGCGTCGGCCGTAATGGTGACTGGAACACTCCTGACAACACCCAAAAATTTAGGAGAGATAATTTTGGCAGTAGTACCCTCTGGCAAACCCTTTGTGATTGACCGCGCAACAACCTCGGCATAAGAAGCACTTGAAGTGTGGACAATGAGACGATTTCTTTGAGTATTCGCTCTGACATTGGTGATCCCTTCGTTACCTTCAACGGTGTCAATGTGTTGCGTCCTTGAATCAATGTTAAGAAGATTGGACGGGATATTAGTAACAACGACAGTGTGCGTATCAGAAGGTGGTGAGCAAGGGATGGCTGCCAAAGCCTCGGCACGAGTGGAAATAGCAGTGAAGCGATCAAGAGTAGAAACTGCTTGAGCAATAAAACGGACATCATTAGCAACATGATCGTTTCGTATTTATTGTTTGCTAGTTTGTGTTTTATTTACATTGTTGGTGAGTATTTTCTTGTCCAATTCCCGTCCGCATTTACCTAGTGCTTGTAGGGTTGAAAGAAATTGAGCGTCTCGGGTCATCTCGCCACAAGACAACTCGCCACAGCGACAGCTGAGACCGACTACTCGCCATAGTGACATCTTGCCACAGCGACAAGCCAACACACAGACATCTTGCCATAGGGCGACATCTCGCCACATTTATGGCATAAAGTACTTTATTCAGTTAATATTTCATCGAACAAAATTTATAATGGAGCAGATAATTATGGTCAATGCCTCCCAATAAATCAAGAGCACTGCAACGGTTATACCATACTGACAATTCTTTCGATTCTCAGCTAATCAATCGGTGCGCGTCGGGACCTCTTAATACCACACTGAATTCCTGACCGCTATGTGTTTATATATAACTGCGACACAGGATTATTATTGCGAATTACTCCCACATTCTCTTGGGACAGCTGAAGCTAAATGTCTATGCGAGTTGTCCATGTGGCGAGTTGGTCGTGTGGCAAGTCGTCTCTGTGGTGACATGTCTGTGTGGCAACTTTTCGGTTGCCAGTTAGCGGCGTGGAGAGTTGTCTTGTGGCGAGTTGTCATAGAATAAAATTGATTGATTGATTGATCCCAGGATTCTGTTTTAAACGGGAATATAGATGATTCAGTACACGCTACTGAATACTGACCGTCAGCACAAGCGGTCGCGGTGGGTCTAAGAGCGGTAGTGGACTAGGTTTTATGTTAACGTAGACAAATAGTTTTATTTCAGACTTAATATTTGGAAAGTCAGTCCTGAAGTTAAGAAGGCAAACAATACGGCACAATTGTGGCTAGATTTGGATTGCTTGTGGACGCCCAGGGAATGGTAATGTCTTTAATCTGGAGGCTAAAACGAAGTGTGAATACAAATCTTCACTTAAAAATGCTTGTTTGAACGGCTTATATGCTCCCACTGACAAAAAAAAGTGGCAAAAGGAAAAGATAAAGGTTCAGCTGTACCTCCTTCTGCGCTAATGATCAGGAACTTGTGACGAAATCGTTGTCCGCTAAACTCAACTTTACCATCGGCCTGTCCGACAGGCAAAATCGAATTTCATCTTGCAGATCCAGACATGAAGAGGAAATGGGTACAACATCAGCAGCAAGATCCTGAACTGAGAAGAATCCAACAAGCCATAGTACGTAAGTCTACCACCGATGAAGAGACTAACGAAGAAAGTAAATTTCTCCAAGACGAGCTACTGTTCCGGTGTCCCAAACAAAGCTACCGATCTGAACACAAGCTATTGGCTGTTCCGAAAAGCCTGCGGAATGAAGTTTTGGTTACTTACCACTGTAACCCGATAGGAGCACACCAAGGTATCGAGTAACTTTACCAGATACTTCAGAAGATACGGCTAACCGGACGAGCCACTTCAGTGGTCTATCAGTGGTTGGAAAAACCAGATTCAGCAGCAAGCAGCAAAGCAGCAAAAATCTACTTTTTAAATACCTACCAAGGTTCTTTCCGCTACTTCTTCTTCCATCGAAATTGCTTTCCGAGAATTCAGAAGAACTTGTTCTACAGATTCTGATGGCCCTAGTGCCGATTTTTATCGAAATTGAGTGTCCAGCTTGAATACAACACCTTCAGCTTCTGTTCCAAATTTGTTTATGCCAGGGTTTGGTTCCGAATAGTTTCCTCTTGGGTACTATAACATGGGTGATTAAGCGAGGTAAAGATACAGACCTTCGCAAAAAACCATCAGCCAATTACAGTTTCTTGTACCATAAGCAAAATTCTGGAATACGTCCAGAGTTGGTTGAAAAATGTCATTTTGGTTCAATGCAGCTTCGATAAGCGCCATCTGTGCTCACACTCATCACATATTGAGAAAGTTGATGAAGCAGCCTACCCGCGAGAAGTCTTCTATTCATATATGTTCTATAGATATAGCTGGTGCTTTTGACCATATCACGCATTCTTAGGCCCAGTTTTCTCTCATTACTTCTGGCGTGAATCTGCCTATCTGTTATAATTTTGGTATGGTCATTCCTCAGCAAGGTTCAAATGGCAAGGTAGCTTGTCAGAGATTATTCTTGTCCGAACTGGTGTTCGCCAAGAGGGAGTCTTATCTCCCTACATCTTCGCATCGGCCAGATGTTCTTGTCTCGTTCTTTACACTCTGCTTACTTTTATAAAGACGCCCTGCATAGCCTTAGTAAGCTCTTAGTAAGCCGTGGCCGATGTACACTCACCAAAAATGTCAGTAAGCTGTCGTCAGAACTTCTCAAAATTGGCCTTGAAGTTAACCGATCAAAATGTGAGTACCTGCATTTCCAACCTTCGTCAAATGGTTTGAATGCATCCAAAGCTTCTATCTCTCTCGGATAGTTTGTCGTCAAATCGACAGACTCTCTACGACGGCTTGGCTTGACATTTATATTTTCCTTGTCAAAAGTCTTGTTCTTCGGTTGTTTAAGAAGCTTGTAAATATCCGTACCGCCTATGGGCGCATCGTCCCGAACCGGAGGCGCTAGAGTCGTCAAGCTTTGTGAAAGTTGTACAGCACTTTCTGCGCTCCTTCTATACTATTTCGTTCTGGTGTCACCCAGGTTCTACGAAAAAGATGAGATCATGTTTGTTTAAACATGCTAAGCCCCTGCTCTCCTTCTATACTATTTCGTTCTGGTGTCACCCAGGTTCTGCGAAAAAGATGAGATCATGTTTGTTTAAACATGCTAAGCACCTGCTCTACTTGTCGAAATTGACGGAGAATTTCAGAATTTCTGAAGAAAGTTAACATTTTACAGTTTTCAATTTTGTCGTTTCCTGCTACATTTAATTAGTTTCTTTGCACTATCTAATCTCGTTTTTCTTCAGTATTATTTGTTAACAAGTTCTATATTTAATGTTCTGTATGCAGTCGTTTTTTGTGACGCATTTCATTGATAATTACAGGATATAACTCAGTGCGTTTCTTTACATCCAGGACAATTCCATACACTGATATTTCCGAGATCTCGAATGGTTTGTGCCGTTTTCTTCCGCCCTAGTGGTATCACGTTGTTGTTACATCCTCTCTATATGACTAATATAAGGTTTGAAGCCAAGCAGATGATCATTCCTTTCAAAGAAAATAGAAAAACGGGATTTTCTGTTTTTTTCTTGATCAGCTAGTTACCCCTCCAAGAATATGTGCGAGGGATAAAATACAGTTTTGGATATTTCGGTTGCACTTCCCACAAACCGTCCACAGCGAAAAAGTAAAAGTAAAACATAAAATCCACCACAATAACAACAGGAAAACGATGCGGAACCAACAAACAATAAGACGACATGTAACTAAAAACCAGAAGAACGTTGTGGACTGAACGACATGCAGATGAAAGTAAAATAACTTCATCTTGGAGGGGTAAGTAGCTGATAAAAAAACCGAAAAACTCGTGTTTCTACTAAACAACTACTCCGCATGCACCTTAAGACCTGAAGAGTCAAGCATGGAAGCAGGCAGCAAAACTGTGCCGACGGATTTCGTCAGACATTTTTCTGTCGGTTGGATTAGAAAGTTAAAAAAAATATTCTACTTAGAGAGAGATACACTAATACTAATTATTTAGCCAACAAGTTGCATTTCGAATAAGACATGCAAAAGGATTCTTGTACAAAATGTCCTAACAAAAAAATTATGTATGCGTTTGTCGTGGCTTCGTGCACAATAGAAGCTAGTTGTGGCTTCTATAAGGTCTGAAGTCAAGCTGACAATTTATTACGAAAGAAATGAAAACCCTGAGTTTTTTTTTATCAGCGATCGTAATGTCAGTCTGTCTGTCGGTCTGTCCGCATTTTGCTAGTTTGGGCACTTCCACATGACCTAGAACAATAAAACTTGGCACGCATATCAGGGACCCAACCGGAAGAACTTGGAAACAATCACTTCCCCGATCCGACCATCAATGGGGGAGTGGCAAGTTGGGGAATCCGGAAATTAGTAACATCCATAACTTTGGAACGGATAATCAGGCGTGCATTAAACTTGACAGTTATCAAGAACAAGTGTCTTGGATGTTCATTGTCGAATTCGGAGCGGATCCGATAACTGCGGGGGGGATGGAGGGGGACACCCACAATCCCTTGAAACACTTTTTCTAGATTTTGTCAAACCCCTACCCCTTTCTTCACACTAGTATAGCTCTGCGCCTGGACGAGTCATTCTTTCTTCACACTAGTATAGCTCTGCTCGTGGATGAGTCATTCTTTGCTTAAAATTCGTTCGGAGAGAGCTAGAGCAATAGAAGGTCGAAGGGGTGGCTGGGCTTGCGTGAAGCATAAGTTGAAGGTTTGATCGTTCCTGCCATTTTTTACCGGAAGTTACGACAAATAGTACTGTGCATTATTTGTTTTTCACTATATTTTATTGTGAAGAATGGCGTATTTTAGTGTCCAGACCCGTCCGGAAAGGCTATGACAGCTATTTTAGAATAAAAGATTCCGATTTTGTCTAGCCAAGAAGTGCGGGATTGCAGGCGGGCTAAGCTAACATCCAACCAAATTGATACACCATACGCCATCTGTCGTGGTAGTTTGGATGTGGCACTTGCAAGTTTTGTTTTCTGCGTAGGTGTCTACTGTAGATAGACTTGGAATTTTCGTCTCGTAGTATCTTTTCCGTTCTTCCTGTCCAATATGATTTGGCCAGGTGACTACGCTTCCACTTTCCCTCGGTGACGCAAGAGGACCCTCGCCAAGAAGGGCTGAAATATAGCTCTAATAAAACTCAGCTGATCTTTCCGTTTTGCACATAATATCTAATATTTAATAAAAAAAATTAATGGCCCTTGCAGCTCCTCTCAAGTGCCATATACCGTTTTCGGTCGGTCGGTCGGTCTGTCCACTCATCCCGGATTAGGGCACTTCCAGATGGGCTAGGAGGATGAAAGTTGGTAGGCGTATCAGGGACCCCACCAACTGACTTGGAAATTATCATTTTCTTGATCCGATCACCCTGGGGGGAGTGGATGGAGGGGGAATCTGGAATATTGACGTATGTACAACTTCTGAACGAGGAATCGGATCTTAATGAAACTTGATATTTGGAAAGACCTCCTGTCTCAGATGTCACACTTCAAGTCCGGAATGGATCCGGTTACTTTGGGGGGGAGTTGGAGGGGGGGGGACCCGGAAACTGGGCGACATGTTCAGAGTGGACGGATCGGGATCAAACTTGGTGAGAAGAACAAACACAAGCCCTAGATACAGAGTTGACAAGATGGGACCGGATCTGAGCACTGTGTGGGGAGTTGGAGGGAGGGTTCCAGAATTCCCATGATCCCGAGTTAAGATGCTTACACATGTGCTAGGACAGTGCAACTTGGCAGGCATATCAGGAACCCGGCCAAAGTAATTGGAAATAGTCACTTCCCCCATTTGACCACTGTAGGGGGAGTGGAGGGAGGAGGAGTCCGGAATATTGACGTATTTATAACTTTTGAACGGGGAATCGGATGTTAATGAAATTTAATATCTTGAAAGATCTCGTGTCTGAGATGTTACACTTCAAGTCCGGAATGGATCCGGTGACTTTGGGGGGAGTAGGAGGGGGGAACCGGAAATCGTGTGACTTCTTCACAGTGGACGGATCGGGATGAGACTTGGTGGGAAGAACAAGCACAAACCCTAAATAAATAGTTGACAAGACCGGACAGGATCCGAGCAGTGTGGGGGAGCTGGATTTGGTTTTTTTCAGAGAAAAAGAAAATAAATAATAATAGTAATACTAAGGGGTTTGATTGTTCTGTGTCATTCTTTGACAGGTTCATGTCTGATTGATCCAGTAAATCAACGACGGTCGGGAGATGAAATATAATTTCAGTTGTCTTTATTCAGTTTTGGTTTATGTGTTTGTCAACTTTGTCTGTTTTGTTTTTGTGCTCGTACTTTTATCCCTTTTTATTTTATGGGATTTTACTTGTTGTTGGTTTCAGTCAATTTTGATTGAACTTTATCACGTTTTGGTAATGGTAAGTCACAACAGTGTATTGTGGTGGTAAGTTCTGACAGTACTTTTGTTTTGGATTTGGGGTTTGGGGTTAGAGGTTGAGGATTGGTAAAAAAGGTAAAATGGAGGGAGTGGGTGGGGGTCGTGGGCACTAGAAGGTAGATATGGAGTCCTACTTAGGTTGGAGGGGTCTTCTAAAAAAAAAGAAGAAGAAAAAGAGGTGACGGAAAAAAAATATATGAGGAGTATTGAAAGTATGATAAACAATATCCATTTTCTAGCAGACCTAGTCGGACCATTGCTGTCCTCGGCGAAACTCGTGGCTAAACCATCCGGCTAGTCCTGAGAGTTCGGCAGATATCACAAGCCAGATGCCAAATGAGCCTAATCCGTGAAATGATGCAGTCGTGACAGAGCGACTTAAAAGTACGGCAGATGTGCCATTCCGATGGGCTCGGTCTATTCTCAGTAAGCAACTATAGAGATCCTAAAAATATAGTCGACATGAATCGCAAAAAAAATCCCCAAAAATACTCAAAAGGTTTGTCCTTAGCCCTCGCATCTCCATGACATCCTACCTATCCAGTGTGAGATTTTGGACATGTGTCAATAAGCGTATAAGCACAAGTTAAGCACTTGAACCAATGGACGCCTAGTATGCACAGATAACTTACCTCTTACAGACAAGGTAGGAAATTCTCCTACTTCAGTTGTCTGGTCATATAAATCTTCAATGAAACGTGGCACGGGTCCTGTGGGGCTGGGCGACTGGACAGGAGTCCTTACTGCTGTCTTGGATGTCGTCTCGCTTGTTCCTCGGACCAGAAATTTCGAGGTAGAACTGACGCATCCCATGCAGTTGACAGCTTCGCAGGTGTAAGTCCCCAGACTGTTTGGGTCAGCCGTGGCAGTAGGGGCGAAGGTGTCGCTCGCTCTGATCTCTGCACCATCTAGATCGTTAAAGGAGTTAATCCGGAGGCACCCTCGTATTTGTTATGTCCAGATCACGGATGTTCATGTAGCTTGTTCAAAGCAGGACTAGGGGATAAACTAGCGGCACGATTGGGGAACACATTTATTTATTTATTATTTTATTGATTTATTATTACATTCGGCGTTAAGCTTTTAGCTTGTCGCCGTTACTACACAAGTGCAAACGGATACATACACTTGGATTACGGATACACGGATTGCATAGATGACATGTATTTCAATCCATATAATGATTTAAACATAAAATATTTTTTTTTTTTAAGAAATATAAGGTTCAGAAAGGAGATAAAAAGAAACAAAAAACATGAGATTTTAGATTTTGGGGGATCTTAAGCGAAGAAATTTCACCACTCGTTCGGTTCCAACCGAGCTCATGGGATCTTTCTATTTAAGGTGGGTTTTCGCGGGATCTCGGAATCACTTTTCCCGAGCGAAGCGCATCGCGAAAACTGTGGGAAAGTGATTCCTGCAATAATTTTCCAGTTTCCCACTAGACTAATCGCGAATTCGCATGTAAAGCTGATATCGCCGAGAAAATGTTGAATTACAAACTTTTTCGACAAAATATGGTTCACTTAAAGGACACCTGAATGAAGAGTACCAAGTATCATCCCTATCTGTATGACGTCCGTTAACATTGCCTGCAGAAAACCCAATCCAAATACGAAATACCGTTTCCAAGCTATGATTTTTGCGCCATTTTGCATCTGTCCTTATTTCAATACCGGGCAATTTTAGAAATGAACAAAGTCTCCAATCAACCCTTCTTCTGGAATATTTCTTAACCAGATAAGCCCAAACGTATATCTAGAAGAAATTCCAATACGATCCGGCCAGCGCTGTACAAGATTTGAATGAATTGCGCTTTTTGTCTTGGAGTCTGCATGTGTAAACCTCCGGAAACAATCATCCCTGTTTTGAAAACGTCACGCTCAGGAGAAGAATGCTCTCCGTGTCCATGTCTGTAAATGCATTCTCCATGGTGTGTTCATGTATGATTTCATTGTTCAGGTGTCCTTTAACGGTTCTTTGATTCTCATATACTCTATCGAAGTCACCTTAATTACGATTGTCATGTTTTTTTTATTTATTAGCGACACTTGCGCTGTTTTTTCTCCGTTCCTTTGAAATTCCCGCCGAAACATTCAACTTTCCGCGGAGCTTTCCACTAACCTCGTGGAATCACTACTCAGGAAAGCTGCTTCGGTTTCCAAAGTGCGACAACCAGGTTGGAAAGTTCGGCAACTTTCCGAAGTAGCGCGAAAAACCATTGGAAAGTGATTCCGACTTTGCTCTCCAACTCGCCAAAACCCTCCTTCAAGCACAACAATTATTTCTTCTTCCAGTCCGACTTGACAAATTGAATTTGTTTGGTGCCTGAAATCAGTTTTGGAAAATCGGTTTTACCTTTAGAGTTGAAATTCACAGACTAGACTGCAGTGGAAAACCGGGGTTTCGCGGTTTATTCTTATCAATTTTATTACTTGTTCGCGTTTGTTCTAGAATGACGAAATGAGACATTTGGAGAAAACCAATGATGAGACATCGGAGAAAACCAGAAAGTATTTATGCACTTAAGAAGATGAAAATAGCACAGTAACAAAGAAAAGGAAAAAATACACTGAACTTCCAGTAATGTAGTAGTGCACAAGATAAAAATAAATCATTAAGTAGAGAAAAGGAACTAATTAGATCTAAGAAATTTTCTTCCAAGATGCTTCCCACATCCGACCATCCCTTAAAGTACTCTGGTGCAGGTGTGATTTTAAAACAAGAGCTACGAGCTCATATGTCACTTATTACGATTAGGCACGGCTCGGTTATGTCAATGATGTATTTAGTGTTTGCTAGGTGTCTTCCCACCAAGTTTCATCTCGTTCCCTCCACTCATAGCGTTTTCCAACATTTCCGGTTGCCCCCTCCAGCTCCCCCCAAAAGTCACCGGATCCGGTCCGGATTTTAAGTGGGTCGTCTGAGGCATGAGGAAATATCAAGTTTCATCAAGATCCGGTCACCCGTTCAAAAGTTATAAATACCTCAAGATTCCGGATTCCCCCTCCCTCCACTCCCCCCACGGTGCTCGGATGGAGGAAGTGACTATTTACAACTTACTCATTTGGGGTCCCTGACATGCCTGCCAAGTTTTATAGTCCTAGCTTATGTGGAAGTGCCCGAACTAGCAAAACCTGGACAGACCGACGGACGGACAGAAATGCCGAAGGGCAAGTGCCATAACAACACACCATACCCGGTTCCAGGAGTAATGTGACGCTAGTTATGCTATCGAGCTTACGACAGTTCCAGGACTGCCTCGTCCAATTCGCACGGAACTGACCTGACCCGATCTGGAATTGTGATTCCTGATTGGTATTATTGCCCTGCCGGCAAAAATCCGCCGGTAATCGGTTAATTATTTTATTAACGACTACTATATTAAGCAGCTTTGAGTAGTTGCATGGAAAAGTATAGAGGACAGGCGTAGCGATACCATGGAATCGTATGTAATGGTATGGAGTATAGACGCAGCGATAGCATGGAACTGTATGGAGTACAGACACAGCGAGTTCGGAAAAGATATTCCACGCACCACGTAGTAGCATGAAATACTACATTCGGGCTCAGTAGTATCAGAATACTATGAAGTAGTATAGTAGTATAGAAGTCTACGAAAAAGTTGCATTACTACTACATATTACTACCGGGGTTAGTAGTATCATGCTACTACTGGCCCCGAAAATTTTTATGGGGGGGGAGAGCCGGAAATTGGGCGACATGTTCAGAGTGGACGGATCGGGATCAAACTTGGTGGGAAGAACGAACACAAGCCCTAGATACAGTGTTTACAAGACGTGACCGGATCCGAGCACTGTGTGGGCAGTTGGAGGGAAGGTTCCAGAATTCCGGTGATCCCGAGTTAAGATGCTTGCACATGTGCTAGGACAGTGCAACTTGGCAGGCATATCAGGAACCCTGCCAAAGTCACTTGGAAATAGTCACTTCCCCCTTTGACCACTGTGGGGGAGTGGAGAGAGGGGGAGTCCTGAATATTGACGTATTTTTAACTTTTGAACGGGGAATCGGATGTTACTGAAACTTGATATCTTGAAAGATCTCATGTCTGAGATGTTACACTTCAAGTCCGGAATGGATTCGGTGACTTTGGGGGGAGTAGGAGGGGGGAACCGGAAATCGTGTGACTTGTTCACAGTGGACGGATCGGGATGAAATTGGTGGGAAGAACAAGCACAAACCCTAAATAAATAGTTGACAAGACCGGACAGGATCCGAGCACTGTGGGAGAAAAAGAAAATATATAATAATAGTAATACTAAGGGGTTCGATTGTTCTGTGCCGTTCTTTGACGGGTTCATGTCTGATTGATCCAGTAAATCAATGACGGTCGGGAGATGAAATATGATTTCAGTTTTCTTTATTCAGTTTTGGTTTATGTGTTTGTCTGTTTTGTTTTTGTGCTCATGCTTTAATACCTTTTTATTTTATCGGATTTTACTTTGTGTTGGTTTCAGTCAATTTTGATTGAACTTTATCACGTTTTGGTAATGGTAAGTCACAACAGTGTATTGTGATGGTAAGTTCTGACAGTACTTTTGTTTTGGATTTGGGGTTAGAGGTTGAGGATTGGTAAAGAAGGTAAAATGGAGGGAGTGGGTGGGGGTCGTGGACTCTACTTCGATACTAAACCATCCGGCTAGGCCTGAGAGTTCGGCAGATTTCACAAGCCAGATGCCAAATGAGCCTAATACGCGAAATGATGCAATCGAGACAGAGCGACTTAATAGTACGGCAGATGTGATTGCCATCCCGATGGGCTCGGTCTATTCTGAGTAACCAACTAGAGATCTTAAAAATACAGTCGACACAAATCGTCAAAAAAATAAAGTCCCAAAATATACTCAAAAGGTTTTTCCTTAGCCCTCGCATCTCCTTGACATCCTACCTATCCAGTGTGAGATTTTGGACATGTGTCAATAAGCGTATAAGCACAAGTTAAGCACTTGAACCAATGGACGCCTAGTATGCACATATAATTTACCTCTAACAGACAAGGCTTTAGTTTTCTGGTCATATAAATCTTCAATGACACGTGGCACGGGTCCTGTAGGGCTGGGCGACTGGACAGGAGTCCTTACTGCTGTCTTGGATGTCGTCTCGCTTGTTTCTCGGACCTGAACTTTCGAGGTAGAACTGACGAATCCCATGCAGTTGACCGGCTCGTAGATGTAAGTCCCCAGACTGTTTGGGTCAGCCGTGGCAGTAGGGGCGAAGGTGTCGCCCGCTCTGATCTCTGCACCATCTAGATCGTTAAAGGAGTTAATCCGGAGGCACCCTCGTATTTGTTATGTCCAGATCACGGATGTTCATGTAGCTTGTTCAAAGCAGGACTGGGGGATAAACTAGCGGCACGATTGGGGAATACATTTATTGATTTATTATTTTATTGATTTATTATTACATTCGGCGTTAAGCTTTTAGCTTGTCGCCGTTTCTACACAAGTGCAAACGGATACATACAATTGGATTACGGATCCACGGATTATATGGATGGGCGCTGCCAAAATATAATAATAATAATTTTATTTTTCACCCATCAAAAAGCACATGGCATGACAGAGTATGAATAAAGAAAGAAAAGAAGAAGGAAACACTATAACAAAGTACAACAAGAGGAAACCAAACACAACATAGAGACTACGACAGCATTATACTATTTATAAAATTATTCTATTGTAGAAGAATGCTCTCCCATTGATGCTTAATCTTATTGTTGTAATTCTGTATAAGTTTCCCAACTGCTGTAAGTGGGTCAGTGATGTTGTAAGTAGTGACGATTTTACTGTTTCGGGTCCAAGGAGGGAGGCGGAGCAGGAAGTTACAGAAACGAAAATAAACAGAGCGAATTTGCTTTTTATCAGTGTTAGTTAACATTCGCCAAAAAGGTGCGATGTATAAATGTGAGGCAGGGCCACCGAGTTAGAATTTGTGTCGAGAATAAGACGGTTGAAACGCAACTTATTCGCCACAATGGAACCATAAGCTGCAGCAATCTTTTTCCACATATGTTTGATCAACTGTGCGTCTCTCTGATCGACCTCCCGACCGGTAGACGAATCTGCAGGATGAAAAAGTCAGCGAATCTGCTGGTCTGACGTTCGAACTTCCCAGCCGTACAGTTATATCAGGGCTAGTTCTCCAATTAAATAGAACAAACTGTGATTTTCAGGGTTAAATTTCATTCCTACGCTTATACTCATCACTTAACGTATCAAAATATTGAACGAAGAAAGCAGTGACGAATCTCTTCACGTGGTAGGTGTTCCGAGAAGCATGAAATGGAGCATCGGGAGTGTTTTTTGGAATAAGGGTTCCCTCCTTTTGGTGTAAACATTGAGTTTGTGAGTGTTATTTTGCGTTTATTTTGTTTTCCTACCATGGCCCCACTTCCTTTTTGGAAATAAATTAATTCATTCATAGAAAGACTTTGTTTTAGTCATCTATTCGGCTAAGAAAGTCAAAACACTTCGTTGTTTTCCACAGAAATTGTAAATTCACTACAAGAAAAGAAAATGCAGAAATCACGCAAATTTGTGTGGCCAGATGATGAACCTGCAGAAGAAGAAATAGTTGTTGTGCTTGAAGGAGGATTTTCGCGAGCTAGAAAGCAAAGTCGAAATCACTTTCCAATGGTTTTCGCGCTACTTCAGAAAGTTGCCGAACTTTCCAACCTGGTTGTCGCGCTTTGGAAACCGAAGCAGCTTTCCTGGAAAGTGATTCCACGAGGTTAATGGAAAGCTCCGCGGAAAGTTGAATGTTTCGGCGGGAATTTCAAAGGTATGGAGAAAAAACAGCGCAAGTGTCGCTAATAAATAAAAAAAAACTGACAATCGTAATTAAGGTGACTTCAAGAGTATATGAGAATCAAAGAACCGTTAAGTCATATTTTGTCAAAAAAGTTTGTAATTCAACATTTTCTGGGCGATGTCAGCTTTCCATGTGTTTTCGCGATCAGTCCAGTGGGAAAGTGGAAAGTTATTGCAGGAATCGCTTTCCCACAGTTTTCGCGATGCGCTTCGCTCGGGAAAAGTGATTCCGAGATCCCGCGAAAACCCACCTTAAATAGAGAGATCCCATGAGCTCGGTTGGTACAGAACGAGTGGTGAAGCTTCTTCGCTTAAGGTCCCCAAAAATTAAAATCTCATATTTTTTGTTTCTTTTTATCTCCTTTCTGAACCTTATGTTTTTGTTTTTTTTTAAATTGTGTATGTTTAAATCTTTATATGGACTGAAATACATATTCACCGACAGGAATAACGTACAATTTTTCCTAATCTGAGGTTACATAATAATTTTATTTTCCACCCATCAAAAAAGCACATGGCATAGACGGATTATGAATAAAGAAAGAAAAGAAGAAGGAAACACTATAGCAAGCGGAAACCACACACAACATGAGACTACTACAGCATTATACTATTTATAAAACTATTCTATTGTAGAAGAATGCTCTCCCATTGATTCTTAATCTTATCGTTGTAATTCTGTATAAGTTTCCCAACTGCTGTAAGTGGGTCAGTGATGTTGTAAGTAGTGACGATTTTAATATTTTGGGTCAATCCATCAAGTACCTATCAAATAGTTGTGAGGTCACACTTGTATGGAATTGCGGACGGATTTAAATGAAACAAGGAAAACTTTATACATACCCCCGTTTGGTGTAGAGAAGACGTCCATGTCCATTTCGAAGGTCATGGTTCTGCAAACAAAATACAGTTTAGGATTAGGAGCACTGACTGCTCCTTGCCTAAACACCGCCATTTGATTCATAAACTGTATACTTCCTTCTGTTTCACTGTGACTGCCACGTATCACGCCTGTCAAGTATTATCGTCCTAGCACATCTGGAAGTACCCTAACTCGCTATCACCGGAATTCCGGGAAACCCCCCTCCAACTCACCCGAAAGAGCTCCGACATGATCTGATTCTATTAGAGCGTATCTAATGCTTATGCTTGTTCTTCCCGGCAAATTCCAACCCGATCCCTAGATGCTAAGCGTTTCACAAAAACTCCGGTGCCCCCCCCCCCCAAGTATCGGATCCAGTCCAGACTTGACAAATTGAATTTTTTTGACGCCTGAAATCAGTTTTGGAAAATCGATTTTACCTTTAGAGTTGAAATTCACAGACTAGACTGCAGTGGATAACCGGGGTTTCCCGGTTTATTCTTATTAGTTTTATTACCTGTTCGCGTTTGTTCTAGAACGACGAAACAATGACGAAACATTTCGAGGAAACCAATGACGAAACATTTCGAGGAAACCAATGACGAAACATTTCGATGAAACCAATGAAGAGACTCCGAAGAAAACCAGAAAGTATTTACGCACTTAAGAAAATGAAAATAGCGCAGCATGGACAAAGGAAAAAATACAGTGAGCTTCTAATAATGTAGTAAATGCACAAGATAAAAATAAATCATTAAATAGAGAAAAGGAACTAATCAGATCTAAGAAATTTTCTTCCTAGATGGAATGCGAAGAAATGGCCAAGGACAGAAATGTGAAGGTTCTGGGCAACTGAAGATAAAAGTTGCAGTTATACGGGAATTCCTATAACGATGAAGGTACAAGAGAAATTTACAATATTTGAAATATAAGTCGTGACACATTTTAAATCTGGTAAACTTGAGGATGAGGTTCAGATAAGCATTGTGATGGTTTCCGACGTCTTACCAACACTTTCGTTCATGGGCATTGATACGTTAGCGCGGAATACGCACCGTTACCAAGAAGCGGCAATGGCTCGTTGCGTCTTTAAAGTGTCAAATCATGTCGTTAAAATTTGGGCTTGCCCCTCTCCCCCCCCCCTCCACGAAAATGGCTATTTTCTCCACTGCTTATGAGAAAGACCTTGTTTCGGAATTCGTATAATTTGGGTGTTCCGGAAAGGTTGCAGACAGACGGACAACACAAACTATTATATAATCTACCAATGGCTTTTCTGTTATACCTTCTTCTATCTGGAACTATTTTTCCATATCCGACATGAATGGAATCGTGAACAGCCGAAACAGCGTTATGGCAGATTTATTAATTATTTTTAGAGACTGTGCTATGATCCCATCGTGCCAAGCCATTTTACACTAGAAGAATTGGGGAGTTTTTTATTTTGAAAAGAAATACCGGAAGCTTTTGGGCTGTTGAATTGAACATACTAACATTTAAAAATATTAACAGAAAGGCCAATTTGAGAAAGACTCTAACATATCGTTTTTATTTTATATTCTAACCCACTTTTAATTCGACTTATTAATAGAAACTGCCAAAGCAACACTTTGGTTTTGTCGTGTTTTTTTTTTTTTTTTTTTTCTAGTACCCAGATTTGCGCTTATTCTCAGAAAGTGGTAAGGGTCTAACCTGTGCGGTTTTACGGAAAGTGTGGACCTTAGGCCGGATCGATGAATTCGACATTACATTTTGGAAAGCTCCGTAGCTCCTACAATGTGCGAACTAAAGTGGAGCTGTATAGCCTATGTCAGAGAGGACTTTCTGAAGTTATGCTTTCGAGTGGAAAGCTCCGTTCTAGCATACAAGCACCAGTTTTAAACGAAAGATGGACTAAAATCTATAAGTGCGAAATATGTGCGGCAGTTGACTGGCCCCACAGCCAATACATCTTCTTAATCGAAAAATTTACAGAATAAAAAAAGGGTTATTTTCCCACGGGTCCGAAAGTGCTACCATCTATTCTTTCTACCTGTTTCTGTTTGTAATTTCAGCTGAGTTTATCATTCTACTTCTTATACTTGGGGTGATGGACAATAAACCAAATCAGATGGGCCTCTTAAACTTTAAAAGTTCTATCACTGCTGAAGAAATTAGAGCTTATCATTTGCTCCTTTCTAAGTGGTGAAATAAGAAAGTTGGCCTACGGCCAAAAAGTCAACTTTTGCACTAATACAGATAGAATTCGATAGGCATTCAGTAGACCTTGATGAGCTGATTAAAATACATCCTATCTGCTTTTTGGTACAAAACTTCCTTCATGAGATACAACAGTTTGAAAGTTCGGAGGGGTTGACAACTTCAGTAGTGAGGTACACACTCAAACCAAAAATAGGCCGATCCCAATCGTGAGACATGTATGGTACATGTAAGCAATAGTCAGCTGTTAGACCATAACCATCTTCGTCGTTGAGTGGTTAGCAATATTACTAGTTGGTGTACCTATTAATCGTCTTATTTCTTTCCTGTGTATTTGATCGTGAGAACAATTTGGTACCACGTCTATCAAGGGCAGATGGACTTGTAAGTATGAATCAGTTGCAAGAAGGGGTTCACGAGGGGCTAGAAACTTGTGAAAATAGGTGCACATTTTTTTATCTCTATAAATCAGAGGGTAAGAAAATTAGTCTCCTTGATCTATCACTGTAACATGGAGTTAAATCTTTGAGGGGCTGACAACTTTAGTTGTAGGGTACAAACTCAAACAAAGAATAGGCGGAACCCAATTGTGAGACATGTCAGGGACTTATAAATAACAATTGGCTGTTATACCATATTCATCTTCGGCGGTGAAAGGTTTCCGACCGTTCGAGCAATCAACGGATACAAATGATAATGTAAGACAACGACATAGTTCTGAAATAATTAGCAGAGTGGCATCTATGGTATTTTGATCCTGAAAAGTTACATATAGCTTTATAATACCAACTAGATTATATAAGCTAATGTTCCTAGTTTTCACCAGTCACGATGTCGGCGATTGAAAAGGATAAAGTTCAACTGGATGCAAAATCAATTTACTCCCTACTTCTGATATTCTGTTGTTTTTTATGGCACTTGCCTTCCGGCCGATGGCGTTGGAAAGCAAGGTTGCTAATATTTAACAATTGTGAAAAGTGGTCCAAAAGCTGTTACACAAGAGCAAGAAAGCGGTACACGTAAAAAGAACAATCTGGCAAGTAGTCCTACAGACATTTTGAAAGCTTGCTCAGTACAAATTATAGTAACTTACCAGGAATCAGTCAAATTCATTTCCGGAAATTAGTTGTGACATCTAGGGGCAGAAACTGCCACGACTGTCTACGAGGTAGTTCCGCGAAGCCCGTAAGATAGCGCTGTTATCAAAATTACCATGTCTGAGCCCCATGCTACCTCTTCAAACGAAATAAAGTCGACAATGCGCGAAGTCTTGAGTGAGTTCAAAGCGGAACTGAAAGTGGAACTGAAGGTCGAATTCCGCGAGGAACTTGACTCTCAGCTTAGACCAACCATTGACTTGACCAACCATAAAACTTGAGGTATCCAATGTGAACATGTCCTCAGTGCTAAAAATACTGCAATATGCTGAGAAGAGGGCAGATGCCCTACAAACGGAGTTGAGAAAAGCTAACATAGTGATCCACAACCTAAGACCAATCCCTCCATCACATTCACTCGGGGAAGAAATCTTTGACTTTTTCAACTGGTGCATGCCCGGTCTCAGAGTATCGCAGTCTGACATCCGAGAAGTCTACCGTCTGAGGTCCGGCCCGGTTATACTTAAGCTGAATTCAGTTGATCTTCGCAATGCCATACTAAGGAATAGTCACGCTACGCGTAAAGAAGGGGTCAGCATCACGCCCGACTATTCGGTGGCTCAGGGGGAAGCGAGGAAAAACCTGAAGCCACTTTTGAGTGAGGCAATCGCTAAAAAAAGCCAAGTAAGATTCCGAGATGATAAGCTATTCATCGATGGGAAGCTGTTTATGTGGGATGCGGCAGAGAAGTTAGTTAAAGAAGTTTCGCAGGCAAACTGGATCCCTCGTGCGGCCCCCCCAATTCCCAATCCTTTGCCAGCGTCTGAGCCACTCCCAAACCCAAGCATATCTGCCAGCATTGAAACGCCAGCGGCTTCGGGTAGGATTAGCCGCGAAGTGATTCCGACAGCCCATCACGGGGATTCGTCTGGGAACGAAAGTGCGACATCTACGGAAACGGTGACAGAGAGATTTCAGAGAGTCCGAAAACTTAACGAAGTGAGTCCCCTCGACGCCCGCGGGTAGTATGAGAAAGCGCCAAGGCAGGGGTTCCGATAGAAGTTGGAGTGGCAACATGGGAGAAAGCAGCCGTGCCCGTGGAAGAGGACACGCTGGGAGCCCTTGGGCTCAACACAGGCCAATGACTCATGGTTATTACAACCTGTCAAATGAGAATGTTGATGTTGACTTGGAAGAGTATTAGGAGGTTGGCCATACTCAGAATATCGGTTTAGTGACTTGGAACGTCCAAGGGCTTAGTGCGAAGCTGGAATATGTCATGAAAGAGTTGGGTCACTTTGATGTCGTTTCTCTTGTGGAAACGTGGCACAGTGAAAACAGTATCCCAGTGTTGAAAGATTTTATAGTAGAAAGTGTAAATCGCCAAGAATCCAAAAATATGAGAACATCTGGAGGTGTGATGATGCTGCTGAAAATTAGTTCGTTTGAAAGAATCTCCCGACTAAAAAGTAGATCGGAGAATTTAGTTTGGGTTCGAGTGAAGTGCAAAAATGGTAGTTCCCTATTGATATGTTCGGTTTACGTTCCGCCCCAAAATAGCTCTTACCAGGGTGAAGATGTCTGGGAGATTTTAGAAGATGAATTAAATAAGTTTAGAACTCGTCATAGTAAAGATAGGCTAATTGTGTGCGGTGATTTTAATGTGTATACAGGGGCAGAACAAGAGCTACCGGGGGAGACTGTCCCTGCAATTGATCAAGTGACCCCGCTGGCGTTTAAGATACCAAGGACGAGTAGGGATGATAAGAGAAAAATTAACAAGTGGGGTAGGAAGCTGTTGGATATGTGTGCAGAGATGGGCTTGGTTATAGGTAACGGTCGGTTCGGAAAAGATAAGTTTTGCGGTGATTTTACTTGTTTTTCAGGTACGAAACCCAGTGTTATTGATTACGTGTTGGTAGATTGCCGCCTGGAGTTGGACCGAATTGATGTAGGGGTATTAGAACTTATTGGTTCTGACCACTTAGGGTTAGGGCTAGCTAGTATTAGTTGGAAAAAGAGAGAGGTTTGAGGTAAAAAATCATTCTAATTTTAAACCTAGGATAAATTTGAAGTGTGATTGGAAGGCAGAAGATGCAGGAGCAGCGGCTGAGGCTCTATCGATTTGTAATGTGGATGATCGGGTGTTAGAAATTTCGGAGAATAGTGAGTCACCGGATGAAATGATCGAAAAGGTGATCAATCTTATCCATGAGTCTCTAGATCCGTTAGAGGTAAGTAAAAAGAATGTAAAGAAAAACAAATGTTGGTTTGATGAGGAGTATGTCCTAGCAAAAAGAGATTTAATCAGTTCTTTGAAAAAATTAAGAAAGCATAATTCACAGTAGGGTTTAGATATGTATAGAGAAAGGAGGAAATCATATAAGCGTTTACAGAAAGTGAAGAAGCGGGATTCAGATGAGCAAGAGAGACAGAAATTTAAGAAATCGTATATAGAGAGTAATATGAAATCTTTTTGGAAATTAGTTAGGGGACAGTCAGGTAAGTCGGAATGTAATAAGACTCCTGATCCAAATAGTTGGCTAGAATACTTTAGTGAAAATGAAAAGGAGGAACCTAATATGGATAGTTGGTATAAGGAAGAGCTTGGTGATATTAAAAAGGAATCAGGGTTCCCATTAAAAGAGCAGGATTATAATTTGATAGGAAAGGTAACTACGGAAGAGGTGGCTGAGGCAATTAAGAAAATGCAAGGAAATTCCGCGCCAGGTGTGGATGGAATCCCCACTGGAGTTTTTAAAAGATTCCTGGGAGTGTTTATGCCGGTATTAATGTCAATTTTCAACTTGATAGTTAGCTCAACTGAGTGGCCTATGAATTGGAGAACTTCAGTTATTTGCCCAGTTTTTAAAAAAGGTGACCCTGAACTTCATGAAAACTATAGACCGATTTCTTTAGCTCCGTGTATAAGTAAGATTCTTGAAAAGATTATGGATAATAGGTTAACCAGTCGGATCAAGGCTGGCCGGATATTTAGGGAAGAACAGGCCGGTTTTAGAGAAGGATATAGTGCGGTAGATAGGGTATTTGTACTGAAGTCGTTAATAGAACGCCATGGTAGAGGCAAGAAACGGCTGTTTGTGGCTTTTCTGGACTTGGAGAAAGCATTTGATAAGGTAAACCGGATTCTTCTTTGTCTTGAGTTGTTAAGAATAGGCCTTCCAAGGCTGACAGTTAAACTGATAGCGGACATTTATAAACTAAGTTGGTGGTCGGTGAAGGTTTTAGGAAAAGAAAATTCTAAATTGTTTGAAGTGTTTAAGGGAGTTAAACAAGGTAGTTCATTGTCTCCTAAGCTTTTTTGCCTTTATATAAATGATATGGCAGAGTATTTCCAAAAGCGATGGGCTCCAACGGTTAAACTAGGTATGTCAGTATTGTCTGTGTTGCTTCTCGCTGATGACACGGTATTGGCGGCGACGTCTCCAGAGGACCTCCAAACTGTATTAAACACCCTTTCAGATTATTTGGAAGGGAAGAGATTAAATTTAAATGTAAAAAAGACTGAAATAGTTGTTTTCACGGGAAGAAAGCCAAGTGAGGAGTGGAATTTTTATTACCGAGGTCACCGAATACAACAGTCGGCTAAGTTTAAATACCTAGGGGTTACTTTATCCCAGAATGGGGGTTGGAAGGATCACCTCCTTGAAATGAAAAGAAGAGGGAAGATGACTTCTTCGGCTTTACTGAGAAATTCAGTGCTTTCGGGACTAAAAGACCTAAAAATTCATAAACATATTTTCCAATCAAAAATCCTTCCTACAATTCACTACGGAGCTGAAATTTGGGGATTCGAAGCTGCAGTACAATTGGAGTCGATTCAGCTGCTTGACTACAAGAGACTGATTGGATTACATCCAACAACTCATACCCAGGCAGTAGCAGGTGAACTTGGGATTCAATCTATGAGGAATCTTAGGCTAGTTCAAATTCTTAGATTTTGGCTTAAGTTAGTTCGGTTACTCGAAGACAGGTTACTAAAAATTGCATATAAAGAATTAATGGAGTCGAAGGGTTCTCGGTCTTGGCCACTCCAAGTGAAAGCCATGCTCGATAAAGCAGGTTTATCTTTGGCTTGGAACGATGGTTTGGGACCAGATGATCAGCCACAGTTGCTGCGACAGTTTGAGCAGGTATTACGGGATCAGGAAATTCAAAATTGGCAGGCAGCACTGGATAAATCAGAGACACTATTTTATTATAGACAAATAAAAACTACTTTTGGATTTGAATATTATTTTAAATTAGGATTGTCGGCGCAGGCACTTAGGGTATGGTTCCAACTCCGGACTAACTCTCTTCCATTACGGTACAGAAAGAAAGTTGTTGATTAGCGAAAACAGGTTGGTGAGGAGAACTACAATTGCCCACTTTGTTGCACTGGGCAAGATACCATTGACCACCTTCTAGGACAGTGCCAAGAGCTTCCTTCATTGGGTTTAGTTGGGCTGGCTGGTGGTGTTCTCTTCCCTGGTATCTTAAAGTCGACAAATAAAAGTGTAATCCGTGAGGTAGTTTCTTTCGTTTTGAATGCAATGAAAAGAAGAAAATAGTTTGTGTTTCATTATTAGTGTTATAAATTGTTGTTGGCGCTTCAAGAATCTGTTGTATGGCCGTATTAGGCTTTTTCCAATAAATTATTATTATTATTATTATTATACCATCACATTTCCATTTCCGTCGGTCGGTCAGTCCGGTGTTTGTGAGTTAGGATACTTCCAGATATGCTAGGACGGTGAAACTTGGCAGGCATATCAGGGACCCGGCCAAACTAACTTGGAAGTAGTCGCTTGCCCAATCCGACCATCGTGGGGGGAAGGGGAGGTGGTGGAATCCGGAAAATAGGGACATGCATAACTTTCGAACGGGTGATCGGATGATAATGAAAATTGATATCTGGAAAGATCTCGTGTCTCAGACGTCTCATTTCAAGTCCGGACCGGATCCGATGAATTTGGGAGGGGGGTTCGGAGGGAGGAATCGGAAATCGCGTGAAACTCTCAGAGTGGAGTGATCGGGATGAAACTTGGTGGTAAGAACAAGCACAAGCTCTAGATACATCACTGACAGAATTGGACACTGTGGGGGAGTTGCAGGGGGTTCTGGAATCCCACCGATCCGTAGTTAATGCACTTCCAGGTGGGCTAGGACGATAAAATTTGGCAGGCATATCAGGGACCCGTCCAAATAACTTGGAATTAGTCACTTGCCCGATCCGACCATCGTGGGGGGAGGTGGCGGAATCCGGAAAATAGGGGCATGTATAACTTTCGAACGGGTGATCGGATCTTAATGAAACTTGATATCTGGAAAGATCTCGTGTCTCAGATGTCTCATTTCAAGTCCGGACCGGAACGAATCTGGGGGGAGTCGGAGGGGAGAATAGGAAATCGTGTGAAACTCTCAGAATGGAGCGATCGGGATGAAACTTGGTGCGTAGAACAAGCACACGCTCTAGATACATCACTGACAGGACTGGACCCGATTCGAACACTGATGGGAGAGGTTCCGGAATTCGGGCGATCCGTAGTTAATTTACTTCCAGGTGGGCTAGGACAATAAAACTTGGCAGGCATCTCAGGGACCCGACCAGATTAACTTGAAAACAGTCGCTTGCCTTATCTGACTATCGTGGGGGAAGCGGGAGACGGTGGAATTCGGATATTAGTAGCATGCATAACTTTCGAATGGGTTATCGGATCTTAACGATATTTGATATCTTGAAAGACGTCATGTCTCAGCATGTCCCAATTCCGGACCGGATCCGGTAGACGGGCGGGGGGGGGGGGGGGGTCCGAGGGGAGAACTGGACATCTTGTGACACGCTTAGAGTGGAGCGATCAGGATGAAACTTGGCGGGAAGTATAGGCACAAGTCCTAGGTGCATCAGTGACAGAATCGGACCGGATTCGGGTACAGAGGGGGGGAGCTGTAGGCAGAGGCGTCACAACTTGGGGGGGGGGACGCCCCCCCCCCAAAGCCGTCGGACAGTCGGCAAAAAATACCGAGTCGGTGCGAAGCGCCGTAACTTTTCGTCAATACAGTTGATTTTTTTTCACGAAAACAGTCGGTTTTTTCTAAGAAATTCTTTATTTTTCATCAAAATAGTCGGTTTTCTGAAAATCGGTGGATTTTTCGTAAAATCAGTCGATTTTTTTTTTTAAATTTCATTTTTATTGTTGAACACTCTCGTTTTTTCGGCAGAAAAAACCGTAAAAATTACCAGCCAGTCGGTAAATGCCTCGCCCCCCCCCCCCCCATATTTTGGCTAGTAACGCCTCTGGCTGTAGTGGGTGTCCAGGATTCCGGTGATCGTGAGTTAAGGTACTTCCAATGTGCTAGGACGATAAAACTATGCTGGAGCATTAGAAACTTGACATCATTGGGTTAGACATCGTCACTCTCCGGAATGACCATACCTTAAAGAACTCATCTTAACTGCAAAGTGGAAACAATTCTTTTAAGCATAATTTGCTTTTTCACGATCGCCATGAGCACATGATCCTTTTTGCCTCAAGGGTTTTGCTTAGAAATTATTTTTTTAGCACCCTTAAAGTGCGCATCTCAAACGACAAGTAAAAAAAAAAAAAAATCCTTTTCATCTAACCCAGCCTTGCAAGTGCCATATGAGCTTCCAGCTCTTGTTTTTATTTGTAAGTTAAAACTGACTGTTAGACCAATATCACTTTCGGCGATGAGGGGCTTGTAACTTTTGTTAGTTGGTGTACCTATTAATCCTATTCTTTGTTTCTGGTGTATTTGAATTGAAAACAATTTGATACTATGTCTGTCACGGCGAGATGGACCTGTAAGTAGGAATCAGTTGCTAGAAGGGGCTAGGAACTAGTACAAACTGGTGCACATTTTATTTGATCTCTTAAAATCTAAGGGCAAGAAAAAGAGTCTCCATGCACTTTAACTTAGAATTCAAGTCGTTGACAACTTTAGTGGTAGGGTAAACACTCAAACAAAGAAGAGGCGGAACCAAACTGTGAGACGTTACAAGTCAGGGACTTGTAAACACTAGTCGGCGATTACACCATAATCATCTTCCGGGCTTCCGACTTTTCCCTGTATGTGTACCTATTTTGTTCCCAGTGTTTTTGGTGATTCATGTCGTCGTTCAAGAATCGTTTTTTAAGCTTTGTCATTTTCAAGAGATGCTATAAAGGCCTATGGTGGTGGTCTTTCACTATAACCTAGAATTAAGTGTTAACCCTACGGATACGAATGATACTATAATAATAATAATATTTATTTATTACTCACTTACATCAAAAAGATTAATAGTGGAGTATAAACTTGAAGAAGGAGAAAAAAAACGGAAAAAGACGTAAAACAACAGCTGAAGTCAACAAAACATTAATCAAACAAACGGATTAAACCGTGGTGAGGTGACAAACTAACGATATATGTTAGGCAATAATTTGTAGAGGTTTTTGGTATTTTGAACTAAAAAGCTATGGATAGCTTTATAATGCCAACTAGGTTATATAAGATATTGTTCCAAGTTTTCATCCGTCGCGACGTCTGCGATTGAAAAGGATAAAGTTCAACTGGCTGCAAAGTCAATTTAGTCCCTACTTCCGATGTGCTAGGACCGGCTGATGAAAACCGGCTAACTCCTCGCTGCAGCAGGGCTCACGAGCAGGTTCTGGTTAGTCCGCACCGGTGAGATA
Source organism: Branchinecta lynchi (assembly GCA_023053575.1). Lineage (NCBI taxonomy): Eukaryota > Metazoa > Arthropoda > Branchiopoda > Anostraca > Branchinectidae > Branchinecta > Branchinecta lynchi. Next base: position 5,257,757 of record JAKZAP010000015.1, read on the forward strand.
AAATCGGACACTGGTTAGTTCAAAAACGGGTTATAAGACTGGTAAGAAGTCACCGGTGGATGCAAAAACGGCTTATAAGAAAAACCGGAGACCACCGGTGAGAACTCCCGTGACAAAGAACGCAGCTACTGTACGCACAAAAAAAGCTTCTCGTTTCAATGCCGGCTTAAAACCATCTCGACGACTGTTTTCTATATTACCTATATAGTCTTTAGTTGCGTTTTCGATCGAGATTCTGTTCGCCATTCGCTTATCCGGTTGCTTAATTTCCGGTTTTGAACGCCGTCGAAGTTCACCGTTTTCTTAATTAGTATTTTTTCGACTCCGGCGATCCTTGCCAGGTCGACGTTTCTTCGACAATTCAAGCAAACTTCGAACTTGCTAGCGCACGAAGTTGGACGGTCAGAGTTTGAAGGACGAAGGAACTGTGACCGGCGACCAGAAACAGTATTTAAGCAGAGACCTTTGAGGTTGAAGGTAACTTCAAACTTCGATCAAAAACGCAACTTTTATGTGGTGAGCTGTCGAATGATATGTTACTCGTCCCAAAAATAAAATAAAACTGACAAACCAAATAACAACAAACCATACCCTATTTCAAACCATAAACCCTACCCTACCCTATTTCAAACCATACCCAATAAACCATAAACCCTATTTATCAAAAGTATAAAATCCCAAATTCCGTAACTTTGAAGAGACCCACCCCGGATTAAATCAACAGTTTTCCAACCAAACCACCCACCCCCGTCCGGCTAGATGTCCATTATAGCGCGGGCGAAAACCACCAAAATACTTCCGGGTTTGAGGAAAGTACCAAAATTGGCCGAGATGTACTTTCGAGCATGCTCTTTATTATGGCTCGATTACGCAAGCGAGATTTTTCCTCGGAACGCCGCTAGGTGGCTTGAAATCCAAGATGGCGGACGAAAATACGAGTTTGTCAAAATGAGAAGACATGGCCGTTCAAATAGGCTAGTATGGGGTAATCGATGGCACAGGTTCCCAATATGAGCTTAAAAATACCCTAAGTTGTACCGTAGTGCCGCTAGGTGCCTCAAATCCAAGATGGCGGTCGAAAATATGAGTTTGTCAAAATGAAAAGATATGACCGCTCAAATAGGCCAGTATGGAGTAATCGATGGCGGAAGTTCCGAATATGAACGTAAAACTAACCTAAGTTCTACCGTAGTGTTGCTAGGCGCTTCAGATTCAAGATGGCTGTCGAAAAATACAAGTTTTGTTAAAACAAGAAGTAATGACTTCAAATGGGCGGATTAGGAGCAATCGATACTTCAGATTCTGAAAACGCACGTATATTCACATAAAAATACCTTAGTTGTACCGTTGATCCGCTTGGGGTCTAAAATCGAAGATGGCGGAAGGAAATGTCAGTTTTCCGAATCGCGCGAGGTTCATGATCCCGATATAAAAGGCTGGAGTGGAGTAATTAATGCAGCAGTTTTAAATATCGTTCTGTCATTCCGACATACGCCTAATAGTAATACAGTCTGTACAGTACAAATTGCCTAAGTATGAGACCAAGACGCGTCCAATTTATGGCCTTTGTTTACATTTGCTAAACCAAAGTCAGTTAAATACTTGTTAACTCTTCATCTCTTTATTTATTGTAAATGAATCAACATAAGCTAAACGGACGGATTAAAGCATTTAAGAATTACAATTTTATCAGGAACACAAAGAGATCAATCGAATCTTCCGGTAAAAAGAATAATCACATGTTCAACAATTAAAGCACTTTGATTTGCACCAGCATAGTGGGCTACAGTTAAGGTCAAATTTCCTGCAGCGGCACCTTCTTTCACACCCTTTTTTGCAACCACAACGCACTGTCTCGCGACAGACTTTTGACGCTGGCGGAAGGGAACCTAACCAATTGGGAAGCCACTTTCCATCGGTGCCTCTGACCCAGCCAAAGTCAGAAAAACTGGGAAGGGTGGGTGTTGATTCCAGGCTGCGACTCCACACATGAGCTGACTGTAGTGCAGCTCTAAGAATATGTTGTAAAAGCGAAGCACTAGCTGGAGGAAGTCTGTTTCTTTCCTAAATTCATTCACGTCGTCGCAGTCTTGTTTTACGTCGTATGTCTTCATGACAAAGCGTTCAAGGTCGTGTACTTGCAGTTCTGTCGCTTGGGAAGGCTGGTTTGTGAGTTGAAGGAAAGTCTCCGTCAGTCCTGGCATATTTTGCCAAGTCGCAAAGAACTGCCTCTTTGAGTGGTGGACAAAAGAAGAAACGGTATCACATCCTGTAAACGCGTGGAAGAACGAAAGTGCCTGTGATTTCGTCGGCCCGAGCGATTGAACTATTTCGTGAATGGGAACGTACTTTAGGTGTGTACCGACACCAAACGCAATAAATAAATAAATAACTAAGTACAACTTAGGTTATTTTTGCGTTCATATTTGGAACCTATGCCATCGATTAACCCATACTAGCCTATTTGAACGGCCATGTCTTCTCATTTTGACAAACTCGTATTTTCGTCCGCCTTTTTGGATTTGAGGCACCTAGCGGCACTACGGTATAACTTAGGTTATTTTTAAGCTCATATTCGGAACCGGTGCCATCGATTACACCATACTAGCCTGTTCGAACGGCCATGTCTTCTCATTTTGACAAACTCGTATTTTCGTCCGCCATCTTGGATTTCAAGCCACCTAGCGGCGTTTCGAGGAAAAATTTCGCTTGCGTAATCGAGCCATATTAAAGAGCATACTCGAAAGTACATCTCAGCCAATTTTGGTGCTTTCCTCAAATACGGAAGTATTCTGGTGTTTTTCGACGCTTTTCGCCCGCACTATTAATTTAATAGCTTGCCCCCCTGGATCCCGTCCAAATTTTTGGTCTTGTTTCATGAGAATCGCCAAGAGCAGAAAACAACTTTTCTTTTTGTTTCAGTAGATTACATTTGCTAATTTTGTAGTGTTGATATAATGATAATCCAGGTTAGATATTTAAAAAACAAAAGAGCTTACCCGCTTGTCCTTGCAACAGTAAAAAACTCTTGAATCGGTTCTGAAAAACTGGTGTCACCTTTACCACGAAATTACTACGAATGGTCAAAAACAGCAAGTAACGGCTGAAGCACTCTTTCTTATCTTCACTAGCAAAGACGTCACTAGGACTTGTCCTTGATCCGTCCCTTCCGATTGGTCAGTCTTTCGAACTTCCAGATTCCAGACTGTCTGATCTTTATTTGTTGTTGCCAGGGGCGTCGCAAGGGGGGGTGCGGGGGGTGCAGCACCCCCCCACCTTTTTGAGATTCGGTAAATTTTTGGGCCGGAGGCCCAAAAGTTTACTAAAATTGTTCGGTATTTTTTCGATTTACGGTGATTCGGTAGTTATAGAGACTCCTAAATAGGCTATCTCTACAAATCTCTTCCGTATAATGATCGAGATTCGGTATAATTGCCAGTATTCGGTAGTTATCACGAATTTGGTGAGAGAATTTACTGAAATCATTTGGTAATTTTTCGATGCCGAAACTATTCGGTATATTTATGGAGATTCCGCAGTTACACAGACTCCCGTATAAGCTATTGGTCCAGAATTATTCGGTGTCATGATTGGGATTCGGTAATTTATTAAGTGTAATTTCCAGGATTCGGAAGTTAACCACGAATCCTGACTTTGTTCCAGTTTCGACGAAAGTATACCGAATATGAATATTGTTCGGTAGTCTTTCGATACCGAAACAATTCGGTATACAAACCGGGATGCGGTGGTTATACAGAATCCCGAACACGCTATCGGTCTAAACTTATTCGGTACAATAACTGAGATTCGGTAACTTATTCGTTGTAATTGCCAGGATCCGGGAGTTACCATGAACCTCGAAATTCAGAAGAGGTCGAGTGAAGCATTGGTCGCAGACAAAAGGGATGATCTGTGATATCATCGATAGTCCTTACTTTTATTTTGGATCCCAAAAAGAAAATCTGATCATAAATATTTCGAAAATTCCGCCTGCAGCACTTTTCGTAATGTTCTCTATTTTGTGGACGGGCGCGTCATTTGACGGGGTTTTAAGCCAGTTTTAGGATTGAGATTTCGAAACATTAAAAGCTAGAATTTGAATGGAAATTAAATTTAGCAGGAAAAAGCAAAAAAAAGTTGCGCCTGCGGCGCTCACTTTATGTTATCATAGGTAGTATATCGACTAGACTACAGTTGCTGCTGCTGCCGGAACGTCGCTCCATCCGTTTTCTAGAACTTCTTAAGAGTCTCGGTATTTCATCAACGGTAAATGATAGAATTTGTAAGAGAAGCAGTTAAAATTTTAGCCTACAAAAACAAAAAAAATGGATTTCGAAAATTTTGGCTAGTAACGCCTCTGGCTGTAGTGGGTGTCCAGGATTCCGGTGATCGTGAGTTAAGGTACTTCCAATGTGCTAGGACGATAAAACTATGCTGGAGCATTAGAAACTTGACATCATTGGGTTAGACATCGTCACTCTCCGGAATGACCATACCTTAAAGAACTCATCTTAACTGCAAAGTGGAAACAATTCTTTTAAGCATAATTTGCTTTTTCACGATCGCCATGAGCACATGATCCTTTTTGCCTCAAGGGTTTTGCTTAGAAATTATTTTTTTAGCACCCTTAAAGTGCGCATCTCAAACGACAAGTAAAAAAAAAAAAAAATCCTTTTCATCTAACCCAGCCTTGCAAGTGCCATATGAGCTTCCAGCTCTTGTTTTTATTTGTAAGTTAAAACCGACTGTTAGACCATAATCACTTTCGGCGATGAGGGGCTTGTAACTTTTGTTAGTTGGTGTACCTATTAATCCTATTCTTTGTTTCTGGTGTATTTGAATTGAAAACAATTTGATACTATGTCTGTCACGGCGAGATGGACCTGTAAGTAGGAATCAGTTGCTAGAAGGGGCTAGGAACTAGTACAAACTGGTGCACATTTTATTTGATCTCTTAAAATCTAAGGGCAAGAAAAAGAGTCTCCATGCACTTTAACTTAGAATTCAAGTCGTTGACAACTTTAGTGGTAGGGTAAACACTCAAACAAAGAAGAGGCGGAACCTAACTGTGAGACGTTACAAGTCAGGGACTTGTAAACACTAGTCGGCGATTACACCATAATCATCTTCCGGGCTTCCGACTTTTCCCTGTATGTGTACCTATTTTGTTCCCAGTGTTTTTGGTGATTCATGTCGTCGTTCAAGAATCGTTTTTTAAGCTTTGTCATTTTCAAGAGATGCTATAAAGGCCTATGGTGGTGGTCTTTCACTATAACCTAGAATTAAGTGTTAACCCTACGGATACGAATGATACTATAATAATAATAATATTTATTTATTACTCACTTACATCAAAAAGATTAATAGTGGAGTATAAACTTGAAGAAGGAAAAAAAAAACGGAAAAAGACGTAAAACAACAGCTGAAGTCAACAAAACATTAATCAAACAAACGGATTAAACCGTGGTGAGGTGACAAACTAACGATATATGTTAGGCAATAATTTGTAGAGGTTTTTGGTATTTTGAACTAAAAAGCTATGGATAGCTTTATAATGCCAACTAGGTTATATAAGATATTGTTCCAAGTTTTCATCCGTCGCGACGTCTGCGATTGAAAAGGATAAAGTTCAACTGGCTGCAAAGTCAATTTAGTCCCTACTTCCGATGTTCTGTTTGTTTTCTTTGCGCTGAGGGATAACCATGTGATGACAGATTGTGCACTCAGTTCAGAAAAATATTCTTCATGGATTGGAAAATACCATTTAAAAGACCTCGATGGGTTGAGAATGTAGCATTTAAAGGCACAGAAAACTTGACTACGCAACTTTCGGCCATCAAACCGACCTGGGGGGCTTCGATCAACACTTTACTTCCTTAAGGGACACCTGAACAATTAAACTATACTTGAACACACCATGGAGAATGCATTTACAGACATGGCCACGGAGAGCATTCTTCTCCTGCGCGTGACGTTTTCAAAATAGGGATGTTCGTTTCTGGAGGTTTGCACATTGCAGACTCCAAGACAAAAAGCGCAATTCATTCAAATCTTGTACAGTGTTGGTCGGATCGTATTGAAATTTCTTCTACGGTACTGAAATAAGGACTGATGCAAAATGGAGCAAAAATCATAGCTCGGAAACACTATTTCGTATTTAGATTGGGTTTTCTGCAAGCAATGTTAACGAAAGTCGTACAGATAGGGATGACACTTGGTACTCTCCATTCAGGTGTCCTTTAACGAAAAGTCTTGTAAATATATTAAAAAGGATTAAAATACTAATAATCCAAACCGCAGAAACAATTTAAATATTTTTATTTACTAATAAACAAATAACTTTTTTAGTATAAATAGTATACTTGGCTTCCAACTAGGGGGATCAGTTATAAAAAAAGTTATTTATTTTAATTTTATTTATTGACTTACATTGCTTTTATTGCAAGCTTAGTACCCATTCTAAGGATGATCATCAACAAGAAAAGAACGTCTGATCGTGAAAAAAACTCACCTTTTGAATGTGGATTCGATCCTCAAAATTCATCCCCAATGCCTTTTTCAATCAATTTTTCAATACAGGGACTTATTGTCGACAGGACCCCCCTTCTTTGCTATCTCGAACCTTAGTGTACCCAAAACTAGCTGGCTGTCCCTTGCCCTTATGCACTGTAATTATGTACTTATGCACTGTAAAAGTTCGCCTTTGGCCGTGTTGACTAACACATCGGGATAGTAGTCAAGAGGTCGTGCGTTCCATTCCTACTCCCGGCACACAAACCTTTGGGATTTTTTCTACTAACTCAAAAGTCGAATTCTACTACCCTGAAACTGCAATGGTCGTAACGAGAATTTGTCTTACTCCAGTGAATTTCTAGGTACATTAAAATCAAGAATTGAAGACCAACAGATTCAGTTGTGGTGGAATGATCTTCACAAGTCATCTAGTCTAAAACTGTATCAGGAAATTAAAGAGTGTTTTGGTACTGAGTTTTAAAGTTGAAAATCCCGGTAAAATGTATTCGTTTGTGGATCCAGGCAAGAGCAAACTGTCTACCAGTACTTGGAAAAAGTTTTTGGAAAAGGAAAAGTGGTGGTCCGGAAGCGCAGTATCCTTGTCCTTTTTGTAATTCGAGTGATGAGGGGCTGGGCCATGTTTTTTTAAGGTGTGAGGAGCTTTCTAATATAAGGGGTACTCTTTTTCAGAATGGGGGGGATGAGCTACTTCTAGGTGTCCTTAAGTCTACAAATGCTAGGTCTATACTGTGTTTTGGCAACATGATAGAAAAAGTTATTAGTTTAGCAGAAAGTCGGTAGGATATTAAGTTAAGAATGTGAGGATGTTTGTTAGTTGAGATTGTTGTTTGTTTTGTTTTTCTGTATATGGCTTAATCGCTTTCAAATACAGATATATATATATATATATCGACTCAGGGTACATTCTTGATATGTCAGCTACACTGTAAAAAGTTTCTCCGAATAAGGATGCAGTATTTGCTACTGGGATTAATCTTATCTCTATTGGGATAGAATTAATCCGAATTAGGGATAATCTTATCTCAATAAAGATAAGATTGATCCCAGTAGAAGATGCTGCAAGTTTTTTTTTACAGTGTAGCTCCCCGAGTCAAGTTTGAGTTTTTCTGTTCCTTTAACCGTTAGCGAATAAACAAAACCAAGGTGTTGCTCTCGCAACACTTCACGTTGCCCAGGCAACGTAGGTCTAGTTAATATTTAGGTCTCCAAGGAAAAATGTTGGCTAGAACTCTGAGAGGCATTCATAAACAGCACTTTTAAAACAAAAGGAGATAGGACTCTACCCTTTGGTACCCCTTTCTTCACCGAATGGATTCCAAAACCACCCCTGACCATGTCGCCCGAACAATCGCGTTACGGTACCAGAACCTTAAAACAGAAACAATGGAACAAAGGAGGTAGAGCCTGTGAATGTACTATATTATCGAAAGCTCAAGAAATGTCGATTGCACAAAGATGAACGGCAAATTTTCCAAGAGTCGTCTCCTTGAGAATTGTAGACTATGGGCCTGGCTGCAACCAGGCCCGTATCCAGGAATTTATTTCGGGGGGGGGGGGGGGGTGCCTTTTGGTTTTTTTTTGCCTGCTGGTCGGGCAAAAAAGTACAAAAAAGACATAGATCAGAGGGAAAAGCCTATAAAAGTGATAATTTTTATATATTTCGGGGGGTGGGCTGGGGGTCAACCCCCTGACCCCCCCCCCTGGATACGGCCTTGGCTGCAAGTGAGTCTTTTTTGAAAACCAAACTGGAAGTCGCCGAACTGGTACTTCGACATAATTTCTGGCACTAAGAGATATTAAACAAGACCAAAGGTGTCGATGGGATCCAAAAAATCTAATATTTGATTCAGACAATAGGGTCGAGTCTTCACCAGATCCAGTCTTCGCCAGGCTAATCATCAGAGAAAACCAAGTTCAGATTTACCCCCATAAGCCATATCTATTTTGACGATACTGACCGAGACTTCTTGCTTTACCTCTGCCAAGTTTCCGGTTTCGCACGAACTACTAGTCCAGCAAGAAAAGAAAATTCAGAAACAAACCCAGCCTCAAATCCCTATAAACATCTAATCAACTTTGAATAAAAGTTTGACTTAAAAAAAAAATCCGGTTACAACCGGATTCCGGACTTATTATATGTCCGTGTAAAAAATGATTGTCATATACAGACTCAGCCTCTTTTCTTACCCCTTAATCTGTTATCTAGTCAAACTTTTGCTTTTAACAAATTTTCCGGTTTCGGTCGGATTCCGGGCGAACTAGTTGTCCGGCGAGAAAATGGTTTTCGCCATCGTGTTCAGCATGTCTTTTTGCCCCTAAATCGAACATTTAATCAACTTCAAATGAAACTTCTACTTTTAACCAACTTTTCGGTTTGGCCGGATTCCGGACCAACTACTTGTTCTGCGAGAAAATGGTTTGCACCGTCATGCTCAACATGCCTTCTTACACCATAATCGATATCACATTAGCTGTTTAAAATATTTTGTTTCTCCCTTAATTTGGAATGACGATATGTAGGGCTACAGAACCCATCTACGAACTTGACCTTACCCTTGACCCAGTGAATCCTCACACCACGTTTCGTCAAAATATCTCATTCCTTCGATAGTTATAGCGCGCACAGACGGACAGACGGACGGACAACTTTTGCGATGTCATAGGTATCCCTCCACTTACGTTTTGGGATCCCAAAAACGTTG
>JAKZAP010000015.1:6567467-6633703 GCA_023053575.1 Branchinecta lynchi
GGAAACAGTCATCTTTTTTTTAAACAGTCGGTTTCTCGTAAAAATAGTCGATTTTTTTTTTAAATCAGCCGACTTTTTGTACAGAAATCAGCAGATTTTTTGTATAAAAAGTCATTTTTTTCTAAATAATAGTCGTTTTAATCTGCAAAAACAGTCGGTAACAATGACCGGCCAGACGGTAAATACCTTGCCACTCCCTCCCCCCCCCTCCAAACATTTTGGCTAGTAACACCTCTGAGAAAGCGTATATACAAAAGCAATAACAACCAAATATTTACATTTGACGGGTCAAAACGGATAAGTCAGCTACATTTTATTCGAGCTATATTTCGGCCCTTCATGGCAAGAGTCCTCTTCAGGTTCAAGCCGCTAAAGCAGGAAAATAAACTTGTGGAAAAACAATTAAAGATTCTTCCTTAAATGTCTGCTTTTGTGAACTTCTTCTCTGAAAGTTGGATGGAGCTAAGCTGGTGCTGTGTTTTGACTCTGGATTGGATACTATTTTTGTTGTTCGATTGGGTCGTCGAAAGGGTGGAGATTCTTCTACATTTTGATTTTAGGGTCACCTGTCTCTTCTTTTTCTTTCCAGGTAATATTTACAATTTGTTAAATGATTTTTGAAAAACCACATACATGCTGTTAAACCACAACTCTTACTAGAAATGATCTTTCGATGACGAAATAGCTGAACTATATGGATTTCCGAAAACGTCATGTCTTTCCACGACAAATTAGCGATTATCTTGTTAGCGCTTGTCGACTCTATCCAGCCTTCCTGCTTTACGACATGGCGGCTCGAGGCAAAATATTTGAAAACCGGATGCACTGTGTATAAAAAGTGGGAAAACCAAGCAAAAAAAAAAATTAAAAACAGAGGATAGACGTGGTGGTCTACCTACCATGTCTTCCAAAGCGAAAAACAACACTTTGAAGCTTATGAGTGTGTTCCATCCTACTTGCCGTAGTTACTACGCATGACGTCACGAATTCTGGCTTTTTGTCGTCAAGACAGGAACAATTTTTCTATTTTCCAGCAGGATCTCACCCCAGGGGCGAATCCGACCAATTACGTTGCAAAGATGCATAGTTACTACGCTCCCGAGCATGGTAAGCAAATAGTAACTATTAGTTACTATTCCGACAAGGTTGGAACGGTCAGTGTAGTAACTTTTCATGAGGATGGAACGCAAATAGTAACTAATAGTAACTATTGTTAGAAGGGGGGAACACGCTCTATAATGTCATAACGCGTGAAAGATTTGTCGTCGGATTTTGAAGCTTACAGCAAAGTGTGCGTTGCGTGCCTAGCGAAACTCGCAATAGGCGAAAAACTGCTAAAAAGCCGTAAGCAAAAAACAAAGCAAAGGTGGGGAATTCAGGAACTTAGAATTCCACAAGTAAGTAAATAAGTAAGTAATTAATTTATTTATGAACTGCCATTTTGAAAAAGCGGAGTAAATGAAGAAAATAAAAAAAATGAGCAAAACACATAAACACGCAGATAAAGACACTTAATTTCCAATCTTCGGTCAGGAAGCATTGGACGACGTCGAGCGCTGGTTGGGCCCTGTTGTCCATGATTTTTGAAAGCGATAAAGTAGCTCGAAATAACCAAAAACGCAGGATAAACAAGAGGGGTCCTTTTACGGTAAATTGATTTCGTCCATATCCGAAAGAGCCGCTTCTCCATTGCATTTTGCAGAACTTGATCCAGCCGAGTGTCGAGCTGCGATTAGCGCAAGAAGAAATCTAATTTTGTGGTTTGACCTAGGGCGTAGAAGTGTGTAAATGAAAATGTATGCTTGGTGACGTATGCCCCTCACTATCTGCTCGTGGGACAGGTTCTTCAGCCATGGCACATTTTCTAGCTTTGCGTTAAATTTCTTTTCTTTCCCCTGAACACAGTATATACAGTAGGAGATAAACATTTGAGATCGTGTTATTTTAAAGATGCGAAGCACCTGCTGCATTTGAGGACATACGTTAACGGAGAAATTCAAGATGCAAATGCCCTTCTGGATGTTTCTTCGTCACTTTAAGAAATCATGGACAACTGGTCCCAACCAGCGCATTAGGTTGGATCTGAAGCGTGGCTATGATCTACTTGAAATTTGGTTTTAGTACTTTGACGAGCCAAACGAGAAACCAGTAACGATAAAAAAAGAGCTGTAAGCTAATATGGCACTTGCAAGCATACGCAATAGTTAATAGCATCGTCCTAGCACATTTGGAAGTACCTTAACCCGTGACAACCGGAAATCCGGGACCCAGGACCAAACCCCCTCCCACATTGCCCAGATCCGATCTGGTTATGTCAACGATGTATCAAGGATATGTCATTGCTCTTCCCAAAGTTTCATCCCGATCCCTCCACTCTAAGCGTGTCACGATATCTCCGGTACCCTCCTTTAAACTCCCCCCCACAGTTGTCAGATTCGGTCCGGACGTAAAAAGGGACATGTGAGGCATGTGTTGTTTCCACATATCAAGTTTCATTCACGTCGATCACTCGTTCGAAAGTTACGCATGCCTCAATATTCCGGATTCCCCCTCCTTCGACTCCCCGCACGATGTTCGAGTCGGGGAAATGACTATTTCCAAGTCAGTTTGGTTGGGTCCCTGATATGCCTGCCAAGTTTCATCATCCTAGCACATCTGGAGGTTACTTTAACCTGTGACAAACGGAATTCCAGAATACAGCCCCCCCCCCCCCCACAGTGCCCGGATCCGATCCGGCTATGTCAACGATGTATCAAGGATATATGCTTGTTCTTCTCACCAAGTTTCATCCCAATCCTTCGACTCTAAGCGGGTCACGATATTTCCGGTACCCACCTCCAACTCCCCCAAAGTTGTCAGATCCGGTGCGGACGTAAAATGGGACATGTGAGGCATGTGTTCTTTCCACATATCAAGTTTAATTCAGATCCGATCACCCGTTAGAAAGTTACGCACTAAATATTCCGGATTCCCAGTCTTCCATTCCCCCCACGATGGTCGAATCGAGGAAATGACTATTTCCATGTCAGTTTGGTCGGTTCCCTGATACCGCCTGCCAAGTTTAATCATCCTAGCACACGTAGTACTTTAACCCGTGACAAACGGAATTCCAGAATCCAGCCCCCCCCCCCCCACAGTGCCCGGATCCAATCCGACTATGTCAATGATGTATCAAGGATACGTGCTTGTTCTTCCCACCAAGTTTCATCTCAATCCCTTAACTCTAAGCTTGTCACGATATTTCCGGTACCCCCCCCTCCAACTCCCGCCACAGTTGTCGGATCCGGTTCGGACGTCAAATTGGAGATGTGAGGCATGTGTTCATTCCACATATCAAGTTTCATTTAGATCTGATTACCCGTTCGAAAGTTACGCATGCCTCAATTTCCGGATCCCCCGTCCCTCCACTCCCCCACGATGGTCGAATCGGGAAAGTGGCATATCTGGAAGTGCAGTAACTCGCGATCACCGGACCGACGGAAAAGTGATCGGTATGTGGCACTTGGCAGGAAGGCAAGTGCCATAAAAAGAACAATCTGTTGTCTGGGCTGCGTCCTCAAGATGTGGGTGAACAAAATGTGTGCACTTGTTATTTCCGTTCGAACAAACGGTTTACATTCGGATTTTAAGTTTTAGCGTGCTCTGCTGTTTCGGCAGAATCTGAAGAAACTTCCGAATCGGTGGAAACTCAAGACGCTGACCAAGATAGTTCATTGGTAAGAAACAATTTCCTTAGCTCAGCTGTAATTACTAGAAGTTGAAACGGGACGGCCAACCATGACTCGAAGCAAAAAAAAATCAACTAATCAAACTATCAACTATCAAACTGTGATCAACTAAAAGAGACCCGGCACGGCATTGTATACTAAAAGAAGGCTTACCTCCACCAGGAGGTATTTACCGTCTATGCCTTTTTAAGATCCGTTTTCTGGCGTGACTTAAATTCATTTAGTTCCCGAGCTTGTTCGGGTTGAAAAGGGGGCCTCAAGCCCTTAGACAGAAGCCCTGTTCTGACATCCGTGGTCTGGCATTCCCTTTTTTAAATTCTCGTAAAAAAAGGCTCAGGACCTATGTTCTAACTTGCCTTCTTTCGGCTCTAGAAGTACGAACCAGCTTTTCTGGTGTGCCTTCTTTTAGGCTGTGGAGTTGCAAATTGCCCCTCGATTCTGTTCTTACGAACACTGCACGTTAGAACACGGGTCCAGCCCCTGCTCTTTTCTTTCATTTGCACAGGCACGAGAACTAAAAAAAAATAAGAGCTGGAAGCTCGTATGGCACTTGCAAGACTGGGTTAGAGGATAAAGGAAGGAATTCGTCAATTCGTTGGTTTGTTCCGATCATTTGTAAGCAAACCCGTTGAGATAAGAATGATCATGGGTCCTTAGTAATCATGAGAATGTATTGTTCGTAAAAACTATTTTATTTTTGTATTTGGCCGTGATGATGCGCTCTGTAAGGGCGCTAGAGATTCATCTGTAATGAAAACTCTTGAAGCACAAATGATGATAAGCTCTTTGGAATCATGAAAATCTGTATTTACCTCAAAATTACTCTTTGTACTTTAAGAAATTCACTTGTAAGCAATGCAAAAATTATCATGGGCCCTTGTGAATCATGAATATACCTACCGTTTGGTTAGAGTATTTTTTCTTACTTTTCGGTTAAGAAACGCACTTTAAGGGTTCTAAAAACGAATTTGAGTTAAAATGTACGCTTTGCTTAAAAGTATTGTTTGTACTTTGTGGTTAGGATTAGTACTTTAAAGGATGGTCGGATCCAATCTCTAAGCCAATCTTGTCAAGTTCCTAATGTTCAAGCCAAATTTCATCGCCCTAGCACATCTGGAAGTACCTTAATTTGCGGTCACCGGAATTCCGTCCCCCCCCCCTCACCCCTACCAACTCCCCTCACAGTGCCCGAACCCGGTTCGGTTTATTCACTGATGTATCTAGTTCTTATCTTGTTCTTCCCACCAAGTTTCATCCCAGTCGCTCCACTCAAAGCGTGTCATAAGATTTCTAGTTCCCAATCCGACTCCCCCCCCCCCCACATTCATCGGATCCGGTCCGGACTTTAAATGGGTCATCGGAGACACGAGGTCTTTCCAAATATCAAGTTTCGTTAAGATCCGATCACCCGTTCCAAAGTTATACATTCCTCAAGATTCCAGATGCCCCCTCCCTCCACTCCCCCAAGGTGATCGAATCGAGAAGTTGACTATTTCTAGGTTGATCTGGTCGGATCCGTGACTTGTCTGCCAAGTTTCGTTGTTCTAGCTCACCTGGAAGTAACTTAACTCCGTATCCGGAATACCGGAACCCCCCTCCAACTCCCTCCACAGTGCACGAATCCGGTCCGGATCTGTCAGCGGTGTACCTAGGGCTTGTGCTTGTTCCTCCCACCAAGTTTCATCCCGATTGCTCGACTCTAAGCGTGTCACATGATTTCCAGTTCCCCCCTCCGACCCTCCTCCCCCCCCCCCACATTCATCGGATTTGGTCTGGACTTGAAACGGGACATCTGAGACATGGCATCATTCCAAATATGAAGTTTCATGAAGTTCCGATCACCCGTTCGAAATTTATGCATGTCACTAAATTCCAGATTCCGGCTCCCCTCCCTCCCCCCACGATGGTCAGATCGGTCAAGTGACTATTTCCAAGTTAGTTTGGTCGGGTCCCTAATCTGCCTGCCAAGTTTCATCTTCCTAGCACATATGGAAGTACCCTAACTCGCAAACACCGGACTGACCGACCGCCAGACAGACCGACGGAAAATTGATCGGTATATGGCACTTGGCTGGAAGGCAAGTGCCATAACAAAAGCGCGAACAGCTTATCATATAATTTCTAATTCGAATCCAGTATATTTTCAATTTATAAAAGTGAGTAGTCCACCATCTGTCAGCTTTCGAACCCATTGAATGATATATAATCCTTCAAGTGTACAAAGACCATAGGTTTTGGATGTGTTATTTTGAAGTGCGGACAGGATTCGGTCTCGGTGGTGGTGGGGGGGGGGGGTCAGACCGGGGTATTGGAAATGTTTGGTAATTTTGTGTCATGAATAAATCTCGAATAAGTAGTTCCATCGGGGTAGAACTTGACAGTTGGTAAGACTACATGACCTAGATTTTCCGTTCAAAGTTCTGTACTGGATCACAGGGGGTTTCGGAAACCTTGTGGCTGCTTAGAGTTGAGGTATCGGGACTGTAGGGAACTTCGCAGGCAGAACAGTCACAAGACCTTGTCCGGGCACTGGGGAAGGGAGTTAGAGAGTGGTTCCTGGATATAGTGTGACTTGCAGAAGCCTCAAACGCGTGATCGTGATCCGATTCGGATGGAACTTGAGAGTTGGCAAAAGCACACGTCCTTGATCTTCGTTTACATGTCCAGCTGAACAGAATGTTTTGAACGAATAAAATAGGTTGAAGCCTTCTGCTTTATTTCAGTCAGAAGCTCAGTCACAACTCGGCGGTATAGTGTTTTGCAGCTTCAATCCGATTTAGGCTAACAGTTATCTTTACCAATCCTTGGTGAGGAGTGCCAGTGTGCTGCTCCATGAGGTGCCAGTGTCTTCGTCCAACAAAATTTCTGTAACCTTCATATATCAGTTTTTCCGCTACTCTCGTTGTCTTTTCTTCAAAACCATTTTGTCTAGGATAAACGTGAAGCTGGAATTACCTCGGGCGACCAATGGAAACGTGAAGCTGCACTCTGGCACGACTATTGGAAACGTGAAGCTGCACCTACCTGGCCCGAAACCGTCTATTGGAAACGTGAAGCTAGGTTGGGCTAGCTTCACTTTCCCCTTACTTTCAGCAGAAACGTGAAGCTGCACCATTGGTTCAGTACTGGTTTTGAAATGATCTTTTGAGTGTTGAAATTGCTTTTCCTGAAAATAAAACTATATAAAATAGCTGTCAATATGATGTCAATAGTATCTCGAATGGTTTTCCCACGATATAATGTCGTTGTTGATTCACGAAATGTCCCAAGCATACATGGGATAGTAAAAGTGGTTGACTGGATGGGTTGACTGCTAATCACCAAAGGATGCAGAACCAATGCTAGTTTGCATACTCACCGCTCTGTTTAATGGTTTTCTGGCTCATGGTTTTGTCCCGGATGGTCTAACGGAGGTCTGTCTAGTACCTATCCCCAAATCCTTGGTGCTGGATCTTAGTAGTATTACTAACTATAGACCTATTGCTTTGGCGGCTGTGATATCTAAGGTTTTTGAAAAATGCCTGTATGGGATTGTCGAACCCCAAATACGGTCATCAGCTTACCAATGCTTCAAGTCAAAGACTTCTACTGAATTGTGTGTATTCGTACTAAAATCGGTGGTGGAATGTTTTTGGGCTTTTTCAACCCCCGTATAGCTTGTTTAATTGACGCAAAGGCTGCTCGTAAGTTGCTCGTAAGTTGCAGGATAGGGAAGTAGACCCCCGTATTGTACTAACCCTCGCGTGTTGGTGTAATAACCAAAGATTTTATGTGAACTGGGATGGTCTGCTTAGCTCCCCATTTCGTGTCCTAAATGGTGCTAGGCAGGGAGGGGGGTACTATCCCCACTCCCTTATAACTTATATGTGGATGAATTAAACAGTGCGCTTGCTGATGCAGGTGTAGGTTGTTTTATCCGGTGATGGCTACTACCATTCATGCCCTAAATGAGTGATGTGTTTGCTACGGCACATGATGTGATATCCAACACGAAAAAAACCCTTTGCATGGCAATCGTCCCACGTAACCTGAAGCTGGTTCATCTGCCACCCGTTCTACTTTCTGGCCAGACATTGCAATTCGTGGATACTTTTAAGTACCTTGGATTTATTTTTACGCAACGCTGAATGATGATCACCATGTTAATGCTTTAGCAAGGTCATTGAGCGCCAGAGCGAATGTTCTTATTCGTAGGTTTGGGTCTTGCAAAATGTCTGGCAAGACGTTTCTTTTTCAGAATGCACTGTTCCCAACTATATTGTTACTCGCTTGTGACTAACCAATCTCACAAGCGCGAAAAGACCTTTCGCGTCTTGTATAACAACTCTTTCCGGTGGTTACATGGGTTTAGATGGAAGTGTAGTGTATGTTTGTTGGTGAAGGAGTCCCTTCTCTCCCTGAAATCATCGTTCCTCCATTCTTTCTCTCCAGTCTCGAATTCCTGCGTCGAGCAATCCTCTGCTGGTGATTCTGTGTGGTCCGCAAATGCGCCTGTCTCTGCCTCTGTGGCATGCATGGGGGAAAGAATTTTACTGTGGGTTTGACCCATCCTGATTCGAGTGGGTTGACCCATTCTGATTGAGTACTTTGTTTGTTGGAGGCTTCGTGCCTTCAGCATATTTGTTTTTTTTGTTTTCTTAGTGTATATAAATGAGTTGTTATGTAGCAGCCCCAGTTGGCTATATTTTGAAATAAATAAATAAACAAATAAATTTAGTAGTTCGTCTTGGTTCTTTTTGTGAGGATGGCAGCTTAGTAGTGCGAAACGGGAGATGAAGGGAATGATGAACCGTTGGACTCCCGGTCCTGTAATGCGTACGATAGTGTGGGAGGAAGACTTGTGGTCTCAATCTACTAGGGTGTTCTAGAGTGAAACAAACTAGGGGGCTTAAATAGGTTTATTAGTCACTTTTACTTACTCGATACATGAACTACATACACTTACTGAATTCTTGGAACTTCTGGGTATCACTACTCACTTCGATACTTACTTCACAACTGACTTCTTACCGTTTACTACCGACTTACTACTTACGGACTTAAATAATACATATACCTTAGTTGCGTTTTTGCAGATACCATGATAGGGAAGAGGGGGGCTGGTTCGTCACAGGGGCAGGTCTGGACATCGGCTCTGCAAACCTCGCTATTGAAATTTAAAGTACGCGAAATTTTGTTTAGAGCTGTTACACTTATACGCTTCTTCTGTAAAAAATTCCCGCACTTACACTTGTGCTATCATAGCGAAACGATGCTAGTGTCACTTTTTGCGCGAAATGAAGTTATATGTCATGGAGTTGGCACCTCATTTTGGTTTTTCCGAAACCACTTTCATCATCAGTGATTTTTATTTAAGTAGTTTAAGATTGGCTCTACCATGTTGAATAACAATTTTCGTGATTGATACAAAAGTGTGAGAATTACAAATGTATTTCTGTTAAAAAAGCACCAGGGGGCAGGTCCGGCCAAAAAGACTTGAGGCAGGTTCGGACAGCAAAGCTCATGGAAACAAGACCAAAGGTTTCGATGGGATCCCAAAAATTCAATATCTGATCCAGACAACTGGGTCTTGTCTTAGCCAGATCCAGTCATCGCCAGACTCCTTGAACATGTTTACAATTAAAATTCAGAAACAGATTAAGGCCAAATAGCTAATCACCTGAGAAAACCAAGTTCAGATATGGATTCAGCATGTGTGTTTACCCCTATAAGTCATATCTGTTTTGACAAAAACTTCCTGCCACTTCTGCCAATTGCCCGGTTTCGGCCAGACTCCAGAACTACTTGTCCGGCGAAAAAAGAAAGCTCAAAGACGAAATCAGGGTATCTTCTTTTCCCAGTAATGAACATCTAATCAACTTCAAATAGAAATTTAGCTTATAACAAATTTTCCGATTCCAGCTGGATTCCGGTCGAACTATATGTCCGGGTAAAATATGATTGGCATACAGGGACTCAGCATCTCTTCTTACCCCTAAATCGCTTACCTAATCAACCTAATCAACTCACCATCGTCTTCAGCATGTCTTCCTACCTCGAAATCGAACATCTAATCAGCTTCAAATAAAACTTTTACTTTCAACAAACTTTCCGGTTTTGGCCGGATTCCGGTTGAACTACTTGTCCGATGACGAAATGGTTTTCACCATCGTGTCCAGCATATCTTCTTACCCCATAATCGACTATCACATTAGCTGTTTCAAAATATTTTGTTTGCTTCTTAATTTGAATCCCCTCCCCCACCCCTAAATGTAGAGCTACAAAGCCCATCTACGAACTTAACTGGTCCGACGACCCAACGGATCCTCACACCAAGTTTCATCAAAATATCTCATTCCCTTCGAGAGTTATCGTGCTTACAGACGGACGGACAGACGGACGGACGGACGGACGGACAGACGGACAACTTTTGCGATGTCATAGGTATCCCTCCACTTACGTTTTGGGATCCCAAAAAGAGAGATGTTGATAAAGTGACGGACTACTTGTGCAGATTTCCCGAACGGAAGTAAATGAATGAAACTGAACTGAGGCAACGAAAGCAAATGAAAAAATGTGTAAATAACTTTCTTGACAGTCCTTCCTGGGTTAAACAAAAATGATGTCGGAAAACTGCCCAAGCCATGTCCGAACCTGCCCCGGTCTGAGGGCAGGTCCGGCCAAAAGTAGCTAATAGGAAAATAAGATTTGCAAAGAAAATTTTACCGGTAAAGAGATTCTACAAAATAACAATAACAGGTAAGACATGATTCTAAACAGTCGGAGAAAAAGGAATCAACAGACCCTAAAACAAAATCTTGGTATACAAAAAAGCAAAAATTTAACGAACCTGCCCCCCTCTCCCTTATCTGATACCACTGTCTAAAGTCGTTTTCGCAGTTATCGTGATATCTGCTACGACGGTAAAAAGGGATCGACTAAAAGCAGGAAAGGAAAGGCAAGAGAAAAGCAGGAAAAAATACTAAATCCAGGAAGGGCAAACTAAAACGAGGAAAGAATGACCAAGATTCGAGGACTCGAAAAACTGGCAAGCCTTTCCTCTGTTTAGTATCCCGTGAGGGATAGGCAACTTCCATTTGTTAAAGTTCACCTTTTCCTCCTTTTAGTATTCGAAAAAACTGGCAAGCCTTTCCTAGTATCCCGTGAGGGACTAAAAGGAAGAAAAGGTGAACTTTTACAAGCTTAAGTTGCCCAAACCTCACGAGATACTAAACAGAGGAAAATCACGGCACAACTTGCCAGTTTTTTCTAATACTAAAAGGCGAACTTTTACAAATGTTAGTTGCTGACCCCTCACGGGATACTAAACAGAGGAAAGGCTGCCAGTTTTTTGGAATTCCTAATTTCTTTCCTCGTTTTGGTACTCTCCGTGACAAGCTACTAAAACCAGGAAAGAAATGGTGGACTTGAAATATCTTAGTTGCCGACCCCTCGCTGGACTCATCATCGCCTACCGACAAGGTACTAAACGAGGAGAAGGTGAACTGTTACAAATGTAAGTTTCCGACACCTCAAGGGATACTAAACAGAGGAAAGGCTTGCCAGTTTTTCGAATCCTCGATTCCTTGAATTATTTCCTCGTTTTAGTTTGCCCTTCCTGGTTTTAGTATTCTTTCTGGTTTTCTCTTGCCTTTCCTTTCCTGCTTTTAGTCGATCCCCGGTAAAAAGGTGTTTTTCTGATATTCAGATACCACGGTCCGACCGTGGTAAATGATCGTGGCATCTGAAAAAGGTATCTCACTTTCATTGTAACCAACAATAGAGACAAGGATTTTGTCAAATTGGTGAGAAAGAAGTTTGGCACTCGTTTATGTCTCTAGATATCAGTTTTTCTTTTGTGATGACTTCGAAAAGCGAAATTTCGGCAATTGTCGTTTTTGCATAGAAACCGTGGTATCAGATACCGCGATAATTTGAAAAACGACTAATTGTTGATCAAGTTACTGTGGTAACAGATACCATGGTATCTGCAAAAATATAACTATTGGTCCTTAAATACCTGGTTTTACCGCTTTGCGAAACGTGTAAAAACAGGCAATTCAACTTACTGGTGCTGTGCGAGAAAAGAGCGCTGTGCGAGAAAAGGCACTATGCAGGAGTCCTTTGAATCAACCAACTGTTCAAGGAACTTTCGTGGGTTTGTAGGTATCTGTTCGGGGATATCCAGGGTGATCTCGGGGAGAGTGAATCTCCGTCTCACTACACGCTGTAAAAAAATATCTTGCAGTATTTGCTACTGGGATTAATATTGTCTCTACTGAGGTAAGGTTATTTCTAATTCGGATTATTCTTATCCCAAGATTAGTCCCAGTAGCAAACACTGCAGTTTATTCTAATCCTTCCTCGGAGAAACTTTTTACAGTGCAGTAGGTTCAGTTAGAGCTTCCTGGAGTGTGCCTGAACATGAAATGACACCATTGGTGACCACTAGCCCCACGTCATACTTGGAGTATGCAGGTGGGGTGGGGGTGGAGAGATGGGGGCGGTAGGTAAGTTGTGACGAGGGAATCATATTTCTTTTCTTTTCTTTCCTTTTTTTACTCTCTTTCTTTACCATTTTTTTTTTTTTAATATAAGATTAGTTTTTCACAGGATTTTGTCTTTTATGTGGTTGTTGAGTTTTTTGTATAATGTAGGCTATTTGTATTTTTTTGGTGAAGTAAAAATATCTGAATCTGAAATCTGAATCTGAGATCGGAAAGACGTAGACGAGAGAAAAGGGTAACCTGCAATCAATCCTGTTCAGGGACGTTTTTGTCGGGGACGTTTTAGTAAAGAATGTCGTCGGGGGACATTTCAAGAGGGGACATTTTGGGATGGGACCTTTTACGTAGAACTTCTCTGAGTGGCTTAATGTAGTTACCCTTACTAACTAAGCCTTCACTAGACCGACAATTCCTGCGAAAGAATACCCAAATACTAAACTTCCCTATGAAAAATTTGTAGCCTGCGTAGTAGTATGGTAGTAGTACGAAAACGTTGCAAATGTAATAGCAAATAATACCATCATTTAATGTGCCTCGGACTGGTCCAATCTTGTGTAGTAGTATCCAGTAGCATCTTGTCTTGCCATAGTAGCATCCAGTCTTGCTAATAGTAGCATATAGTAGTATGCAGTAACATGATAGCCTTGAAGTAGAAGCATGTAGTAGCATCGTTAGGAATTTATGCAACTTTTTCGGAATACTTCATAGTACTATTTTGAGATAAAATTTCATCGGGTTGCCGCAACGTAATTCAGGACCATTTCAGTAAACCAGATTAGGCTCTAGAAACTCTTGTGAAGTCTCATTTTACTATAGTGGACTAGCTGGTAAATACAGAAACAAAAAACTTAAACAACAGCTTTTATACAAGAAATTAAGAAGAACAAGAGTTGAAGACAATCGTTCTTGACACTTGTCAAGTTTCATGCAAGTCCGACTACCCCTTCCAAAGTTATGCAGGTTAGTAATTTCCAGATTCCCCATCCCTCCACTCCTCCAACGATAGTCGGATCGGGGGCACGACTATTCTCAAGGCTGTTTGTTCGTGTCCCTGATATGCCTACCAAATTTCATCGTCCTAGTACCGAACTCGCGGGATCACCAAATTCCCCCCTCCCTCCCCAACTCCCCCGAAGTGCCCGAATCAGGTCCGGTTGTATCAATGATGTATCTAGGACTTGTGCCTGTTCTTCCCACCAAGTTTTGTCCCGATCTCTCCACTCTAAGCGTTTCCCAAGATTTCCGGCTCCCCCCTCCAACTTCCCCCAAAGTCACCGAATCCGGTCCGGATTTCACGTGGGTCATCTGAGGCACGAGATCTTTCCAAATATTAAATTTCATTAAGATCCGATCACCCGTTCAAAAGGTATAAATACCTCAAGATTCCGGATTCTCCTCCCTCCACTCCCACCACGATGCTCGGATCGGGAAAGTGACTATTTCCAACTTAATCATTTGGGGTCCCTGATATGCCTGCCAAGTTTCATCGTCCTAGCTTACGTGGAAGTGCCCGAACTAGCAAACCCGAACCGACCGACCGACATTCGCACGGACGGACAGAAATTGCGATCGCTATATGGCACTTGGCGGAAGGTCAAGTACCATTAAAATGGGACAATGCAGTCCGGCTATCTGGTTTTGATTAGAATTGACACGCTCGATAAAGCTAGGTCTCATAGTCGCTGAAGGGTCTGTCCATTTATCAGGGACGTTACTAGCCTTTACCTTTATTTGGGGGGGACGTCCAGTTTGTGCTGACGGACTAAAAAAATTTCCTAAGTATACGACTGTTCTCGTCAGTGTTTTTCACTATTTACTGTTGTAATATTTTAATAACAGTAAGCTTGACACAAGACAAGAAATTGACGATCGTAACGATTGTCCTCCCAACGTTTCCAGAATTTCTAACGAATGGAAGATTAGAAAATCGATAGTATGTAATATCAGTGTTCGTCGACTATCTGCGGAAGCTGAATAGACAACTATTTGAGCGGCATGAATTTAAGAAGAAAGTCCAAGCGCGAAAAAACCTTCCGACAGACGCGTTCGCGAATCCCAAATCACACTTTTTCTTGCTTTTTCTGTCTACAATTATAAATAAGCAAGAATTACGATGAGCTATACATGAATTACGATGAGGTATACATTTCGACGAATGACGGTACGAAGCTTTTTCTGCATCGGTCATGATATACAGAAACAGGATGTATCTTAGGAATGGGCTGCGAAATCATTCGCGCAGGTCTAGGTCTAACGGGTTCAAACTCTTGCGGGAAAATGTCTCGCAGACGAGGGTTCTCAAGCGTCCTGACTACGAATTTAAGGCACATTTTTTCCCGACGTTGGGCCAAAGACTCCAGCTTGAAACTCCGAAGAAGCTCAAGGTATGGCACCGTTGGCGATTTGGAAGTAACAAGGATGGCTCGGAATACACTTGATGACTATCTCTCCCTTCCGATGCAGAATCTCCGGGTACCTGCTGCAGAACGGAAGAAACGGTGTCACAGCACAGCTGCGCTGACTCGGGATTTGAATCATTGAGTTTGAGCCGTTACGGACACGTTTGCTCCTTCTTCCTGAGAATCACTGGCGTGTTCTTGGACTTGGTGGACTTGGCTGGTCATATAGAGTATTGCAATCTCTCCAACGAATTCGACTGATCCCGTGTCAAAAGTTATCTCCCGTGTCAGTAGTTATCTCACTAGTCATACGATTCACTATAGTCATACAATTCTCCTCGTTTCAAATATTCTGGCTGGTAAGAATCCATACGATTCTTACCAGACAGAATAGTGAAACGCGGAGTAGTTATCTCCCTAGTCGACCGAGCCATCAAAATTTGCGACGAAGATCTCCAAGATGACGAACTTTGCCACATTCGGGACGTCCTGTTTGGAAATAAATACCCCGTTCAACTGGTTGAACAGATCATCAGAAGACGACTGAAGCTGCATTCAGCCCCGAAAGATACTGCAAGTTCCACTAGTAATGGTGAGGCAGAAGGAACAAATGCCCCCGTTTACCTTCCGTACGTCCGTGAAGTGACCGAAAAATTGTCCAAAAGTTTGAAAAAATACAACATCCAAGTCTTTCACAGAACCCAAAATATTTTGCTGTCTTACCTAAACTCCGGAAAAGATAAAGTCCCGAATCAGTACCAAAGAAGCATTTATTCAATACCCTGTGATTGCGGAAAGCGTTACGTACGAAGTACAGAGAGAACTTTCGGAAAACGACCTGCAGATCATGAGCAAGAAATTGACCACGCTCACTCCAACGGACACTGTCATAACTATACTTTCAAATCTGTACTTGCAGAGCATAATTTCAAAAACCTATCCCATTCAGTATATTTTGAAAAAGCCCAAATTCTTGCAACGTGCACCGGACTCCATCAATCTATTCGAGAACCCGTTGAGATAAAGAAAAAACCGAGCAGACGTTAACCGAGATACAGGCGAGTACTCCCTACCAGAAACGTGGAACAGGGTTAATAAGGGAAGAAAATGTGAGCCTCAGTCCCTTATTAACAACAAAACCGAAGTCGATTAAAATGCAAAAAAAAATATTTCCTGTCGTCGCCCCAATCGTGCAGGAAAAACAGCAACCGTGTCGAAAATTAAATCTCAGCACTAGTTTTGTCCGTGCAGTGATTATTAAAAGTAATAGATACAGGCGAGTTCTCCATAATACGAACGTGGCACGAGGTTATTAATGAAAGAATATTTAAGTTTTAAGTCCCTTATTAATAACAAAAACGAAGTTGATCAAAATACAGAAAAAAACCTTCTTGTCATCGCGCCAATCGTGCAGCAAAAACAATGGCACTGTAAAAAATTAAATCTCAGGACTAGTTCTTCCTTACTGTGGTATTTGAAAGTAATTTGCCCTAATAAGATATTTAAGGTCGGTAGAAGCTTCAAGTTATTTATTATAGGTTTGTTTCCTTCCCCGACGTTGACCCAGAAGATTGACAGCCTGACGAGGACCCTTGCCAAGAAGGGCCTAAATATCGCTGATGAAGAATCGTAGCTGACGTATATCCGTTGTAAACACTGTTTGAATAAATGTTTCAGAGTCTGCTTGGGCTCAACGAACGTTTATCTCTTTCTTTACCTCTTTTTTTTCTTCTTAAAAATTAATTGTTTTTTTTTGTTATTATTTCTTATCAATGTTATTATTTTTTTTCCGTTTTGCACCGTCAAATATGATTCGCAGTCAGCTTAGGCCGTAGGAACATCTGTTATTTATTGAATAATTTTAAGTTAAAAGGTAGTTAGAAGATACAGCCTCCCGCAGGATTTTTGTCTTTAATGTGGTTGTTGAGCTTTTTGTATAATGTAGTTGTGTTGTTTTGGTGAAGTAAAACATATCTGAATCTGAAATCTGAATCTGAGATCGGAAAAAAGGTAACCTGTAATCAATCTTCATACTAACTGATCAATCCTGTTCAGGGACGTTTTGTCGGGGTCGTTTTAGTAAGGAATGTAGTCGGAGGACGTTTCAAGAGGGGACATTTTGGAATTGGACCTTTCGCGGAACAACTTCTCTGAGTGGCTTGAAGTAGTTACCTTAACTAAACAGACAATCCCTGCGAAAGAATATCCGAATGCTACACTTTCCGCTCCAAACACCGAGCAAAGTAATTCAGGACTATTTCAGTAAACCAGATTAGGCTCTAGAAACTCTTGCGAGGTCTCTTTTTACTATAGGGACTAGCTGGTAAAGACAAAAACAAAAAACTTAAGCAACCGCTTTTTATACAAGAAATTAAGAAGAACAAGAGCTAAGGGCTCATATGGCACTTGTTCCGAGTAGGTGGTTCACGAAAGAAGATGAGCACGTCACAAAATACCCTGCCATCCAAAAATTGTGATTCGGAACCATAAACAGGATATCTAGTTTTATTCAAGTCTGAGCATTACCGGCATGGCCTCGGATCATCTAGGGCAAATGAGTGTAGATCCACTCGTTTGGTCCCTAGACGTGCCGCACCATTTCCGGTACCGGTCCCCCTCCAACTCCCCCTACCATGGCCGAATCTGATTCGGACTCCTAAATCGATTACCTGAAGTATTTTCTCTTACCGCATATTAAGTTTCATTCAAACCTGAGCGTTTTGAGAACTTTCGGTAACTCTCCCGCAATTCGAACCCTAAAATATGTCATCTGTTGCATATCATCGCTCTACACTCCACATTTCATTCGAATCGCTCCACTTGTTTGACCCCTATGCGAGCCACATCATTTCCGGGACTCCCCTTCCAACTCCCCTTGCTGTGGCTGAATACGACTCAGACCCATACAAGTCGCATATCACACATGTCCTATTCCCGTTCATTAAGTTTGACTGGAATCGGAGCATAGCCTATCTGCAAATTTCAGATTCCAACTTCCCCCCCCCTCCCCTATACCCATCCGGATTCGATCCAGACGCCAAATAACAAATCAAAGCCGAATAAACTCGGTACTGTCCAACTTGCATCCCTTTCTGTCCATCCGGTTGGTTTTGTGGATGTTACCCCCCCCCCTCCTCCAACTCTTCCAACCGTGGCCGCATGTCGTTCGGACGCATGTTTTGCTTGTCTAGGTGATCAGTTCTTATCACCCATAAAGTTTCACTCGAATCGGACCACCTGTTCGCAGCTTACGGAAGCCACTGATTTCCGGATTCCCCTACCCTCAATTCCCCAAAGATGGTCGGATCCACGAAAACGAGTATTCCTATGGCATCATGTCTGGTCCTTAAGCAAAGTTTCATCGGTTCTTAGAATACCTGGAACTATCCTAACTGGCGATCACCGGAATTCCGGGAAACAGCCTCCAACTCCCCCATAGAGCCCCGATTCGATCTGGTTTTGTCATTTACATATCTAGGGCTAATGCTTTTTCTTCCCATCAAATTCCATCGCAATACCTCGACTAAGCGTTTCGCGAGATTTCCGGTGGCTCACTCCAATTCCCCCCCCCCCTCCCACAGGTATCGAATCCGATCAGGACTTGACGTGGAACATGTGAGACGATAGCTCTTTCCACTTGCCAAGCTTCATTCAATTCCGATAACCAGTTCAAAAGTTATGCATGCCACTAAATGCGGCATTTGCACAAGCATTTGAAATAAAAAAAAATACGAAATAAGGGACTTAGCTTTAAACAGAGATACGGGTGAGTTTCGTATAAACCCATTGTACAAAAGATTCCTAGAAAAGGATGCCGCATTTCTAAGACCCCCTCAAACCCCACTTTGTGTGCCATCAAACCTACCAATTACTTTAGCCATCCCTTCCAACAATGCTCGAATTGCTCGACCGACCAGAAATGCAGCAAACATAGCGAAGATGTGAATTCACCAAGCGCTGAATATGTAATCACCCCTTGGGCATACAGAGCAAGGAGCCCATTTCTCGCGCGCATGAATCTGGTCAGAGGAGTCTTAGTCCAGAGTCCAGATAGTCCATTTCCACTAGATAGTTTTTGTTTTGTAGTTAACAACAGTAAGGGACTGGCTTGTCTTCTGTGAGAGGATTTCTTGATTGAAACTACATTTACATCATCAGGTCAGAAAGAGTTTATTAGATAATTATATATGCTACACGTGGGCCACCCAAAAGGACCTGACCTATCGTAGGTGGTAGGCGGCTTTTCTGCTATGTACGGTTGTGTTTAACTCGTAGGGGGGGGGGGGGGAAGGCTCAATGCTCATGGCCTGTTAGCTCATGCCTAAAACCACAAGTTAACCTTGGATTTGGGTGTAGGACACCTGAAACCAAGAAGGGCATAGCTCATAGCTGCTATGGGAACAGAGACGTTACTAGCCAAAATGTTTGGGTGGGACAAGGCAACCGACTGGCTGGTAATTTTTACCAATGTTTTGGCAGAAAAACGACTGTTTTCAAGAAAAAAAAGACAATTTTGAAAATAACCGACTGATTTTCGGAAAAAAAACGACTGTTTTGACGAAAAAACATACTGATTTTCAGAAAAATCGCGGCGCTTCGCGCCAACTCACTTATTTTTTACTGACAATATTGGGGGGGGGGGGGGGGCATCCCCCCAGGGGATATGGCTTTTCTGAAGACATCGGTGTAATGCAGTAGCTTTAATCCACAAGTGAAAATTATAAATGGTACCTTCTGAGTGGATATAATGGGGTGGTACAAAAGTGCGGAAGGGGTGGTCAGTACGAAAATGCTTTGGGTTATCATCTAGCCTATTGTAGGATGGTATAGAGCTAAATATTTTCGGAAAATATTGATCCATCAGAGCCATCGAAACCATATCTGTTTTCGAAAGGATATAGCTTTATTCTAACCTTATCCGGTAAGTGGTTAGAAGCATAGACAAAAAAAAAAACCGGTACCGTCAACGGGGTAGACAGCACGCGTTTTCTCGCACTTACTCATTTTCACCACCAGGAGCGTAAAATTTGTGCCCCCCCCCCCCCCCTGAATGTTGTCGGCCAATCGGTAAAAAATAACCGATTCGGCGCGAAGCTCCCCTATTTTCCGTTAGTCGGTTTTTCGTAAAAAAGATTTTTTGTTAAAAACAGTTGGATTTTCCTTAAAACAGTCGTTTAATTATAAAAAAAAAGTTGTTTTCTGTAAAAATGACCAGCCAGTCAGTAAATACCTTGCCTCGCCCACAAACATTTTGGCTAGTACCGCCTCTGTTCACCACATAAAGTTTTGACCCTTTCTCCACCCAAAATAGAAAAAATCGAGTCTTTTGAGAATTTTGGACGTGTCTCCAATTTTACCGCAATTGGTTGAAAGATGCCGCGGAAATGTCGCTTTTTGACGAGGCCGGCACCGCGAAGCGAAGCGGTGCCGGTCGAGTGGCAACACTGGTCTTAGTTCTGTGAAATTGTTTGTATAGTGATGGTTAAAGCGAAGGATTTTATAATGGCTGGGTGAAAGCTTCTACGCTTTCCCAGGGAATTGGTAAATTGTAAATAGACACAGAATTCAGAACTGTAAAATAATCACAGATTTGTAAATATACACTTTTAACACGCACATTTTAATATTCGTTATTTTCTTTGAGTTTGTTTGTCGATTTAGTTGCTTGTTTTTCGCTGAGGACGGTTTGCCGGAAGTGCAACCGAAATATTCGAATTTATATTTATCCCTCGCACATCATCCTAGGGGGATAATTAGCTGATCAATAAAAAAAAACACGAAAATCATGGTTTTCTATTTCTTTCGTAATGAGTGGTCAGCTTGGCTTCAAACCTTATATTTCGCCCCCCCCCCCCTCCAGCTCCCCCCAAAGTCGTCGGATCCGGTCCGGATTTGAAGCGGGCCGTCTGAGACACGGGGTCATTCCAAATATCAAGTTTCGTTAAGATCATATCATAAAAGTTATAAATACCTCTAGATTCCGGATTCCCCTTCCCTCCACTCCCCCCAGGGATGATTGGAACGGGGAATTGACTGGTTTCCAACTTAATCTTTTAGAGTCTCTGATATACCTGCCAAGTTTCATCGTCCTAGCTTATGTGGAAGTGTTTCCCAAGATTTACAACTCCCCCCAAAGTCGTCGGATCCGGACCGGATTTTAAGCAGGTCGTCTGAGACACGTGGTCTTTCCAAATATCAGGTTTCATTAAGATCCGATCACCCGTTCGAAAGTTATAAATACCTCTAGATTCCGGATTCCCCCTCCCTCCATTCCCCCCACGATGCTCGGAATGGGGAATTGACTGTTTCCAACTTAATCTTTTAGTGTCTCTGATATACCTGCTAAGTTTCATCGTCCTAGCTTATGTGGAAGTGTTTCCCAAGATTTTCTGCTCCTTTTACCTTTTCTGGGAGAGGGGACGTCCGGTTTTTGCCGGCGGACTAAAAAATTTGCCGACAAAACGTTTCCGGTAGGTGTCCTACCAGCACAGAATACAACCGGTTTAAAACTAATAGTAATGCATCAGTTGACATTATTTCTTTAATGAAGGTTCGTATATTTAATCTCACATATTCGGCTTTTCAGTTGAACTTTCGTTAAAAAGTGGAGCTTCCAACGACTGTACTCGTTAAACTAAGTGCCGAAGTTAAACTAAGACTGGCTAAGTTAAACCAAGTGCCGCAGGTGAATTTTTTTTAATCTGTTGATCTGGAGCTACCATTCAAATTCTAGGTTTTTATGTAAGAACCACCAAGAATTTCAAGCTTAAAACACCAAAGAAGAATATATTATGGAAAATGAACACAAATGTGCTTAAAACAAAAGAAATTAGAGAAGTAGTGCTGCAAGTTACAGAAAAGATGAAAAGCTTATCCAACGAAAATTTAAGTAAATACTGGGAAGAAAATGCAAAACCAGCGATAACAATAGCTGCGAAATCATTTTCAAGAATAAATCATGATTTCGAACAGAGTCACTTCAAGCATCTGTATAAAGTTCTATACGAGCTAAAACTAGAAATAAACAAAGGGATAAATGCAAACGAAGAATATTTCGAGATACACAAGGAAATTAAAGAAATTGAGCAAAACATTGCAGAAGGGATAAAAATTCGAGTTAAGTTAAACGAACAGATTCAGAATGAGCAACTAACTACGACCCTGATATGTAGACAAAGAAAAATAATCGGTCAAGAGACAATAAAAAAGATTAGAACCCAGGATGGAAAAATAATAAAAGAAAAGACCGAGATAATAAAAGAAATAAAGAATTTCTACAAGAACACATTGAAACTAAGTGAACCAGAAAGCCAAGAAGATGTTGCAAACCTAGAACAATTTTTGTCAGAATTAAACATAAAAAAGCTTCTTTGCCACGAAGTAAAGCCAGAAGAGGTGCTAGCAGCAATAGAGCCCCGATTCGATCTGGTTTTGTCATTTACATATCTAGAGCTAATGCTTTTTCTTCCCATCAAATTCCATCGCAATACCTCGACTAAGTGTTTCGCGAGATTTCCGGTGGCTCACTCCAATTCCCCCCCCCCCCCCCCCCCGTCCCACAGGTATCGAATCCGATCAGGACTTGACGTGGAACATGTGAGACGATAGCTCTTTCCACTTGCCAAGCTTCATTCAATTCCGATAACCAGTTCAAAAGTTATGCATGCCACTAAATGCGGCATTTGCACAAGCATTTGAAATAAAAAAAATACGAAATAAGGGACTTAGCATTAAACAGAGATACGGGTGAGTTTCGTATAAACCCATTGTGCAAAAGATTCCTAGAAAAGGATGCCGCATTTCTAAGACCCCCTCAAACCCCACTTTGTGTGCCATCAAACCTACCAATTACTTTAGCCATCCCTTCCAACAATGCTCGACCGACCAGAACTGCAGCAAACATAGCGAAGATGTGAATTCACCAAGCGCTGAATATGTAATCACTTCTTAGGGCATACAGAGCAAGGAGCCCATTTCTCGCGCGCATGAATCTGGTGCTGGTCAGAGGAGTCTTAGTCCCGAGTCCAGATAGTCCATTTCCACTAAATAGTTTTTGTTTTGTAGTTAACAACAGTAAGGGACTGGCTTGTCTTCTGTGAGAGGATTTCTTGATTGAAACTACATTTACATCATCAGGTCAGAAAGAGTTTATTAGATAATTATATATGCTACACGTGGGCCACCCAAAAGGACCTGACCTATCGTAGGTGGTATTCGGCTTTTCTGCTATGTACGGTTGTGTTTAACTCGTAGGGGGGGTGGAAGGCTCAATGCTCATGGCCTGTTAACTCATGCCTAAAACCACAAGTTAACCTTGGATTTGGGTGTAGGACACCTGAAACCAAGAAGGGCATAGCTCATAGCACCGAATTTTCCCTGAACATAACACGGGAAAATGCAAAAAATGTAACGAAATCGAAGATGTAAATCATTTTCTCATTAAATGTGAGAAGAAACAAGAGCGACTAATGAAATTTGAAAAAATAATTTGTTCTTTAATGGAATATGGAGATAAATGGCATTTAAAGGAAGAAATGAGCCTAATAAACGTTACAAGTAAACATGGATTAAAAAGAGAAAGGACAATGACATTACTGATATCGTCATTTTGCTATTATGCGTGGAAAGAAAGAGAAAAAGGTGAGGATGATTCCGTATTAATGAAAGTTAAAAAATGTTGGGAAATAATAAAAGGTAGTAAAGATAAAGTAGGAAATGATTTGGAATTAAATTTTAATTACCCACTTACCCACAGTTAATTTTAAAAAATTAAAATAAAATTTAAGTTTTAAGAAAGGGATAAAGTTTTAAAGTTATTTTTGGCAACCAAATTAGTTTTATATTAAGAAAATTGGTAATCGTTAAAAGTTTTTCATTTAATCGTACTAATTAATTTTGTTTGTAAAGTACGATCAAATGAACATTTATTTATATTTTCTTTATTTTTTTATTTTAATTGTTGTAGAGTTTAAAAAATTAAACTAAAATAAAAAAGGGTTTTGGTATCGGAGAAGGAAATGAAAAAGATCGTAAGAAATGCCACTGCAAAAGGGATTCCCTATAACGGAAGGGCATCCTTTGGCGCAGGGAGTGCGAAGAGGTCGAATATTTTTTGTGTTGTTTTTGTCTCCAGGACAAAACCCCTTTTTTTGGTTTGGTTGCAAAAAAATAACGAGGGATAGTATTTTTGGAAATATTAAGTATTTTTGTAAATATTAAGTTTTCAAAGAATTAAAATTTTAAGGAAAGGAGATATTAAGGAAGGAAAACAAAGAAAAGGTTTTAAATATGTGTTGAAATGGTAAAATGAGAAATAAGGGTTAAAAGAGGGAATAAGAAAGAATATTAAAAAAAAGATAATTAAATGTAGAGATAGAGGAAAGTGTAGGTGACGCTAAATATATAGGTCGGTCATTGAAAAAAAACAAAAAATTAAATATCAGATGTTAGGACCGTTGGCGTCACCGAGGGAAGTGGAAGCGTAGTCACCTGGCCAAATCATATTGGACAGGAAGAACGGAAAAGATGCTACGCGGCATTAAAAAAAAAAAAAAAAAAAAAAAAAAAAAAAATAGCTGCTATGGGAACAGAGACGTTACTAGCCAAAATGTTTGGGTGGGACAAGGCAACCGACTGGCTGGTAATTTTTACCGACTGTTTTGCCAGAAAAACGACTGTTTTCAAGAAAAAAAAGACAATTTTGAAAATAACCGACTGATTTTCGGAAAAAAAACGACTGTTTTGACGAAAAAACATACTGATTTTCAGAAAAATCACGGCGCTGCGCGCCAACTCACTTATTTTTTACTGACAATATTGGGGGGGGGGGCATCCCCCCCCCCCCCTCCTCCCAGGGGATATGGCTTTTCTGAAGACATCGGTGTAATGCAGTAGCTTTAATCCACAAGTGAAAATTATAAATGGTACCTTCTGAGTGGATATAATGGGATGGTACAAGTGTGCGGAAGGGGTGGTCAGTACAGAAAATGCTTTGGTTTATCATCTAGCCTATTGTAGGATGGTATAGAGCTAAATATTTTCGGAAAATATAGATCCAACAGAGCCATCGAAACCATATCTGTTTTCGAAAGGATATAGCTTTATTCTAACCTTATCCAGTAAGTGGTTAGAAGCATAGACTAAAAAAAAAAAAAAACGGTACCGTCAACGGGGTAGACAGCACGCGTTTTCTCGCACTTACTCATTTTCACCACCAGGAGCGTAACATTTGTGCCCCCCCCCCCTGAATGTTGTCGGCCAATCGGTAAAAAATAACCGATTCGGCGCGAAGCTCCCCTATTTTCCGTTAGTCGGTTTTTGGTAAAAAAGATTTTTTGTTCAAAACAGTTGGATTTTCCTTAAAACAGTCGTTTAATTATAAAAAAAAAGTTGTTTTCTGTAAAAATGACCAGCCAGTCAGTAAATACCTTGCCTCGCCCACAAACATTTTGGCTAGTACCGCCTCTATTCACCACATAAAGTTTTGACCCTTTCTCCACCCAAAATAGAAAAAATCGAGTCTATTGAGAATTTTGGACGTGTTCCCAATTTTACCGCAATTGGTTGAAAGATGCCGCGGAAATGTCGCTTTTTGACGAGGCCGGCACCGCGAAGCGAAGCGGTGCCGGTCGAGTGGCAACACTGGTCTTAGTTCTGTGAAATTGTTTGTATAGTGATGGTTAAAGCGAAGGATTTTATAACGGCTGGGTGAAAGCTTCTACGCTTTCCCAGGGAATTGGTAAATTGTAAATAGACACAGAATTCAGAACTGTAAAATAATCACAGATTTGTACATATACACTTTTAACACGCACATTTTAATATTCGTTATTTTCTTTGAGTTTGTTTGTCGATTCAGTCAGCATCGTTCTTTCTGGTTTTAAGTTACATATCGTTGTATGCTTTGTTGGTTCCGCATCAGTTTTCTGTTGGTATTGTGTTGGATTTTATGATTTAGTTGCTTGTTTTTCGCTGAGGACGGTTTGCCGGAAGTGCAACCGAAATATTCGAACTTATATTTATCCCTCGCACATCATCCTAGGGGGATAATTAGCTGATCAATACAAAAAATACGAAAATCACGGTTTTCTATTTCTTTCGTAATGAGTGGTCAGCTTGGCTTCAAACCTTATATTTCGTCCCCCCCCCCCCTCCAGCTCACTCCAAAGTCGTCGGATCCGGTCCGGATTTGAAGCGGGCCGTCTGAGACACGGGGTCATTCCAAATATCAAGTTTCGTTAAGATCATATCATAAAAGTTATAAATACCTCTAGATTCCGGATTCCCCTTCCCTCCACTCCCCCCAGGGATGATTGGAACGGGGAATTGACTGGTTTCCAACTTAATCTTTTAGAGTCTCTGATATACCTGCCAAGTTTCATCGTCCTAGCTTATGTGGAAGTGTTTCCCAAGATTTTCTGCTCCTTTTACCTTTTCTGGGAGAGGGGACGTCCGGTTTTTGCCGGCGGACTAAAAAATTTGCCGACAAAACGTTTCCGGTAGGTGTCCTACCAGCACAGAATACAACCGGTTTAAAACTAATAGTAATGCATCAGTTGACATTATTCCTTTAATGCAAGTTCGTATATTTAATCTCACATGTTCGGCTTTTCAGTTGAACTTTCGTTAAAAAGTGGAGCTTCCAACGACTGTAGTCGTTAAACTAAGTGCCGAAGTTAAACTAAGACTGGCTAAGTTAAACCAAGTGCCGCAGGTGAATTTTTTTTAATCTGCTACCATTCAAATTCTAGGTTTTTATGTAAGAACCACCAAGAATTTCAAGCTTAAAACACCAAAGAAGAATATATTATGGAAAATGAACACAAATGTGCTTAAAACAAAAGAAATTAGAGAAGTAGTGCTGCAAGTTACAGAAAAGATGAAAAGCTTATCCAACGAAAATTTAAGTAAATACTGGGAAGAAAATGCAAAACCAGCGATAACAATAGCTGCGAAATTATTTTCAAGAATAAATCATGATTTCGAACAGAGTCACCTCAAGCATCTGTATAAAGTTCTATACGAGCTAAAACTAGAAATAAGCAAAGGGATAAATGCAAACGAAGAATATTTCGAGATACACAAGGAAATTCAAGAAATTGAGCAAAACCTTGCAGAAGGGATAAGAATTCGAGTTGAGTTAAACGAACAGATTCAGAATGAGCAACTAACTACGACCCTGATATGTAGACAAAGAAAAAAATCGGTCAAGAGACAATAAAAAAGATTAGAACCCAGGATGGAAAAATAATAGAAGAAAAGACCGAGATAATAGAAGAAATAAAGAATTTCTACAAGAACACATTCAAACTAAGTGAACCAGAAAGCCAAGAAGATGTTGCAAACCTAGAACAATTTTTGTCAGAATTAAACAAAAAAAAGCTAAACAAGGAAGAAAATAAGCTTCTTTGCCACGAAGTAAAGCCAGAAGAGGTGCTAGCAGCAATAGGGCAGGTTATGATGGACTTCCATGTGAGCTATACAAGGAATTTAAGATTGATTTCTCTGTGATGTTTTGCAGACTATTTAACGAAATACTGAATGGAAAAGGCCACAGCAGAATAGAGACTAGAGGAGTCGTAAAGTTAATACCAAAAAAGGGAGACCGAGAAGACTTGAATAACTGGAGGCCCGTTACACTCACGCAATGCGATTACAGGATATTATCAAAAGTGCTAGCAATCGATTGAAAGAAGTATTGCCATCAATTATTAGTGTAAATCAGCGCGGAGGATTCAGTAAAAGAAAAAGCACGGACATACTGGCATGCATCAGAAACCTGCTACTGCAGTCGGCGTCCGTAAAAAAGCGCAAAGCACTAAATTGGAGAATCATGGGACTAGACGTAAGGAAAGCTTTTGATAAACTTCGACGACTGCTACTCTACATTATCATGAAAGTCTATGGATTCTCCCCAGATTTCACTGAATGGATAAGAAAGCTGTACAAAGATACCACACAAGTGATCGTCATGGGCGACATGGTATCAGAAGAATATAACGCGGAATTGGGAATCCGACAAGGATGTCCATTAAGCATTATGCTCTTCGAACTATACATTGATCCGCTTCTAAAATTCCTTGAAATGAAACTACGTGGTATTAAGCTATTCGATGAAATATTAAAAGCGAGAGGTTTCGTTGATGATATAACCACGTTTACAGAAGACGAGGAAGATAACAAAATGGCTATCGAGTGTGCAGAACATTACTGCAAACTCGTTAAGCTAGAATTAAATAAAGGAAAGTGCGAAATTTTGGAAATCACGTCAGAAAGAGAAGATGGGATAATGGAAGTATGTGGAATACCGTTGAAAAAAGAGATAAAAATCCTGGGATTAAAATTTAATAAATCGTGGAAAGATACAGAAAAAAGAATTGGTCTGTAACAGTATAAAAAATTATAGCATCTATTAATTACGGACGGAATCGAAAACTCACGGTTTTTCAGAAAGCGGAATACATAAATATTTACAGCCTTCCAATAATATGGTATGTGGCTAATGTTTTGTACCCTTCAAAAGCGACATTAAAACAAATTCACAAAATAATATACAACTTCATATGGGAAGGAAAAGAACCGCCAAAACTCAAAATTACAGATATGTATCAGCAGAAGCTAAAAGGAGGACTGCAGATAATTAACCCTGAAGCTAAGTCAAGAGAACTTTTCGTCAGAACAGCTCTAGAAAATATGACCGAGAAAAAAGAATCAGTATTAAATTCGTGGATATTAATGAGAAAAAGCGGGAAAAAAGGGTACCCACGAAGCCTAGAAATGGCGTTTATGGACATAGAAGAGATGAGAAAAGAAATAATTTTTGATCCTGATGTAAGAGAAATACCAAAAGAAGGGATACGGAATTTTTACCGAGAAAAGATGAGTCTACCGGATATAAAATTAATTGAAGAGAAACGGATAGACGAAGAGCAAGCAAACCGAACTTTCAATCTCCTCCATACATCGATGCTTTCACCGAAA
Organism: Branchinecta lynchi; assembly: GCA_023053575.1. Classification (NCBI taxonomy): domain Eukaryota; kingdom Metazoa; phylum Arthropoda; class Branchiopoda; order Anostraca; family Branchinectidae; genus Branchinecta; species Branchinecta lynchi. Next base: position 6,596,061 of record JAKZAP010000015.1, read on the forward strand.
GTAAAACAGCATATGTTTTACCAAATACATAACGTTCTACCTACAGAAGAAAGAAAGCATCGAATTTTCCCTGAACATAACACGGGAAAATGCAAAAACTGTAACGAAATCGAAGATGTAAATCATTTTCTCATTAAATGTGAGAAGAAACAGGAGCGACTAAGGAAATTTGAAAAAATAAAATGTTCTTTAATGGAATATGGAGATAAATGGCATTTAAAGGAAGAAATGAGCCTAATAAACGTTACAAGTAAACATGGATTAAAAAGAGAAAGGACAATGACATTACTGATATCGTCATTTTGCTATTATGCGTGGAAAGAAAGAGAAAAAGGTGAGGATGATTCCGTATTAATGAAAGTTAAAAAATGTTGGGAAATAATAAAAGGTAGTAAAGATAAAGTAGGAAATGATTTGGAATTAAATTTTAATATTGATGATTTAGTTTGAAATTTAATTAAAAATATATTATATTTAAAAAATTATATTTAAATGGTAATTTTTAAAGTTTTAAGAAAGGGATAAAGTTTTAAAGTTATTTTTGGCAACCAAATTAGTTTTATATTAAGAAAATTGGTAATCGTTAAAAGTTTTTCATTTAATCGTACTAATTAATTTTGTATGTAAAGTACGATCAAATGAACATTTATTTATATTTTCTTTATTTTTTTATTTTAATTGTTGTAGAGTTTTGAAAAAAATAAACTAAAATAAAAAAGGGTTTTGGTATCGGAGAAGGAAACGAAAAAGATCGTAAGAAATGCCACTGCAAAAGGAATTCCCTATAACGGAAGGGCATCCTTTGACGCAGGGAGTGCGAAGAGGTCGAATATTTTTTGTGTTGTTTTTGTCTCCAGGACAAAACCTCTTTTTTGGTTTGGTTGCAAAAAAAATAACGAGGGATAGTATTTTTGTAAATATTAAGTTTTCAAAGAATGAAAATTTTAAGAAAAGGAGATATTAAGGAAGGAAAACAAAGAAAAGGTTTTAAATATGTGTTGAAATGGTAAAATGAGAAATAAGGGTTAAAAGAGGGAATAAGAAAGAATAAAAAAAAAAAAAAAAAAAAAATCAAGTAAATGGAACACCGTTCTTACAAGAACGCAACAAAATGCGCCACGGGCAAATTTTTTTGGAAACGTTGATGTGCGGAGTGGCTTTTTGCGATGCCAAATAATAGTAAGGCTACCTGTAAACGACAGATTTGACCGTGTAAAAAGTAGTGGCCTTGGGTAATCGGTGCATTTGTTCTGTGAGATGAATTCCAAATCTCTAAGAAAGTGCGATTTATGTGATTGTTACAGTAAAAGACACTTTTACACCAGTTACACCCTTTATTGAGTGGCTGTATTTTGTCAGAGTTGTTTTTGATTCATCTGGTATTTTGCAACTGCATTATGATCAATCATGATATTATGATGGGTTAATTTTCGTCTCAAAGTGTTTTTCGCCTGAAGTGTCTGTTGCATTATGGAAATAACACTAGCAAGGTATGGGATCTTACTGTGTTCGGTGTTTCTACTTCTCTTGATTTCACTTGATCTGATATTTTTTCCAGTTTCTTGATACATTATGCCTACTTTATTGTGGATTGCCAATACTTTTTTCACGGAGAAAACTGTCGTTCACAGGTAGACTTACTATAATTTGGGATCGCAAAAAGCCACTCCGCACATCAACGTTTCCGAAAAAATTTGCCCGTGGTTAATTTTGTTGCGTTCTCTATTTGGAAGAACGGTATTTCATTTAATTGATGGTTTAAGCTTGAAATTCTTAGGGGCTCTTACATAAAAACCAAGAATCTGAATGGTAGCTAAATATCAACAGATAAACAAAATTTCACCTGCGGCACTTGGTTTAACTTGACCAGTCTTAGTTAAACAGTTACTTTTACACAAAATTTTGTCTGCGACGCATTCCGAAGTATTTTATTTGGAAGAACGTTGTTTAATTTAGCTGGGGGGTTTTAACACATTAAAAGCTAGAGCTTATAAAGTAGGTAGAGCTAAATTTTTTCCAGAAAAAAGGCAAATTATAAATTTTCGCATTCGGCACTTAGTTTAACGAGTACAGTCGTTGGAAGCCGAAAATGTGAAATTAAATATACGAACTTACGTTAAAGGAATAATGTCAACTGGTGCATTACTATTCGTTTTAAACCGGTTGTATTCTGTGCTGGCGGGAAACATACGGGAAACGTTTTGTCGGCACATTTTTTAGTTCGTCAGCACAAACTGGAGGTCCCCCCTAAATAAAGGTAAAAGGCTAGTAACATCCCTGATAAATGGACAGACCCTTCGACGACTATGAGACCTAGCTTTATCGAGCGTGTCAATTCTAATCAAAACCCGATGGTCGGACTGCATTGTCCCATTTTAATGGTACTTGACCTTCCGCCAAGTGCCATATAGCGATCGCAATTTCTGTCCGTCCGTGCGAATGTCGGTCGGTCGGTTCGGGCTTTGCTAGTTCGGGCACTTCCACGTAAGCTAGGACGATGAAACTTGGCAGGCATATCAGGGACCCCAAATGATTAAGTTGGAAATAGTCATTTTCCCGATCCGAGCATCGTGGGGGGAGTGGAGGGAGGGGAATCCGGAATCTTGAGGTATTTATACCTTTTGAACGGGTGATTGGATCTTAATGAAATTTAATATTTGGAAAGATCTCGTGCCTCAGATGACCCACTTAAAGGTGAACTCCAGAATTAAAAAATAAGGGTTCCGGGTGACCGAGTGCGATACCTGATTTTTTTTTGAATTTTTTGACGTAAGAAGCATTCTAGTGGGTCAACTCCAAGCAGAGATACCTCATAAAGTCTAATTCCATTGGCTCCTTTGATGAGACCCCTCATTCGTTCCGTCATGTTGATGCTGTAGTCTTGCGGGAATGGCACCGACTGCAAAACTCGTAACACAACATCAACACTGTTTACAAAAGTGACCCATAGAAGAAATTCTGGAGGTGTTGACTAAATTGTGACGGAATTCCAAACAAAACACAAACAAAAAAAGACAGCAGAACTGAGTGAAAAGGAAATGTCCAAGACCAGAGTGTGTTGCTACCCTGGTTGTACGCCCACTGTTGGAATAGCTTTCTTTTCTTGGCCAAGTAGTGAGAATAGGGAGCATAGAGAAGAAATTCTGGAAGCTCCATTAAACAACACACAAAAAAAGACAGCTGAACTGAGTGAAATGGAAATGTCCAAGACCAGATGTGTTGCTACCCTGGTTGTAAGCCCACTGTTGGAATAGCTTTCTTTTCTTGGCTAAGTAGTGAGGAGAATATATTTTCTAAGTACAGTGCTTGGGAAAATTTTGTCAAGAGCAAACACCAGATTTCTGTCTCCCAACAATTGGAGGCTTCAGATTTGTGTGTGAACATTCCTTTGAACCTGATTTTCTGAGTTCCTGTCAGGATTATACAGGAGGACAGTATTAAAAGACTTGCTGAGCATGCAGTGCCAACCATGCTCAATTCGTCAGGTTCTCAGGCATCCAGTTTCAAATTCAGTGTCAGTTGCTCCTCGAGATAGACATGTGTCAACTCTTGGTGTAACTCCTGCTGTAATAGATCAGTAATAGATCAGGCCCAGGACAGTCAGGACACCCTTGCCCACGTGCTTCGTTCAATTCAACAACCTATGAGTGCTTCTCAGCGTCATGCCACTTGAGTGACCATGATTACTTCTCTGTGACGCTGCTGTGAAGGAAGTTTCAGTTTCATCCCATGGAGCAGAGGATTCTCGCGAGATCTGGTAAGCCAAACGGTTTTTGCAGGTAATTTTTGTCATGAAAATGTGAGCGATCAAAGTCTGCCAAAATTTTTCCCAAGGAAATGCTTCAAGGGTCGCTGGGAGAAGTAGGGTCTCAAGACTAGTTGTCCAACAAAAATCTTTGAATTACCTTAAAAGTGGCATCTCTCAACTTAGAAACTTAAAATTAACGCTAGCTGCATTTTTTTTACTTTTCTCTGTAAGTCGGTCAACCGACCTATTTGTCGCTATTGAGTGTTTATTGATCTCATTGGTCAGTTTGAATGAGTTCTACAAAATAATAAGAAAAAAAGGCATCTGGCGTCTTCCTGTTGCCAGCAACATCTCTCCAATGATGATTTTGATTTTCGCGCCCCGCCAAGAACCTAGGTCTGTCGGAAGGAGCTCCCACCTCAGTCCTCGGCAGGTTAACCAACCAGCAAACAGAGTCGGTTGAAGACCCAGAAATAAACAGCTTATTAAAAGCTCTGACTTCAAACTTTGTGATGGTACTGGGTTTTAAAGGCTCAGATACCATATACTTATTCCTGAAGTGTTATACAATAGTTGCATTTTTGCAGATACCATGGTATGTGATACCACCACAGTCTAAAGTCGTTTTTGCAGTTATTGTGGTATCTGGCCAGTTATTGTGGTATCAGTTATTCAGATACCACGGTCCGACCATAGGAACTAGTCACTGTATTCTAGGCCAAAGCATTTTCTTACTGAATGAACCATTCAGGTAGCATCTAAAAAATGTGGTCAGGGACTTCTAAGAAACTATCTTGTCATACTTCTTGGTGAGGTCAAAGTTAAATTTTGGGGTAATTCTGATAACTAAATAATTGACGAGCAAATTCAATCATTGATAATGGTTTCTCTTTTAGATTGAAGTGCAGTCACGCCTTCTGAAATTTAGAATACGGTCAGCCGAGATCAACCCATAGTCAGTACCATCCATAAAGCAAAGGACACAGACGTATGTACCCATGGAACTTTCTGCATCTATAGAGGCTCTGTCATCATAACAGTTACAGGAATCAGCATGGCTTGGAAGACAATCACATTAGGTAAGTTTTTAACTCAAAACGTAACTTACAAGGGCTTCAATGGTTTTCTATCCAAAGGACCCATGACATCAATAGAAACCTTACTGCATCCAAGTAATTGGTGGCTGTAAATATTTTGCCTGTAGTTAATGATAAGAGTTTAATTTTGTATTATCTTTCTTGCTTGAAAGTAGTTGCTGTTTAGGATGGGAATATGTTCAACATTTTGGATATCAGTTTACAAATGTGTCCTCCCTGCAAACATTTGAATGGCTTTTATTCGTATTGCCTTTCTTGCTCGTTACTAGTTGCTACTTAAGATGGAATATTCAGTACCTGAAATGTTTCTTGCCCTGATCCTTGACCAGAACAGTGGATCTGTTTGTGAGAAGCATAAGCTAAAGATTTGATTTGTTTTGATGTTTAATTTTTTTTTCATTCACACCAGAGCAAAATAACACTAGGAAGTACCACCAAGACTTGACCAAATTGACACACATTCAAATAGCAGCGATACTAGCAGCCTTAGTGGTAGAGAACGTCCCTACTAAAACTTTTTGCAACATTGCAAAAATGATACAGCTTCCATTGTTTCCTTGGTGTTTGCAGACCCCACCTTTGCATAAATTTCTTAACCCGCAAGTTTGTCTCGCTTTAAATGCCGTAAGTGTAGTGGGCGGCGCTAACGACTATGGCCCGTTTGCGAAAATAACACTAGGGAGTAGCAGCAAGACTTTACAAAATTGAAAGATACTCGAATAGCAGCGATGCCACCACCCCTAACGGTAGAGAATGTCCCTACTGAAACTTATTCAGTTTTCACTAACGCTGGCTCCGATAACTTCATATTCTGAACATTGCAAAAAAATGATGTAGCCTCAGTTGTTTCCTCGGTGTGTGCAGACCGCACCTTTGCTTTACTAGAAATTCCTTAACCCGCAAGTTTGTCTCACTTCAAGTGCTGCAAGCATAGTGGGTGGCGCTACAAGTATGGACCATTTGCAAAGCATGGAAAGCATAGGTCTTGGCGCTGCTCCCTAGTCTTATTTACTTACAAATTTTCAGTCTCTTGTTTCATTTTTACTACCTTTCTTGCTCAGAGGCAGTTGCTATTTGGATGAGAGTATTTAATTTCGTACGGTCATTAGTTACAAAATTTGTTCTCATTACATTGCAAAAAAATTATGTCAACTTTTTCCTCGGTGTGTGGAAGAAAATGTAGCTGACTTATCGGTTTTGCACGGTCAAATATGATTCACAGTCAGCTTGGGCTGAAGGAACATCTATTTACTAGAAATTTCTTAACCCGCAAGTTTGTCTCGCTTTAAATGTCGTTAGTGTAGTTGGTGGCGTTACGAGAATGGCCCGTTTTATAAAGCATAGGTCTTGGCGCTACTCCCTAGCGTTATTTTGCTCTGATCCGCACACAACTTTCAGTCCTTCTTTAATTTTTATTACCTTTCTTGCTCATAGGTAGTTGCTATTTTGGATGAAAGTATTTAATTTGTTACGGATAGCAGTTAGAAAGTTCGTCCTCCTTACATGAGTGTCTTCTTTCATTTTTATGACCTTTCTTGTTCGAAAGTAGTTGCTATTTAAGATGGAAATATTCAATATTGAAATCTTTTCTTGCCTTGGCCATTCATTAAAACAGAATATGGATTTATATAAGTCGCTTTGATGTGGCCAGGTTCGCTTCATCCGCATACACATTTGTACTGCCTTCTTAAATTTATGTTACCTTCCTTGTTCGAAGCTAGCTGCTATTTATTTTCGATACTGAAATCTTTTCTTGCCTTGGCCATGGATTAGAACAAAATGTGGATCTATATGATCCGTTTTGACGTGTCCAGGTTCGCTTAAAATCTATAATGCCTTCTTTAGTTTTGATTACCTTTCTTGCTCAGAAGCAGTTGCTATTTTGGATCGAGTTAATTTTTTTTCGGATATCAGTTAAAAATGAGTCCTCTTTAGAAACTGTTTGAATGCCTTCTTTCACTTTTATGACCTTTCTTATTCGAAAGTCGTTGCTATTGAGGATGGAAATGTTCAATACCTACATCTTTTCTTGCCTTGGCCATGGATTAGAACAATTAATTAATATATTTATTACCCGTCAAGAAAAACAATGAAGGGCATGTAGCCCTAGTGACCGAGTACAAAAACAAGACCAAAGGTGTCGATGGGATCCCAAAAATCTAAAATTAGATTCAGACAATCGAGTCTTATCTTCGCCAGATCCAGTCTTGGACAGGCTAATCATCAGAGAAAACCAAGTTCAGATATACCTCTATAAGCCATATCTATTTTGACGATACTGACCGAGACTTCCTGCCGATTTTGGAGCGAACTACTAGTCCAGCAAAAAAAACAAGAGCTACGAGCTCATATGGCACTTGTACGACTAGGCTGTACAAGAAAGTAGATGAGAACGTCACAAAATACACCCGCCATCCAAAAATGCGGTTCGGAAATAGAAATAGGATATTTAGTTTCACTAATTTCTGAGCAGTTCCGGCATCGTCTCGATTGTCTGTAGCAAATGCACATGACTGTTCAAACTTTCATCCCAATAAATCTATTTGTTTGATCCCTAGACGTGCTACACGATTTCCGGTACTCACTCTATCTCCACCTACCGTGGCCGAATCTGGTTGGTAATAAAAAAAATCGACCACCTAAAGCATCTTCGTTTATACCATCTATCAAGTTTCACTCGAATCTGAGCATTTTTGGAAAGTTCCGGTACCCCCCCCCCCCCTTCCCACCAACGTTGTCGGAGCCGGTTCGGGCCCAATCTCTTAATTCCCTGTTCCTGTCCATCAAGTTTGACTGAAATTGGAGCATAGCCTATCTGCAAGTTTCCAGTACCCCCCCCTACCTTGGCCGAATCCGGCCCGGACGCCAAATCACAAATCTAGGCCGCATAAACTCGGCCCTGTCGAATTGCATCTCATTCGGTCCAACCGTTTGGTTTTTGTGCATGTCAAAAGTCCCCCCCACCCCCAATTCCCCTAATCGTGGTCGCATATGGTTCGAATGCATGTTTTACATGTCGAGGCCATCGATTCGTATCACCCATGAAGTTTCACTCGAATCAGACCACTCGTTCGCAATTTATAGAAGTCAATTCCCATATTTCTCTTCTCTTGCTCCCCAAAAAATGCTCGGATCTAGGAACGGAAGTTTCCGGGGGTATGTTGTGTCAGGTTCTTAAATCAAGATAATTCGGGTCGCTAATATGCCTGCAAAGTTTCGTTGTCGTTTTACATCTGGAACTATTCTAACTCACGACTACCGGAATTCCAGGAAACCCCCTCCAACTCCCCCCACAGAGCCCCGAAACCATCTGGCTCCGTCAGTTTCATCTAGGCCTAATGCTTGTTCCATCCATTAAGTTTCGTCCCAATCCCTCTGCTTTTAGAGTTTCTTGAGTTTTCCACCCCCCCCCCCATCCCCACAGGTATCGGACCCGACCCGGACCTGACACTGAACGTCCGAGGCGATAGCTCACCAGACAAGTTTCATTCAAATCCGATCACCCGTTCAAAGGTTATGCACGCCACTAGATTCCGGACTCCCCATCCACCCACTCCCCCCACGATGGTCGGGTCGGGGAAACGGCTGTTCTCAAGTCAATCTGTTCGGATCCCTGAAATACCAGCCAAGTTTCATCACCCTAGGACATCAGGAAGTATGCCGAACTCGCGGGATCGCTAGAAATCCGGACCCCCACCCCAACTCCCCCACAGTGCCCTGATCCGGTCCGGTTATGTCAATGACGTGTCTAGGACCTGTGCTTGTTTTTCCCACCAAGTTTCATCCCGATCCCTCCACTTTAAGCGTTTCTCAAAATTTCCAGCTCCCTCCTCCAACTCCCCCCAGTGTCATCGGATCCGGCCCGGATTTTAAGTGAGATGTCTGAGACACGAGGTCATCCTAAATATCAATTTTCATCAAGATCCGATCACCCGTTCGCAAGCTAAAAATACCTCAAATTTTAGCTTCACCCTCCCTCCACTCCCCCCCCCAGATGGTCGAATCGGGGAATTGACGATTTCCTATTTAATTTGGTCGGGTCCCAGACATACCTGTAAATTTCCATCGTCCCAGCACATCAGGAAGCACGGAACTCGCGGGATCACTACAAATTCGGACTTCTCCACCCACCCCCAACTCCCCCGAAGTGAGCGGATCCGTTCCGGTTATATCAGTCACGTATCTAGGACTCTTGCTTGTACTTTCCACCAAGTTTCATCCGGATCCCTCCACTCTAAGTGTTTTCCAAGATTTCCGGTTTCCCCCTCCTACTCCCCCCAGTGTCACCGGATCCGGTCTGGATTTAAAATGGAGGGTCTGAGACACGAAGTCCTTCCATATATCAAGTTTCATTAAGATCCGATCACCCGTTCGTAAGCTAAAAATATATCATTTTTCCTATTTTTTCCGGATTCCCCCTCCCTCCACTCCCCTCCAGATGGTCGGATCGAGGAAGCGACAATTTCTAATTTAATCTGGTCCAGTTCCTGATATGCCTGCCAAGTTTCATCGTTCTAGCTTATCTGGAAGTGCTCGAACTAGCAAAACCGGGACCGACAGACCGACTGACGGACAGAAATTACAATCGCTATATGGCACTTGAGTAAGTTCAAGTACCATAAAAATACAGAAACAAAACCAGCGTATCTCCTTATCCCTATAAAGAACATCTAATAAACTTTGAATAAAAGTTTGACTTGAAAAAAAATCCGGTTACAACCGGATTCCGGAATAATTATATGTCCGGGTAAAAAACCATTGTCATATATCGACTCAGCCTCTCTTCTTACCCCTTAATCTGTCATCTAATCGAGCTTTTGCTTTTAACAAATTTTCCTGGTTTGGCCGGATTCCGGGCGAGCTAGTTGTCCGGCGAGAAAATGATTTTCACCATCGTGTTCGGCATGTCTATTTACCCATAAATCACACATTTAATCAACTTCAAAGTAAACTTTTACTTTTAACCAACTTTCCAGTTTTCGCCGGATTCCGGGCGAACTACATGTCCGGGTAGAAAATTGTTTTCACATAAGTGTTCAGCATGTCTTCTTGCCCTAAATCGAACATCTAACCAACTCGAAATAAAACTTTTAATTTTAACAAACTTTCCGGGTTCGGCCGGATTCCGGGCGAACTACTTGTCCGTCGAGAAAATGGTATTCACCATCGTCTTCAGCATGTCTTCCTACCCTTGAATCGAACATCTAATCAACTTCAAATAAAACTTTTACTTTTAACAAACTTTCCGGTTTTGGCCGGATTCCGGGCGAACTACTCTTCCGATGACAAAATGGTTTTCACCATCGTGCTCAGCTTGTCTTCTTACCGCATAATCGACCATCACATTAGCTGTTTCAAAATATTTGGTTTGCCCTCTTAATTTGAACTCCCTCCCCCACCCCTAAATGTAGGGCTACAAAGCCCATCTACGAACTCGACTGGTCCGACGACCCATCCTCACACCAAGTTTCAACAAAATATCTCATTCCCTTCGAGAGTTACCGTGCTTACAGACGGACGGACGGACAGACGGACAACTTTTGCGATGTCATAGGTATCCCTCCACTTACGTTTTTGGATCCCAAAAAGAAAAGAAAGAAACAACAACAACAAGAAAAAAGACAATGCACGTAGCAAAACTTTACACTAAACACATAACAAACATAGCTACAGAGTATTGGATGGGAACAGAGGATGGATTCATATGAAGCTTTAGCTGGTGGGATGCTGAGTGTGACAAAATGGTCCCATATAAGAAATGTTTCATGCAGAAGTACAAGTAGCCTAAAAAAGTACAGTAGATGTTATGAGTTGAGTGCTCACATCCCAGGTTTGTGATATATTCAGACATTAATTTACGTTCTAATTGAAGTTTTTAATTGCAGGATAATGAACACCTGACCTTCTTCAGACTTAGAAGTGTGTCTCATATTCCCTTGGAAGCCAGTTACAATGAAAGAGCTGATTGGGTAATCATCAGTCAAGTATGCACCGGAATGAACAACATTTAGTGTTTAGTGGTTGAGAATGTTCAGAACTGATTAAGTAAAGAATAATACAGTTTTCCTTCCAATGCTTCATTGTATGCCATAGCATAAATTAAAGTATATTCCTTGCCATCTTATGTCTTTGTAAGCAGTCAGTCTGGTCTTTATTGTATGCTGCTGTGTTACTAAAGCAGTGTAACATAATCAGATGGCCTACTTCTCTGAGTAAATGTAATTTGTCGACTAATACAGTCTATGAGCTCTTGATGTTTTTCGGAGCTCAATTAAACCCTGTAGTGTGAGGCAAGGAGCCACAATGCTAATTACCAAGGGCTCATCATTCACAAACTGTGGCCTAGTTTTTAGGGCATCACGCTAGGGTCCATTGTTGTCGTTACTGACTGTATTCTTGGAGAATTACTATTTGCAATGATTTTCCTCTTAGAAGTATTAGGTCGCTATGGTCTGTAAATGTTGATGTAAGCTCTGTCAAATGTTGATCGTCCACAGTGTTTAGAGAGACCAGCAACGTAAATAAAACCCCAATTCTACACCCAAACCTGTAACAAAGGTGCCAAAATATTCCTATGGGCACCATGTGGTAGGTTCAAAGCACAACAGAATGTTTGATGACTACAGTGTACTAGTAGCTACAGAGGACTAAAAGTTCCTAATGATCACGAAAGAGACTATTAAATCTCTGCTACACAGCTAGATAGACTTGGTCCCATTCTCAGAGGGTTACTGGTCAGTATGATTTGCCCCAGATGGTAAAAGATCATGAGATTCAATTGTAGAGAACTGAATTCATCTTCTTTGAAGTGGTACATCCTAGCCAAAAAGGCAGGGGGGGGGGGGGGACTGTTTTTCCAAAGTGGGGCTTAGTCCAGAGTAAATGGATGGTAAGTTTGGGAGTGGATTGGGAAATAAGAAAATTAAGTTACATTCTGGTCGGGAACTGTTTTTGTAAAGAGGGGCTTAGACCAGAGGAACTGAAACGGATGGTAAGTTTGGGAGTAGGTTGGGAAACAAGAAAATTAAGTTACATTCTGGTCCTTAGTTTCGGCATATGTGTGGTTCACACGGGGAGGATGTGTTTCATTTAGTGGGTTGATGTTTTAAGCTGAAAGATTTAACAAATTTTTAAAACACTAACTTTTGGTGAGAATCAACGGGAGCGAACAATCTGATTTGTTTCTCGACGAAAAAAAAACATTCCTGGCCTTTGTAGGTATGGGAGGTTCCTTCAGGTAGGCTATGTAGCATCGGGAGTGTTTTTTTTGAAAAGAGAGTTTTCTCCTTTTGGTGTTTTATATTGTGTTTTCGAGAGTTATCTATTTTGTTTTCCTTCCAGGCTCTTCGGGAATCAATTTTTTCATTCTTAATGTGATCAGGGGCTTCATTTTTAGAGAGCAGAGGTGTCATTTCAGGTCATCAGCTGCTTAAATAGATCAAAGTTTCGAGAGAGTACACTGTAAAAAAAAATTGCAGTATTTGATACTAGGATCAATCTTGCCTTTATTGAGATAAGATCATCCCTAATTCGGATTGATTTTATCACAATAATTTTTATTTATACGAAAAGAATATTGTCGTGTTTATTTACATTGTTTTGTTTAAGTGTTTTAATATGTATATTTTACTTTTGTGTTTTATTCATACTCCGCTGTTACGCAAAAAGTGGATCATAAATAAATAAAAAATAGAGATAAGATTATTCCCAGTAGCAAATACTGGATCCTTATTAGCTGCGTTCTTTGTCACGGGAGTTCTCACCGGTGGTCTCCGGTTTTTCTTATAAGCCATTTTTGCATCCACTGGTGACTTCTCACCAGTCTTATAACCCATTTTTGAACTAACCAGTGTCCGGTTTTATCTCACCGGTGCGGACTAACCAGAACCTGCTCGTGAGTCCTGCTGCAGTGAGCAGTTTGCCGGTTTTCATCAACTCACAGGTGAACTAAAAGAACGCGTTTTAAGGGAAGAACCGGACACTGGTGACTAAACACCAGAGACATCCCAGAGTGCAATGAACGCAGCTATTCACAGAAACTTTTTACAGTGGAGGTGAGAGACCAAAACTGCTTACCATAATTTCCATTGTTTTCACTGGCAGCTACCCCCTGGGTGCTGGGGGCAAACAACGCCGATGAATAGGATAGGCAATGGGTAGGTATGGTCAGGGTATGGTGCGCTGAATGTTGGGCCTTAACCACAAGGTTGAGAGTGACTACAGTGAAATAAATATAAACACAGAGTCTCAAACAACCTTGTAAAAAAGGTGCCAGAACAATGAGGAGGGTGACAGAAGTCAAGGTGAAGTCAGCTCATCTGGGGATTCACTCAGTCCGGTTGTTTGATTACCTTGGTAGTGAGAATACCAATACGACTTCTAATTATCAGCAAACATCACACGTTGTCGAACTTCAAATTTGTCGCCAAATCGTTCCCGCAAGACTGCCAAGTGGACCTAGCAGCGTTGCCAACCAAGACTATTTTTTTCGCCGTTTTCTCCGGTAATAATTGATGCGCCAGCACGGGACTTCGGCAATGGATTCCCTTGACCCATTGTGGGTCTCTGACGAATTTTAGGTCTAATTCTGGAGTTCCCCTTTAAAATCCGGACTGGATTCGGTGACTTTGGGGGGAGTTGGAGGGGGGAGCCGGAAATCTTGGGAAACACTTACGGTGGAGGGATCGGGAAGAAACTTGGTGGGAAGAACAGGCACAAGTCCTAGACACAACCCTACCTGACTCGGGCACTTCGGGGGAGTTGGGGAGGAAGGGGGGAATTGGGTGATCTCGCGATTTCGGTACTAGGACGATGAAATTTGGTAGGCATATCAGGGACCCGGACATACTGCCTTGAGAATAGTCGTTTCCCCGATCCGACCATCGTAGGGGGAGTGGAGGGACGGGGAATCTGGAAATTAGTAGCCTGCATAACTTTGGAAGGGGTAATCGGACAAGTGTCAAGAACAAGTGCCTCAGATGTTCCTTTTCAAATCCGGACCGGATACGATAAATGGGGGGGGGGGGGGGGTCTGGAAACCGTCACCGGAAATCTTTTGAAAGGCTCAGATTCGAGGGATCGTGATGGAACTTGGTTTGCAGAACAAGCTTAAACCCTACATCCATTACGGACAAAACAGGACTGTATCGTGTCACAGTGGGGGGAGCTCGGCGGGGGTGTATCGGAACTTGGCAGGCATTTTAGGAATTCTACCATACTGACTTGAACAATTGTCCCCTCCTCGGTCCGACCATCGTGGGGGGAGTAGAGGGGTGGGAAATATGTAATCTAGTGACATTCACAACTTTAGAACGGGTGATTGAACGTGCATGAGAAACTTGGTAAGTATTAAGAACAAGTGTCTCGGATGCTCAGTTTCAAGTCTGGACCGGATCTGATCATTGGCGGGGGGGGGGGAGCTGGAGGGGCACCGGAAATCTCCTAACGGAAATCTCTAAAATCCCTAACGTTGAGGGATCGGAGTTTGACTTGGTTGGAAGAACAAGCGTAAACCCTAGATAAATCCCTGACAAAACAGGACAGGATCGTGTCACGGTGGGGAAAGTTGGAGGGGGTTTTCCGGAATTCCGATGATCTCGAGCTAAGGTGCTTCCAGATGTGCCAGGACCATGAAATTTGGCAGGCCTATTCGGGACTCTAACATATTGACTTGAAAATAGTCCCTTCCCAGATCCGACCAACGTGGGCGGAGTAGAGGGATGGGGAATCTGGAATCTGGTGACATTAGTAACTTAGGAACGGGTGATCGGACGTGCATGAAACTTGACAAGTGTCAAGAACGATTGTCTTCAACTCTTGTTCTTCTTAATTTATTGTATAAAAGCTGTTGTTTTTAAATTTTTTGTTTCTGTCTTTACCAGCTAGTCCACTATAGTAAAATGAGACCTCACAAGAGTTTCTAGAGCCTCATCTGGTTTGCTGAAATGGTCCTGAATTACGTTGCTCGGTGTTTCGAGCGGCAACCCGATGAAAAAGATATCTCAAAATAGCACTATGAAGTATTACGAAAAAGTTGCATAAATTCCTAACGATGCTACTACATGCTTCTACTTCAAGGCGATCGTGTTACTGCATATATGCTACTATTAGCAAGACTGGATGCTACTATGGCAAGACAAGATGCTACTGGATACTACCACATAAGATTGGAGCAGTCCGAGGCACATTAAATGATAGTATTCTTTGCTATTACATAGTATTACATGCAACGTTTTCGTACTACTACCATACTACTACGCAGGCTAAAAAAATTTCGTCGGGAAGTTTAGTATTTGGGTATTCTTTCGCAGGAATTGTCTCTCTAGTTAAGGTTTAGTTAGTTAAGGTAACTACTTCAAGCCACTCAGAGAAGTTCTACGCAAAAGGTCCCATCCCAAAATGTCCCCTCTTGAAATGTCCCCCGACGACATTCTTTACTAGAACGTCCCCGACAAAACGTCCCTGAACCGGATTGATTACAGGTTACCTTTTTGTCTCGTCTACGTTTTTCCGATCTCAGGTACAGATTTTAGATTTAAATGTTTTTTACTTCACCAAAAAAATACAACTAGCCTACACTATACACAAAACTCAACAACCACATAAAAGACAAAATCCTGTGAAAAACTAATCTTATATTAAAAAAAAAAGCGGTAAAGAAAGAGAGTAAAAAAAGGAAAGAAAAAAAAATGATTCCCTCGTCGCAACTTACCCACCGCCCCCCATCTCTCCACCCCCACCCCACCTGCTTACTCCAAGTATGTCCTGGGGCTAGTGGTCACCAATGGTGTCATTTCATCTTCAGGCACACTCCAGGAAGCTCTAACTGAACCTACTGCACTGTAAAAAGTTTCTCCGAGAAAGGATTAAAATAAAGTGCAGTGTTTGCTACTGGGACTATTCTTATCTCTACTGGGATAAGATTAATCCAAAGTAGAAATAATCTTACCTCAGTAGAGACAATATTAATCACAGTAGCAAATACTGCAAGATTTTTTTTGTACAGTGTGTAGTGAGACGGAGATTCGCGCTCCCCGAGATCACCCTGGATATCCCCGAACAGATACCTAAAAACCCAAGAAAGTTCCTTGAACAGTTGGTTGATTCAAAGGACTCTTGCATAGTGCCTTTTCTCGCACAGTGCTCTTTTCTCGCACAGCACCAGTAAGTTGCATTGCCTGTTTTTACCTGTTTCGCAAAGCGGTAAAACCAGGTAATTAAGGACCAATAGTTACATTTTTGCAGATACCATGGTATCTGTTACCACAGTAACTTGATCTACAACTAGTCGTTTTTCAAATTACCGTGGTATCTGATACCACGGTTGCTATGCAAAAACGACAATTGCAAAAATTCAGTGAAGTCTTTGACTTGAAGCCAAATTGGTAAGCTGATGACCGTATTTGAGGTTCGACAATCCCATACAGGCATTTTTCAAAAACCTTAGAAATCAAAGCCGCCAAAGCAATAGGTCTATAGTTAGTAATACTACTAAGATCCTGCACCAAGGATTTGGGGATGGGTACTAGACAGACCTCCGTTAGACCATCTGGGACAAAACCATCAGCCAGAAAACATTAAACAGAGCGGTGAGTATGCAAACGTGATTCTAAATTAGTGAACCTTTATGGAAATTTGTTGAGTGTTTTGCGATTATTTTATATTTCTTTATCCTTTTTTGCTGCACTTACGCCCTTGGGCAGTGCGTCATAAATTCATTCATTCATTCAAACCAGCATCGGTTCTGCATCCTTCGGTGATTAGCAGTCAACCCATCCAGTCCACCACTTTTACAACCATGTATAGCTTGGGACATTTCGTGAAGCAACAACGACATTTTATCGTGGGAAAACCATTCGAGATACTTTTGACATCATATTGACAGCTATTTTATATAGTTTTATTTTCAGGACAAGCAATTTCAACACTCAAAAGATCATTTCAAAACTAATACTGAACCAATGGTGCAGCTTCACGTTTCTGCTGAAAGTAAGGGAAAAGTGAAGCTAGCCCCTCCTAGCTTCACGTTTCCAATAGACGGTTTCGGGCCAGGTAGGTGCAGCTTCACGTTTCCAATAGTCGTGCCAGAGTGCAGCTTCACGTTTCCATTGGTCGCCCGAGGTAATTCCAGCTTCACGTTTATCCTAGACAAAATGGTTTTGAAGAAAAGACAACGAGAGTAGCGGAAAAACTGATATGAAGATTACAGAAATTTTGTTGGACGAAGACACTGGCACCTCATGGAGCAGCACACTGGCACTCCTCACCAAGGATTGGTAAAGATAACAGTTAGCCTAAATCGGATTGAAGCTGCAAAACACTATACCGCCGAGTTGTGACTGAGCTTCTGACTGAAATCCAGCAGAAGGCTTCAACCTATTTTATTCGTTCAAAACAGTCTGTTCAGCTGGACATGTAAACGAACATCAAGGACGAGTGCTTTTGCCAACTCTCAAGTTCCATCCGAATCGGATCACGATCACGCGTTTGAGGCTTCTGCAGGTCACACTATATCCAGGAACCACTCTCTAACTCCCTTCCCCAGTGCCCGGACAAGGTCTTGTGACTGTTCTGCCTGCGAAGTTCCCTACAGTCCCGATACCTCAACTCTAAGCAGCCACAAGGTTTCCAGAACCCCCTGTGATTCAGTACAGAACTTTGAACGGAAAATCTAGGTCATGTAGTCTTACCAACTGTCAAGTTCTACCCCGATGGAACTACTTATTCGAGATTTATTCATGACACAAAATTACCAAACATTTCCAATACCCCCGTCTGACCCCCCCACCACCACCACCGAGACCAAATCCTGTCCGCACTTCAAAATAACACATCCAAAACCCATGGTCTTTGTACCCTTGAAGGATTCTATATCATTCAATGGGTTCGAAAGCTGACAGATGGTGGACTACTCAATTTTATAAATTGAAAATATACTGGATTCGAAGTAGAAATTATATGATAAGATATTCGCACTTTTTAATATGGCACTTGCCTTCCGGCCAAGTGCCATATACCGATCAATTTTCCGTCGGTCTGTCTGTCGGTCGGTCAGTCCGGTGTTTGCGAGTTAGGGTACTTCCATATGTGCTAGGACGATGAAACTTGGCAGGCAGATTAGGGACCCGACCAAACTAACTAAGAAATAGTCACTTGACCGATCTGACCATCGTGGGGGGAGGGAGGAGAGCCGGAATCTGGAATTTAGTGACATGCATAAATTTCGAACGGGGGATCGGAACTTAATGAAACTTGATATTTGGAAAGATGTCATGTCTCAGATGTCCCGTTTCAAGTCCAGACCGAATCCAATGAATGTGGGGGGGGGGAGGAGGGTCGGAGGGGGGAACTGGAAATCCTGTGACACGCCCTAGGTACACCACAAGCCCAAGGTACAAGCACAAGCCCTAGGTACACCGCTGACAGATCCGGACCGGATTCGTGCACTGTGGGGGGAGTTGGAGGGGGGTTCCGGGATTCCGGAGACGGAGTTAAGTTACTTCCAGGTGAGCTAGAACAACGAAACTTGGCAGACAAGTCAGGGATCCGACCCATTTCAACCTAGAAATAGTCAACTTCTCGATCCGATCACCGTGGGGGGAGTTGAGGGAGGGGGCATCTGGAATCTTGAGGAATCTATAACTTTGGAACGGGTGATCGTATCTTAACGAAACTTGATATTTGGAAAGACCTCGTGTCTCCGATGACCGATTTAAAGTCCGGACCGGATCCGATGAATGTGGGGGGGGGGAGAGTCGGATTGGGAACTAGAAATCTTATGACACGCTTTGAGTGGAGCGACTAGGATACTTGGTGGGAAGAACAAGACAAGAACTAGATACATCAGTGAATAAACGAACCGGGTTCGGGCACTGTGAGTGGAGTTGGTAGGGGAGAGGGGTGAGGGGGGGGGGGTACGGAATTCCGGTGACCGCAAATTAAGGTACTTCCAGATGTGCTAGGGCGATGAAACTTGGCTTGGACATTAGGAACTTGACAAGATTGGCTTAGGGATTGGCTCCGACCATCCTTTAAAGTACTAATCCTAACCACAAAGTACAAACAATACTTTTAAGCAAAGCGCACATTTTAACTCAAATTCGTTTTTAGAACCCTTAAAGTGCGTTTCTTAACCGAAAAGTAAGAAAAAATACCCTAAGCTAACGGTAGGTATATTCATGATTCACAAGGGCCCATGATAATTTTGCCTTGCTTACAAGTGAATTTCTTAAAGTACAAAGAGTAATTTTGAGCAAAATACAGATTTTCATGATTCCAAAGAGCTTATCATCATTTGTGCTTCAAGAGTGTTCACTACAGATGAATCTCTAGCGCCCTTACAGAGCGCATCATCACGGCCAAATGCAAAAATAAAATAGTTTTTACGAACAATACATTCGCATGATTTCTAAGGACCAATGATCATTCTTATCTCAACGGGTTTGCTTACAAATGATCGCAACAAACCAACGAATTGACGAATTCCTGACTTTATCCTCTAACCCAGTCTTGCAAGTGCCATACGAGTTTCCAGCTCTTGTTTTTTTAGTTCTCGTGCCTGTGCAAATGAAAGAAAAGAGCAGGGGCTGGACCCGTGTTCTAACGTGCAGTGTTCGTAAGAACAGAATCGAGGGGCAATTTGCAACTCCACAGCCTAAAAGAAGGAACACCAGAAAAGCTGGTTCGTACTTCTACAGCCGAAAGGGGGCAAGTTAGCCTTTTTTACGAGAATTTAAAAAAGGAATGCCAAACCACGGATGTCAGAACAGGGCTTCTGTCTAAGGGCTCGAGGCCCCCTTTTCAACCCGAACAAGCTCGGGAACTTAATGAATTTAAGTCACGCCAGAAAACGGATCTTAAAAAGGCATAGACGGTACATACCTCCTGGTGGAGGTAAGCCTTCTTTTAGTATACAATGCCGTGCCGGGTCTCTTTTAGTTGATCACAGTTTGATAGTTGATAGTTTGATTAGTTGATTTTTTTTTTGCTTTGAGTCATGGTTGGCCGTCCCGTTTCTACTTCTAGTAATTACAGCTGAGCTAAGGAAATTGTTTCTTACCAATGAACTATCTTGGTCAGCGTCTTGAGTTTCCACCGATTCGGAAGTTTCTTCAGATTCTGCCGAAACAGCAGAGCACGCTAAAACTTAAAATCCGAATGTAAACCTTTTTTTCGAACGGAAATAAACAAGTGCACACATTTTGTTCACCCACATCTTGATGACGCAGCCCAGACAACAGATTGTTCCTTTTTATGGCACTTGCCTTCCTGCCAAGTGCCATATACCAATCAGTTTTCCGTCGGTCCGATGATCGCGAGTTACTGCACTTCCAGATGTGCTAGTAAGCCGAAACTCGGCAGGCATATCACGGACCCGACCAAACTGACTAGGAAATAGTCACTTTCTCGATTCGACCATCGTGGGGGAGTGGAGGGACGGGAGATCCGGAATATTGAGGCATGCGTAACTTTCGAACGGGTAATCAGATCTAAATGAAACTTGATATGTGGAATGAACACATGCCTCACATCTCCAATTTGACGTCCAAACCGGACCCGACAACTGTGGCGGGAGTTGGAGGGGGGGGGGGGGTACCGGAAATATCGTGACAAGCTTAGAGTTGAGGGATTGAGATGAAACTTGGTGGGAAGAACAAGCACGTATCCTTGATACATCATTGACATAGCCGGATTGGATCCGGGAACTGTGGGGGGGGGGGGGGCTGGATTCTGGAATTATGTTTTTCACGGGTTAAAGTACTAGATGTGCTAGGATGATAAAACTTGGCAGGCGTATCAGGGGACCAAACTGATATGGAAATAGTCATTTCCCCGATTCGACCATCGTGGAGGGGGGGGGGGGGGGAGAGAAGGAGTGGGAATCCGGAATATTGAGGTATGCGTAACTTTCGAACGGGTGATCGGATCTGAATGAAACTTGATATGTGGAACGGATATGTGTGAGGGACGTGCCTCACGTGTCCCATTTTACGTCCGCACCGGATCTGACAACTTTGGGGGGAGTTTGAGGGAGGGTACCGGAGATATCGTGCCACGCTTAGGGTGGAGGGATCGGGATGAAACTTTTGGGAAGACCAACGACATATCTTTGATGCATCAATTACCAGATCGGATCTGGGCAATGTCGGAGGGGGTTGGGTCCTGGATCCCGGATTTCCGGTTGTCACGGGTTAAAGTACTTCCAGATGTGCTAGGATGATGAAACTTGGCAGGCATATCATGGACCCGACCAAACTGACTTGGAAATAGTCACTTCCCCGACTCGAATATCGTTGGGGGGAGTCGAAGGAGGGGGAATCTGGAATATTGAGGCATGCGTAACTTTCGAACGGGTGATCGGTTGTGAATGAGACTTGATCTGTGGAAAGAGCATATGCCTCACATGTCCCATTTCACGTCCAGACCGGATCCGACAACTGTGGGGGGAGTTTGAGGGAGGGTACCGGAGATATCGTGACACGCTTAGAGTGAACTTAGAGAAACTTTTGGGAAGAGCAGATCAACATAACCAGATCGGATCTAGGCAATGTGGGAGGGGGTTGGGTCCTGGGTCCCGGGTCCCGGGTCCCGGATTTCCGGTTGTCACGGGTTAAGGTACTTCCAAATGTGCTAGGACAGTGCTATTAACTACTGCGTATGCTTGCAAGTGCCATATGAGCTTACAGCTCTTGTTTTTATCGTTACTGGTTTCTCGTTTGGCTCGTCAAAGTACTACAACCAAATTTCAAGTAGATCATAGCCACGCTTCAGATCCAACCTAATGCGCTGGTTGGGACCAGTTGTCCATGATTTCTTAAAGTGACGAAGAAACATCCAGAAGGGCATTTGCATCTTGAATTTCTCCGTTAATGTATGGTCTCCAATGCAGCAGGTGCTTCGCATCTTTAAAATAACACGATCTCAAATGTTTATCTCCTACTGTATATACTGTCTTCAGGGGAAAGACAAAGAAATTTAACGCAAAGCTAGAAAATGTGCCATGGCTGAAAAACCTGTCCCACGAGCAGATAGTGAGGTGCATACATCACCAGGCATACATTTTCATTTACACACTTCTACGCCCTAGGTCAAACCACAAAATTACATTTCTTCTTGCGCTAATCGCAGCTCGACACTCGGCTGGATCAAGTTCTGCAAAATGCAATGGAGAAGCGGCTCTTTCGGATATGGACGAAATCCATTTACCGTTAAAGGACCCCTCTTGTTTAATTTGCGTTTTTGGTTATTCCGAGCTCCTTTATCTCTTTCAAAAATCATGGACAACAGGGCGCAGCCAGCGCCCCACGTCGCCCAATGCTTCCTGACCGAAGATTGAAAATTAAGTGTCTTTTTCTGCGTGTTTATGTGTTTTGCTCATTTAGTTTATTTTCTTCATTTACTCCGCCTTTTCAAAATGGCAGTTCATAAATAAACTAATTACTTACTTATTTACTTACTTGTGGAATTCTAAGCTCCCGAATTCCCCACCTTTGCTTTGTTTTTTGCTTACGACTTTTTAGCAGTTTTTCGCCTATTGCGAGTTTTGCCAGGCACGCAACGCACACTTTGCTGTAAGCTTCAAAATCCGACGACAAATCTTTCACGCGTTAAGACATTATAGAGCGTGTTCCCCCCTTCTAACAATAGTTACTATTAGTTACTATTTGCGTTCCATCCTCATGAAAAGTTACTACACTGACCGTTCCAACCTTGTCGGAATAGTAACTAATAGTTACTATTTGCTTACCATGCTCGGGAGCGTAGTAACTATGCATCTTTGCAACGTAATTGGTCGGATTCGCCCCTGGGGTGAGATCCTGCTGGAAAATAGAAAAATCGTTCCAGTCTTGACGACAAAAAGCCAGAATTCGTGACGTCATGCGTAGTAACTACGGCAAGTAGGATGGAACACGCTCATAAGCTTCAAAGTGTTGTTTTTCGCTTTGGAAGACATGGTAGGTAGACCACCACGTCTATCCTCTGTTTTTAATTTTTTGTTTTGCTTGGTTTTCCCACGTTTTATACACAGTGCATCCGGTTTTCAAATATTTTGCCTCGAGCCGCCATGTCGTAAAGCAGGAAGGCTGGATAGAGTCGACAAGCGCTAACAAGATAATGGCTAATTTGACGTGGAAAGACATGACGTTTTCGAAAATCCATATTGTTCAGCTATTTCGTCATCGAAAGATCATTTCTAGTAAGAGTTGTGGTTTAACAGCATGTATGTGGTTTTTCAAAAATCATTTAACAAATTGTAAATATTACCTGGAAAGAAAAAGAAGAGACAGGTGACCCTAAAATCAAAATGTAGAACAAGCTCCACCCTTTCGACGACCCAATCGAACAACAAAAATAGTAGCCAATCCAGAGTCAAAACACAGCACCAGCTTAGCTCCATCCAACTTTCAGAGAAGAAGTTCACAAAAGCAGACATTTAAAGAAGAATCTTTAATTGTTTTTCCACAAGTTTATTTTCCTGCTTGAGCGGTTTGAACCTGAAGAGGACTAATGCCAAGAAGGGCCGAAATATAGCTCGAATAAAATGTAGCTGACTTATCCGTTTTGCCCCGTCAAATATGTAAATATTTGGTTGTTCTTGCTTTTGTATATACGCTTTCTCAGAGGTGTTACTAGCCAAAATGTTTGGAGGGGGGGGGGAGTGGCAAGGTATTTACCGACAGGCTGGTCATTTTTACCGACTGTTTTTGCAGATCAAAACGACTATTACTGAGAAAAAATGATTTTTTGTACAAAAAGTCGGCTGATTTTAAAAAAATATCGACCATTTTTACGAGAAACCGACTGTTTAAAAAAAAAATGACTGTTTCCACGAAATATCGCGGCTTATTGGAAATCTGACTCTGCTGAGGACACAGTGATTTTGGGCTCTACCCAACTCCATTTTCACCAGGAAAACTATCTAATACTTACCAACACACAGGGTAACAACTAAGAGCTTCCACATCTTGATTTTCTGAGAAACTGATGATAGTTTGCTCCATCGCTGTCTTATATAGTTCTGACGTCAAGGTCTAGAACAAGTACCCGCATATCGCTTTCTTCCGCGGTTAACCCTTGTTTCACCTCGGAATCCAGAAGCGTAACCGCGATTATTTGTATCATGTTTATCAACTAACCACTTCATTTTTAATGGATGTGGGTTCGGGAAAGACCAAAAAAAGACACGGCATAGCCAGAGCAAAATACCACTAGGGAGTAGCGCCAAGACTTTGCAAAACTGACATACACTCGAATGGCAGAGATACTAGCACCACTTGCAATACAGAACGCAGTGTTTCCACTTATCGTGATTTCACATGAGATCTCTTGTTTGTTTTCCAATCTCATTGTTCTTTTTCTAGTCTGATGATCTCATGATAAAATCCGGATTTTCAGGATTGCTCCTCTTTTTTACTTCAATGCTAAAATTATATATTCTCAATAGATGTATTTAATTCTAGATTTTTCATAAAACTCTTCTGAAAGCTTTCATTCGTAGTTGGATGCTTTTGTATTTCATCAGGTGACAGGGGTCGTTTGGAATCCGAAAATGGAACTCTCATACATGGATGCTTTTGAGATTTTTTGTATGCGACAACTTTAGTAGTAGTCTTCATTTTGTGAAAGGGCTAAATAGAAGTAGAAGTAAGTATGCGTCATTTACGTAGTGCCTGGGGTTAGACTGTCTATAGTCACATAAAAAGCTACAATTTGTATGGAAGCAGGTTGAGCCCGATGAAAGCTTTGTAGCCTGTGTAGTAGTATGGTAGTAGTACGAAAACGCTGCATGTAATGCTATGTAATAACAAAGAATTCTATCATTTAATGTGCCTCGGACTGTTCCAATATTCTGTAGTAGTATCCAGTAGCATCCTGTCTTGCCATAGTAGCACCCAGTCTTGCTAATAGTAGCATATAGTAGTATGCAGTAGCACGGTAGCCTTGAAGTAGAATCATGTAATAGCATCGTTAGTACTGCATGCTACTTTTTCCTACTACTTCATAGTACTATTTTGAGATAAATTTTTCATCGGGAGATTGGCCATAAAAAAGCAAATTGAAAAAAAAAACGCCAGCGGCGCTCAGGTTCATTTCTCGTCGATTTCACGGTGATTTCAAGCTATCGCTGCCTAACCTTCTAGCAGTGTTTTTATGTGTCGTTTGATTTATCGTCAATATATTTAATATGGCGAATATGGCGATAATGTGATATTATAGGTCGCCATTACCTTGGTTGGTCCTTACTTTTCTTAGGGATAAAATAAAAATTCACACTCCTGCTTGACACTACATTACTACTTTCCATTATGTAGTAGAACCACGTCTTGCTTGTGCAGCACAGTATTTTCTTTTTGTTATTACTCCTTTTTCTCTTCAAAACGTATAATAAGAACAGACAGACGGACAGACGGACAAGTCTTACGAAGTCAGAGGTATCTTTCCACTTAGGTTTTGACATCCCAAAAAGGGAGAAGAAAGCTTTTAACGATTGGAATATTCATTGAATTCCTTTCTATAGCCAACTATAGAAAGAACTACTGGCTTGAAGACTTCAGCACCTGTGCACAGTCAGACATGATTTTTATCAGACATGACAACTGACCTCTTACCGATTTACTACTGACACAGATACCATGATATATAATGTTTGAAGCCAAGCTGACCATTCATTTCAAATACAATAGAATAAACGAGATTTTCGGTGTTTTTTTCTTGATCAGCTAGTTACCCCTCCAAGATGATGTGCGAGGGATAAATAAAATTTCGGATATTTCGGTTGCACTTCCGGCAAACCGTCCTCAGCGAAAAAAAAAAAAACACTTAGTGATAAAATCCACCGCAATCACAACAGGAAAACGATGCGGAACCAACAGACAATAATATGACATGTAACTAAAAACCAGAAGAAGGGTACGGACTGAACGACATGCAAATAAAAATAAAATAACGAAAGATAAAATGTGCGTGTTAAAAGTGTATATGTACAAATCTGTGATTATTTAGAATTCGGAATTCTGTGTATATTTACAATTTACTATCCGTTACTTGCCACTGCTAACAAGATTCATGCGCGACTTACAGCTTCGTTATTTATTCAACGCCTCGCGAATTTGAATGTTCGGCATTCAAATTCGCGGCATTCAAATTCAACACTGGCTACGGGTCTAGTCGGTCGCGTATGAGTGGAAGGGATATGTGAAGCTATTGCTAGTATAATGGGGGGTCTTAAAAATACGGCATCCTTTTCAAGAAATCTGTGCTGGTGTGGGGTTTATAAGATTCCATGTTCTTGCGATAAATGGTATATTGGTAGGACACACCAGCACCTGTCTGATCGCCTCCACGAAGACAGAACCAGCATAGACGCGACTCTTCGGTGCCAAAACAGACCAGAAAACTTCTCTAGTGCCCTGGCTGAACACATTTATGACAACCCTGATCACAACATCCGTTTTGACGAAAGTAAAATAATAGGCAGAGAGACAGGTCTGGGGCAGATCATCCGGGAAGCCTTTGAGATAAGAAAAAATACGAAATAAGTGACCTAGCTCTAAACAGAGATACTGGAGAGTTCCGCATAAGCCCAGTGTACGACAGATTTCTTGAAAAGGAAAAGAACAAAGAACAATCACACGTTCAACCATTCTCGATGGGCTCATACAGTTTCAACCAAACTGGAAGTGACAGGCGCAGCAACGGAGAACGAAGCGCTAATATCAACGGGTTTTCAGATGCTAAAAGCCGTTATCGCAAAGACACTCTGTTAGCGTAATGCAGTTGATGAAAATTCAAAACACAAATATCATCACATAGCTCCGTGGCACTGCTGAAATGCGGTATTCCGTGAAGGTACCCTATCTTATCGTTGTACGCAACACGAAGCTCCCGGATTCCGTTCTTAGTGTAACTATGTACAAGTGGGAGACCAAAAATGCTAGTGCAATACGAACGGAAAAGAAATGTTTTAACATCAGATGAGCAATGATTGAACATTTTTTTGGTAGCATAGTACCTCGGAGGTAAGCCGAGCGGAGTGTGTGACAGACATGCGCATCATCAAGTATAGGTGTTCATTAAAAATGAACCCAAGGTACCGAAATTCTTTTACGAAAGTAAGCTCAGTCCCACACAGTTTTACTAGGGGGATAATAGGCGACATTGATCCTCGGGGCCGGAAGCATACGCACTCGGTTTTTGACGTATTGAAGACAATATCAAGCTCAGCAGCGAAGCTGTCACACATTTTTAGCAACAAATTACGTGAGTTAGGACAAGTTGCTAGTAACACTAAGTCGTCAGCGTAGCTCAGATTATTGATACATCGAGAAGATAGATGGCAACCAATACCACTGGCAGTCAGACGCCTATTAAGGTCATCACAATAAGCAGTGAAAAAAGCAGACAAAACTCCGCCTTTGCGCACTCCATTTGACGCAGAGAAAGGGGGACTAAATTCAGATAATCTTTGCTCGTTGAACCAATACGAAAGAATGCATAGATAAGGCACAGGAACACCCCTTTCCCTTAGAATATTAAGGAGCTTCTGGTGATTTACACGGTCAAACGCTTTCCTTACATCAACAAAAGAAGCATACAGGTAACTAGAAAATAACCAATAATATTCTATAACTGATCGAAGAATGAAAATCGCAAACTCCACCGACAGTTTCTTTTTATGAGCAAACTGGTTATCCCTAGTTTTATGGTAAATTCCTAGACGTGCGAGAATCAAATGTTCCAGCACTTCAGACACTGTTGATGCTAAGGCAATTGGACGGAAGTTATCAGCTCGGGTCGAATCACAAAGACGACTTTTCTGTATAGGAACTAGAGTAACAGCCATCAGTGAATTAGGAAGAATACCATGGTTAACCAACAGAGAAAAAATAATCGCAAGATAAGGTGAGACAACGTTAGCACAAAGTCCCAAGTGGTTAGACGATATATTATCAAGCCCACCTGAACAATTTGGTTTTAATTTACGAATTGCAAGCAGCACCTCTGCGGCTGAGAAATCTTTCACTTCTGTTCTAGGTATATTGTACTCAGAATCTCGAGAACAAGCAGAGTTACCCACAGAATTAAAAATGTTCTCAAAATAATCTTTCCAAAACAGGCAAATCGAATCAGGGGAACTGTTTCCCTCGACAACAGGCGGAAGAGAATTTGCGTTTCCGTCCAAAAAGCACTAAACTTTTATTGTAAAAGTTTGCAGCCAATTGGTTGGCCCGAATAGCAGTCTCCTGTGAACGCACCCAATTTAGAATATTCTTAGACCGAGATATCCATAATACGGCGTGTCCGGTCAAGAAAACCATCAGGCCTGGAACCTTCCCTGACCCACTGCACGAACCAGTATCGGGCAGTATCGTATACAGGCTTCACAAATCGAGACCAACCCGACAGTATAAATTTCTTTCGCACACTTTTTGACTGCACTGAACGAATTGCTGCCTGCGCAGCTAGAATCATTATCAGGCATATCGAACTATACAGGTCTAGATTTTACTGACGGTGAAGAATACGGTGACGTTCTAGCTAGCTCAGGATCAATATAGAGATCCTCTAGACCTTTTAACACGGCATCACTATAGTTGAGCTACTCAGCTCTAGCTGCATCATTCCACAGAAGCTTGTT
This sequence comes from Branchinecta lynchi, assembly GCA_023053575.1. Classification (NCBI taxonomy): domain Eukaryota; kingdom Metazoa; phylum Arthropoda; class Branchiopoda; order Anostraca; family Branchinectidae; genus Branchinecta; species Branchinecta lynchi. The sequence continues at coordinate 6,624,544 of JAKZAP010000015.1, forward strand.
TGTGTGAGGCGTACTCGTGCTATGATCAGCTACAGAGCTAGATGCGCAATTTACATTTAAAGCACAAGATAAAGGTACATGCTCTGATCCCAACACATCATGCAACACCCTAAACTCAGTGATATTAGAGGTTAGTGAATCTGATACTAAGTAGTGATCAAGCCATGATCTAGCAGCACATGAGATACTTAGGAATGTAAAACTGTCAGGCGGTAAGAACTGAAATCACAGAAAATCAAAACCCCATGAATATCATCCTGGCTGTTGCAGAAACCAATGATGTTGGCTAGACACGCACGAAATTCTGGAAGATTATCAGCTTGACACACTGGCATATATACATTGAAGAATAACATGTTTCCTTTATCAATCTTGATATGCAGCACTTGAAATCGACTGTCATCGACATCCAAAGGGTGAACGTTAGCTGCAAGAGATCTATGCCACATCATACAGACTCCCCCGCAGGGACGGCCTTGGATGATCTGCGAATCACAGCGAAGAGGGGATTTCGATAAAGTAATAAAGTTAGGGTGTAGATTTTCCAGAGTACTGAAATTAAGTGGCAATAGCATGGTCTCTTGGAGGAAGAGTAATTCATGAGTTTCACACAATGACAAGATCTGCTGAGTCCGAAGGCGCGGAGAGCAGCAATTGTAATTAGCGATCTTGAGCGGCATTATGAGGTATCAGAGTGTACTCTGACTGAGCCACTGCGAGGACCTCGTCCCTCAGGATTCGGTTTCTCACTTGCGGAATAGAATGCCAGCAGGCCAGAACCGTGGAGTTAGAACTCTATCCAAAAATAGGCTTGGTAATTCCAATTTGAAGGAGCAGTAGCTGTCTTATTTCGTTTGCAGGTGCTCACACTTCACTTGACATTGAATCGCTTTGCTGACAAAGTCACTGACTTCTTTGGCAGCCGTATTTGGATCAAACCGCGTAACGAAGATTTTGGACGTGCGGATTGTGTCGACAGATTTCAAACTTGAATTAGCTCTAGAAGAACTTCCAATATTGTTCTGCAGCCGGCCGCTACTTACGCTGCCACCATTTCCCTTCTAATTCCTTGGGTTGTTGATACGATTCTGTTGATCGCGGCAATTTCTTAAAATATCACAATAAGAAGTGGCTGCAGTTGGGATACCCGCGCCATCTGCGTTAGAGCTGCTTCCATTTTCACCACTAGATAGCTTAAGCAGTGGTATGATAGGGACGCTCATAGTAGCAGGAGGCGGGTCAGATATGATAGTGGACTGACTGGGCTCGCCGGAGGGCTTCAGCAAAGCGTTAGTCACAAGCAGGCGAAGAGACTCTATTTCAGCTTTCAGAGTATCGTAAGATGAAATGATTGTCGCAAGATGAAAGTGGGAAATATGTAGAGCAGGGGTACGTTGCAAATTAGCAGCTGTGAAAAGCGGCAATGTATCGTGATCACATTGTGTAAGCATGCCATACAGCTCAGGCAGGACAGGTTTCTTAGCGGTAAGGCCAGAACAAGTTTTTACGAAGTCTTGGAAGTCCTTGGTCAACTTAGCCACCAGAAGGGGGGGGGGGGTAGATGGGGGCACTAGACTGTGCTTAGCCCGTAAAATTTCTTCGGGCTCGTGAAAATCATGGCACAATTGTAAGAGAATGTCTCTCGGGGTTCCACTTTGGATCCGAGAAATCAGGAAGCAGAGCAGCTCTGAGACGACCGGAGTACTCTCGCCCGACATTACTATCGATAAGTGGAGGAGCCAAAAGTTATAGAAAACGCAACTCAGCCTCAGGGTTATCTGCTCCTTTCTTTTCACCTGTTCGATGATCAACCGAAAACAGAAATATCCATTCCCGATTGTGTTAACCACCTCACTCAGCGAATGCTAGCAGTCGACTGATGTAACTCGATGTAACTCGATATCAGTTTTTTCTTTAGGGATGACTTCGAAAAGCGCAATTTCGGCAACTGTCGTTTTTGCAGACCACCCGTGGTGTAGACCAACCGTGGTGTCAGATACCACGGTAACTACAAAAACGACTAATGCAGATCCATTTACCGTGGTATCTGCGAAAACGCAACGAGTGCAAAACTTTCGTCGTTCGTAAAGCAGATTGCGGATCCTTCAGTCATAAACTTGCGGATCTATCCGCCATATCAGTGGGCAAGTGGTAATAACGAGACACGGATAATCGATACCTTCCGTTTGGAAGCGTGAATACTATGAACGTGTTCCATCCTATTTACCGTAGTTACTACGCATGACCTCACGAATTCTGGCTTTTTGTCGTCAAGGCTGGAACGATTTTTCTATTTTCCAGGAGAATATTATGCCACAGGCGAAACCGACCAATCACGTTACAGAGATCCGTAGTTACTACGCTTACTACGCTCCCAAGCGCGGTAAGCAAATAGTTACTATTAGTTAATATTTCGTTAAGGTTGGAACGGTCAGCGTAGTAACTTTTGGTGAGGTTGGAAGTTGGAACGGAAATAGTAACTAATAGTTACTATTTGTTGTAGGGTGGAACACGCTCTATATAGGACTAAGTCCAAAACACGCCAGTGAACCTCGGGAAGAACAAGAAACCAATTGGTCACACGGACTATTCGTCAATGGACAATTCGTCACTGGGACAATTCGTCACTAGGACAGTTCGTCATATTTTAGAAACTTTGCTATTACAAAGGTAGTTTGCATAAAACCAAAAATGCCACCCCTTCACAAGAGGTTGTTTGAATCAATCCGTGAATCATTATTTTTAATCCTTGCTCTTATCTCCGATATTTAATCATACGTCTTAGTGTTATATATTCTTGAGGAGAGTCAAGGATTTATTAGCTAAATTTGGAACTCGCAAAGACTGAGAGAGGTCGTTAAAACTTGTATATTCTCATGTACAAAACACAAATTCTCACCATGAGAATACTGACAGCGTTGGCTTTCCTCCCAATGGTGGATATCCCGTCAGCGTTGACCACTATGTTCAAATCCGTCCATCTGAAGTGTACCCAATCCTGGACTAATTTGAAGACACTTATATAGGAAGAACATCACAGGCCACCAGGGAAAGCAGAAATGCCCTTTTTCCTATCCCTGTCTGGAGCATCATTGAGCGCGTCGCAGAAGACCTTCCCAGGACTAACAACAATTTGAAGGATGGCATTCAGCATTCAAAAAAACATGTTGGATCATCTCAGCCAAACATTTGTAAATTCATTTCCTTTCTGCTCCCGGAGCAGGGTAAAACAAAAATGGGTATTGAGCGATTTGTTGCTGGGTGCCCGAAGCCACCCAAAAAGGGGAAGTACGAAGACTAACCTGCGACTGAAAACCAAAGTAGGATAGATCGGTCTAGTCAAGCTGACGTACTCAAATAAATGCGGGAAATTGCTGATAAATACATGTTTTATTGTATTATATAGCCATAGTATTTTAAGGTAACTGAGTATTTAAGAATATATAGCTTAAAAACGAAATCCAGGCTTGAAATCAGGCTCTCTGTGACGAAATGTCCGTATGACGAGTTGTCCTAATGACGAATTGTCCGTATGACGAATTGTCCGTATGACGAATTGTCCTTGTGACGAATTGTCCTTGTGACGAAATGTCCTTGTGACAAATTGTCCTGTGACGAATTGTCTGGGACGAATTGTCCTATGACGAATTATCCTGTGATGAATTGACCAGACACCGTCGATGGCGCCTCGGAACGATCAATAGTCTACGTATCTTTGCGGTACCCGACCGTCAGAAGCTTCATTACTGAGAACACAAAAATGCGCGGTTTCAACAGACAGCAATACTCTATATGACTAAGTCCAAAACACGCATCAATCCTCAGGAAGAAGGAGTAAGCGTGTCCGTACGACTCAAACTCAACTACTCAAATCCTATGTCGACCAATCACCGCGATGTTTGGGACCAGTTGTGACACCACTTCTGCCTTTCTTCCGCTGGATACCCGGAGATGCCGGAGATTTTAAATCGGCAAGGAGAGATAGTCATCAAGAGTATTCGGATGTAATCTTTTGACCCTGAAAATGTTGTGCTTTAAATGTTACGCATAACAAGTATTTCCCGGAAGAGCCGAAAAAGGTGCTGACTTTTTTTTTTCGTCATGATATTGGGAAACTCTTCAGATGCTTTTTCGACGGTCTTTCGCCTCTTCTTGGCAATGCTGGTAAAACATAACATTTAAAGCATGACGTTTCCAAAATCACAACAGATAACAAGTGTTGTCTGTTGAAACTGCGCATCCTTGTGTTATCTGTTACGGAACTTCTGACAGTGCTGTGGCGACTGCCAGAAGTTCTGACTCTGTGGTGCTTTCATTCCGAATTGTACCAGAAATCGATAATGATAAGAACTTCTGTCGCGGCTCGGAGCTAAAAATCCGCGGTCACTGTACGGCTTATAGTTTTAGTTTCAGTTTTATTTTTTTAGAATTCACAAAGAACAAGAGCTACGAGCTCATATGGTACTTGGTACGAGTAGGTGGTACAAGAAAGTAGAAGAGAACTTCACAAAACATCCAGACATCCAAAAATGCGGTTCGGACCTAGATTTATGATATCCAGTTTCCCCCAAGTTTGAGAATTTCCGACATCATCTCCAAGCCATCGCCAACCTTCCAAGTTTCAACACAAGAAATCAACTCGCTATGTCCCTAGACGTGTCCAAGATTTCCGGTATCCCCTTCCAACTCCCCATATACTGCGGAAGAATCTGGTCCGGACTCCTAACTAGATCACTTGAAGCATTTTCTCTTCCCACCTATCTTTCACTCGAATCTGAGGATTTTTGGGGGAACTTCCGGTAAATACCCACCCCCCACTACCGTGGTCGGATCCGACAAAACCTTAAAATGTGTCATCTAGGTCATATGATTTCTGCGAGGAGTTACCAACTGTCGGGCACACTCTGTACCGGGGAGTCGGGCACAGTCGGGTACACTCAATTGTCGGGCACACCTGTACCCCAATTTCGGGAGTTGGTAACCCCTCGAATTTCTGTTACTTTCCAAGTTAAATTCAAATCACTCCACTTGTTTGACCGTTATGTGAGCCACAAAATATCCGGGACTCCCCTTCGAGCTCCGCCTACCGTGGCTGAATACGACTCGGAAGCACAAATATCGCATTTCTGACCTATCTCTTCCTGTCCATCAAGTTTGACTGGAATCAGAAACAGAGCCTATCGGCAAATATCCGAGTCCCGCCCCCCCCCCCCTCCACCCCCACCTTGGCCGGACCTGGTCCGGACGCCAAATAACAAATCAAGGTCGCATAAGCACGGCACTGTCCAACTTGCATCCTATTTTGTCCATCCGTTTGGTTTTTGTGCATGTCAACAACGTTTAAAAACCTCCATGATGGTCGGATCGGGGAAACGGCTATTCTGAAGTCAGTCTGTTCGGGTCCCTGATAAGTCTTCCAAGTTTTATCGTCCTAGAACATCAGGAAGTTCTGAACTTGCGGGAACGCCGGAATTCCCCCCCCCCCTGTGTCCCAATCTGGTCCGGTTGTGTCAACGGCTTATCTAAGATTTACGCTTGTTCTTCCCACCAAGGCTTATCCCGATCCCTCCCCTCTATTCGTTTCCCAAGAACTCCGGTTACCCCCCTCCAGCTCCCGCCCCGATCCGGATTTGAACTGGGTCGTCTGCGACCCTGGCGTCTCTCCAAATATCAAGTTTCATTAAAATCCGGTCGTCTGTTGGAAAGTTATAAATACCTCAAGATTCCGGATTCCCCCTTCCTCCACTCCTCCCCGGACCTGACATGGAACATCTGAGACGAAAGATCCTTCCACGTGTCAAGTTTCATTCAAATCCAATCGCCTGTTCAAAAACTGCCCGTGCCACTAGATTACAGAGCTTCTACTACAAGCTTCATCGTCCTAGCATATCATGAAGTACCAAAACTCGCGCGCTTGCTAGAAATCCGCCCCCCCCCCCCAACTCCCCGACAGTGCCCGGATCCGGTCCTATTATATCAATGACGTATCTAGAACCCGCGCTTGTCCTCTCCACCAAGTTTCATCTCGATCCCTCGACACCAAGCGTTTCTAAAGATTTCGGGTTCCCCCCTTCAACCCTCCCAACGTTCCAGGATCCGGTCTGGATTTAAAATGGGAAATCTGAGGCACGTGGTCTTTCTAAATATCAAGTTTCATTTGAATCCGATAACCCGTCCAATAGCCGAGCTTGCCACTAGATTCCCCATCCCGACACTTCCCCCACGATGGTCGGATCGGGGAAACCACATTCTCAAGTCAATCTGTTCAGACCTGACAAGCCCTGCCAAGTTTCATCGTCCTAGCAGTTAGCACATCAGAAAGTACCGAACTCGTGGGATCACTAGAAACTCGCCCCCCCCCCCCAACTCCCCCACAGTGACGGGATCCGTTCCGTTTATCTGATTCACGTATATAGGACATTTACTTTCTTTGTCACCAAGTTTCATCCCCAACACTCTTCTCTAAGCGTTTCCCAAGTATTTCCGGTTCCCACCTCCCCCAATATCGCCTGATCCGGTCCGGATTTAAAATGGGGCTTCTGAGACACGAAGTCTTTCTGTATATCAAGTTTCATTAAGATCCTATCACCCCTTCTCGCTCCACCCCACCCCCCACCCCCCAGATGGTCGGATTGGGGAAATGACTATTCTCAAGTCAACCTGTTACGGTCCCTTAGACGCCTTCCAATTTTCATCGTCCTAGTACATCAGGAAATACCGAACTCGCGGGATCACTAGAAATTCGCCCCCCCCCCCCCCCAGCTCTCCGAAAGTGAACGGATCCGGTCTGGTTGTGTCAATCAAGTATCTAGGGTTTGTGCTTGTTCTTTTCGCCAAGTTTCATCCCGAACTCCCCACTCTAATCGTTTCCCAAGATTTCCGGTTCACCTCTCCAGCTCCCCCCAATGTCAGCGGATCCGGTCAGGATGTAAATTGGAAAGTCTGAGACACGAGATCTTTCTAAACATCAAGTTTCATTGAGATCTGATCACCCGTTCGTAAGTTAAAAATATCTAATTTTTCCCGAAACGACTATTCTCAAGCCAATCTGTTCGGGTCCCTAACACGCCTGCCAATTTTCATCGTCCTAGCACATCAGGTAGCACCGAACTCGCGAGATCACTAGAAGCTCGGACCCCCCCCCCCCCCCCCCCCACACACAAACACACACAGCCCCAAAGTGAGCGGATCTGGTCCGATTATGTCAATCACAAATCTAGGACTAGTGCTTGCTCTTTCCACCAAGTTTCATCCCGATCTCTCCACTCGAAGCGTTTTCAAGATTTCCGGTTTCCCCCTTCAACTCCCCCCAGTGTCACCGGATCCGGTCTGGATTTTCAATGGGAAGTCTGAGACACGAGGTCCCTCCGTAGATCAAGTTTCGTTAAGATCCGATCACCCGTTCGACAATTAAAAATACCTAATTTTTCCGGATTCCCCCTCCCTCCACTCCCAATAGATGGTCGGATCGGGGAAGGGACTATTTCTAATCAACTTCCGATAAAAACTCTTGCTTTTCACAAACTTTTCGGTTCTGGCCGGATTACGAGCGAACTGCTTGTCCGGCGAGAAAATAATTTTCATATTAGTGTTCAGCCCGTCCTCTTACCCCAGAAATCGATTATCTCATTAGTTTTTAAAACTATTTTTCGGCCCTTAAGTTATCGGAATCTGGTCATGGAGACAGTATAATAGAGACAGTAATGTGTGCACATGAGGAAAATGTCCGTCCTTCATAACACTTACACGTGAGATCTGGGGATAAGTTATCCGATGGGTGAATAAGCGATTAGGCTTTCGCTTCATATCGAGTCGCGCATTATTCCCGTTGAAAATTCAGCCAGCACTCAGCACTGACGTCGGAAGCCAGTAATGACAAACTTGATGACGCTTGACAGAACAGAGTTGGGTAAAGTAAAAAGAGAGGAAGAGGCATTTTAAACAGTTTTAAACATGGTTAGGCCTAGAGGAACTGAAAATAGCAAAACAAACCTGGATAAACGTAAACCAAGAAGTAACGTGTCATTGTTTTCTTTACAATAGCGCACCTAGCGGCCAAAAAAGAACTAATCTGAGAGGAATTTTATGAGGGGCGTATATTTCCAGATAAGCTCCTGCAGACCGAAGCGATTTTTTTTTAATTTACAGGCATGAATTCAACTAACCAACGGAGACGTGTTGTGCTAAGCCACATCATTGATGGTTGCTGCTTTCAAAAACTAGCTAGACTTTTTCCATTCCTCTTTACCAACGGAATTCCTTTCCACTGTACCAAAGGATGACAAAACCAATCTTTCTGCGCAAGACAAACTGGAACAACTACATATGTATCAAGTTGAATCCAACCACCCTGAATTCTCAAAAAGGGTCTTTCTTTACTTTCTTCAACTTGACAAACAAACAGAACGAGAAAAGAATCGTCAAAATCTGAACTAGGCACACTCCTAAAATAACTGCTGCGACGACCACTAGATGCTCTCGAATCAGCTTTTCGAGGCGGTGAATGCAACCCTAGAAGAACAAGAATATTAGAAAAGGAAATAAAGTAAATAAATAAGTAAGTATTCTATTTATGACCCGCCATTGTCAAAAGCGGAGTATGCAAAATAAAGAAAAAAATTAAATAGAACATAACAAAACAAAAGAATGTAGCTAGAAAAGAGTGTAGAACGTCATGTGCTGGTTGGGCCCAGTTGTCCATGATTTTTGGCAGAGCCGACGAAATTTCCAAAAGTGTGTAAAGTAAAAGAAAGAAATGAAATAAAACGCAACAAAAACAAATTAAATATAACAATTCGTCATTCTTCCCCCAGACAAGAGTGTAGAACGTTATCTTTCACTCAGAACTGCTCCGTTAGCATGGGGCTATGGCATAACTTTGATAGAAGAAGCAGATGCTTTGCATACTTAAAATAGCACTTTCTCTTCTTTGGCAGCTCCTTCTCAGGGGCGGTTCGAGGGGGGGGAGGGGAGTATGGGGCGTGACTCCCCCCCCCCATGCTACAGAGAATCTATTCTCAGTCGTTTGTTTGGGCTTGTCTGTATGACAATCGTATGTTTTGAGCTTTTTGACATACAGCTGTGTGTTCTGAGTTTTGGGAATGAAAGTCGTATGTTTGAGCTTGCCACAATGACATCAACCGCGAATTTCGCCTGAAAA
>JAKZAP010000015.1:6633803-6769467 GCA_023053575.1 Branchinecta lynchi
ACGAATTTGAGTTAAAATGTACGCTTTGCTTAAAAGTAATGTTTGTACTTTGTGGTTAGGATTAGTACTTTAAAGGATGGTCGGAGCCAATCTCTAAGCCAATCTTGTCAAGTTCCTAATGTTCAAGCCAAGTTTCATCGCCCTAGCACATCTGGAAGTACCTTAATTTGCGGTCACCGGAATTCCGTCCCCCCCCCCCCCCTCACCCCTACCAACTCCCCTCACAGTGCCCGAACCCGGTTCGGTTTATTCACTGATGTATCTAGTTCTTGTCTTGTTCTTCCCACCAAGTTTCATCCCAGTCGCTCCACTCAAAGCGTGTCATAAGATTTCTAGTTCCCAATCCGACTCCCTACCCACATTCATCGGATCCGGTCCGGACTTTAAATGGGTCATCGGAGACACGAGGTCTTTCCAAATATCAAGTTTCGTTAAGATCCGATCACCCGTTCCAAAGTTATACATTCCTCAAGATTCCAGATGCCCGCTCCCTGAACTCCCCCCACGGTGATCGGATCGAGAAGTTGAATATTTCTAGGTTGAAATGGGTCGGATCCCTGACTTGTCTGCCAAGTTTCGTTGTTCTAGCTCACCTGGAAGTAACTTAACTCCGTATCCGGAATCCCGGAACCCCCCTCCAACTCCCCCCACAGTGCACGAATCCGGTCCGGATCTGTCAGCGGTGTACCTAGGGCTTGTGCTTGTTCCTCCCACCAAGTTTCATCCCGATTGCTCGACTCTAAGCGTGTCACATGATTTACAGTTCCCCCCTCCGACCCTCCCCCCCCCCCCCCCCCCCCCTCCACATTGATCGGATTCGGTCTGGACTTGAAACGGGACATCTGAGACATGACACCTTTACAAATATCAAGTTTCATTAAGTTCTGATCACCCGTTCGAAATTTATGCCTTTCACTAACTTCCAGATTCCGGCTCCCCTCCCTCCCCCCACGATGGTCAGAATAAATCTCGAATAAGTAGTTCCATCGGGGTAGAACTTGACAGTTGGTAAGACTACATGACCTAGATTTTCCGTTCAAAGTTCTGTACTGGATCACAGGGGGTTCCGGAAATCTTGTAGCTGCTTAGAGTTGAGGTATCGGGACTGTAGGGAACTTCGCAGGCAGAACAGTCACAAGAACCGGTCCGGGCACTAGGGAAGGGAGTTAGAGGGTGGTTCCTGGATATACTGTGACTTGCAGAAGCCTCAAACGCGTGATCGTGATCCTATTCGGATGGAACTTGAGAGTTGGCAAAATCACACGTCCTTGATGTTCGTTTACATATCCAGCTGATCGGACTATATTGAACGAATAAAATAGGAAGCCTTCTGCTGGATTTCAGTCAGAAGCTCAGTCACAACTCGGCGGTATATTGTTTTGCAGCTTCAGTCCGATTTAGGCTAACTGTATCTTTACCAATCCTTGGTGAGGAGTGCCTGTGTGCTACTCCATGGGGTGCCAGTGTCCTAGTCCAACAAAATTTCTGTAATCTACATATATCAGTTTTTCTGCTACTCTCGTCGTCTTTTCTTCAAAACCATTTTGTCTAGGATAAACGTGAAGCTGGAATTACCTGGGCCGACTCTTGGAAACGTGAAGCTGCACCTAGCTGGCCCGAAACCGTCTATTGGAAACGTGAAGCTAGGAGGGGCTAGCTTCACTTTTCCCTTACTTTCAGCAGAAACGTGAAGCTGCACCATTGGTTCAGTATTAGTTTTGAAATGATCTTTTGAATGTTGAAATTGCTTGTCCTGAAAATAAAACTATATAAAATAGCTGCGATATGCTGTCAATAGTATCTTGAATGGTTTCCCCACGACAAAATTTCGTTGTTGCTTCACGAAATGTCCCAAGCTATACATGGTAGTAAAAGTGGTGGACTGGATGGGTTCACTGCTAATCACCGAAGGATGCAGAACCGATGCTAGTTTCAATGAATGAATGAATGAATGAATTTATGGCGCACTGCCCAAGGGCGTAAGTGCAGCAAAAAAGGATAAAGATATATAAAATAATCGCAAAACACTCAACAAATATTTTCCATAAAGGTTCACTAATTTAAAATCACGTTTGCATACTCACCGCTCTGCTTAATGTTTTCTGGCTGAAAGTTTTGTCCCAGATGGTCTAACGGAGGTCTGTCTAGTACCTATCCCCAAATCCTTGGTGCAGGATCTTAGTAGTATTACTAACTATAGACCTATTGCTTTGGCGGCTTTGATACCTAAGGTTTTTGAAAAATGCCTGTATGGGATTGTCGAACCTCAAATACGGTCATCAGCTTACCAATGTGGATTCAAGTCAAAGACTTCACTAAATTTTTGCAATTGTCGTTTTTGCATAGAAACCGTGGTATCAGATACCACGGTAATTTGAACAAGACCAAAGGTTTCGATGGAATCCCAAAAATTCAATATCTGATCCAGAGAACTGGGTCTTGTCTTAGCCAGATCCAGTCTTCGCCAGACTCCTTGAACATTTTTACAATTAAAATTCAGAAACAGATTAAGGCAAAATAGCTAATCACCTGAGAAAACCAAGTTCAGATTTGGATTCAGCATGTGTGTTTACCCCTATCATATCTGTTTTGACGAAAACTTCCTGCCACTTCTGCTAATTTCCCGGTTCCGGCCGAACTCCAGAACTACTTGTCCGGCGAAAAAAGAAAGCTCAAACACGAAATCAGGGTATCTTCTTTCCCCAGTAATGAACATCTAATCAACTTCAAATAGAAATTTAGCTTATAACAAATTTTCCTATTCCAGCCGGATTCCGGTCGAACTATATGTCCGGGTATAATATGATTGTCATACAGGGACTCAGCATCTCTTCTTACCCCTAAATCGCTTATCTAATCAACTAGAAATAAAACTTTGACTTCCAACAGTTTTCCGGTTTTGGCCGGATTCCGGACGAACTATACATGTCCGGGTAGAAACTTGTTTTCACATAAGTGTTCAGCATGTCTTCTTGCCCTAAATCGAACATCTAATCGAACATCTTATAATGGTTAATAACCCCATATGGAGAAATTGAGTTTAACAGAATATTAGGTTGTCATCCTAAAGGGACTTTTTAAGTAATTTCTTATTCCTCAAATATATCCTCTGCCTTGACTAACCATCCTATTACTTAGATCTCTTCTAATCGTTCTGTTTATAAGAATCCTCTACTTTAATTTTGCTAAAATTATATATTCTGAATAGATGTATTTAATTCTAGATTTTTCATAAAACTCTTCTGAGAGCTTTCATTCGTAGTTGGATGCTTTTGTATTTCATCAGGTGACAGGGGTCGTTTGGAATCCGGAAATGGAACTCTCATACATGGATGCTTTTGAGATTTTTTGTATGCGACACGTTTAGTAGTAGTCTTCATTTGGTGAAAGGGCTAAATAGAAGTAAAAGTAAGTATGCGTCATTTACGTAGTGCCTGGGGTTAGACTGTCTATAGTCACATAAAAAGCTACAATTTGTATGGAAGCAGGTTGAGCCCGATGAAAACTTTGTAGCCTGCGTAGTAGTATGGTAGTAGTTCGAAAACGTTGCATGTAATGCTATGTAATAACAAAGAATTCTATCATTTAATGTGCCTCGGACTGTTCCAATCTTATGTAGTAGTGTCCAGTAGCATCCTGTTTTGCCATAGTAGCACCCAGTCTTGCTAATAGTAGCATATAGTAGTATACAGTAGCACGGTAGCCTTGAAGTAGAATCATGTAATAGCATCGTTAGTACTGCATGCTACTTTTTCGTATTACCTCATAGTACTATTTTGAAATAAATTTTTCATCGGGAGATTGGCCATAAAAAAGCAAATTGAAAAAAAAAAACGCCAGCGGCGCTCAGGTTCATTTCTCGTCAATTTCACGGTGATTCTAGCAGTGTTTTTTATGTGTCGTTTGGTTTATCATCAATAAATTTAATATGGCGAATATGGCGATGATGTGATATTATAGGTCGCCATTACCTTGGTTGGTCCTTACTTTTCTTAGGGATAAAATAAAAATTCATACCCCTGCTTGACACTACATTACTACTTTCCATTATGTAGTAGAACCACGTCTTGCTTGTGCAGCACAGTATTTTCTTTTTGTTTTTACTCCTTTTTCTCTTCAGAACGTATAATAAGAACAGACAGACGGACAAGTCTTACGAAGTCATAGGTATCTTTCCACTTCGGTTTTGACATCCCAAAAAGGGAGAAGAAAGCTTTTGACGATTGGAATATTCATTGAATTCCTTTCTATAGCCAACTATAGAGAGAACTACTGGCTTGAAGACTTCAGCACCTGTGCACAGTCAGACATGATTTTCATCCGGAACATTTTCACTTCGGAACAAAGACGGAATTCGCCATATCCAAAGTTCACCGCTTCCAAGCGGACTAGTTTCTTTTGGACCACTTCTGATAGACATAGTAAAATTAATCCATGCATTGATGAACGTAGAAAATCGGAAATCTGCTTCCCAGGTAATGGAGGTTTTACATTGATCACTGTAGACACATTTACTATGGATTAATCTTATCTCAATAGCGATAAGATCAATCCCAGTAGCAAATACTGCAGTGAACTTGAATCCTTACTCGGAGAAACTTTTTACAATGTTGTCCACTTGGAGCACCGAACTGGAATGAGGCGAATTGGTGTCAGATCGGACTGTCTATGTGGCGGTCAGCGCAAAATAACTCTAGAAGTAATGCGAAGACTATCCTTCCCACGCATTAAAAATGGACCTCCGTCTCAGCGCCGCCCAGCTCGCTTGGCCAGAGAAGCTTTAGCAAACTATTCGTGTGTGCAGTGGCGGACTAGAGTTATTATTCTCTGGATCAGAGCCAGCGTGCGATAACGACTAGTCGAGTGGCGATGTTCCTGTCCCCTACGGAGCTAGTGTCGCTGCAATTTGACTGTGTGTCACTTTATCAAAGTTCGCGCATTAATCTATAGAGTTAATTTGCTCTGGTGGCGGTGCATGATCCAGGTAAAGTAAGATCGGTTAGGTGGGTTTTTCTACCTCACTTACTGTACCTCATCTCACCTTGAGTTTTTCAAGAACGTACGAGAAGATCATCATCGCCACTCTCACAAGTCGATACAGCACCAATAGTGCACTTTCGGAGTTTCATAACAGATAACACGAGGGTGCGCGGTTTCAACAGATAATGCGTAACAGATAATACTTTGGATGTTATCTGTTGTGTTTCAAAATGTTCTTCATAACAAGCGTAACCATCAGGAAGAACCGAAAAACCACCCAGTATCTCCTTAGTTTCAAGACATCATGACGATAAGGAATAAAGTCAATAGAGACTCTTCCTAACAAAGCTTCTTATGCATAGTATATCATTCATAACGTTTTCAAACACAACAGACAACATCGGAAGTGTTATCTGTTACGCATTACCTGTTGAGACCGCGCATCATCGTGTTATCTGTTATGAAACTTCTGACAGTGTGGTGATTTGTTGAAGGATCTACCCGATCGGCTTACCGACCAAACGTCTCCATGGCAATACATCCCCGGCGAAACATCTCCATGGCAATACATCCCCGGCGAAACGTCTCCATGGCAATACATCCCCGGCGAAACGTCTCCATTGCAATACATCCCCGGCGAAACGTCTACATGGCAATACATCCCCGGCGAAACGTCTCCATGGCAATACATCCCTGGCGAAACATCTCCATTGCAATACATATCCGGCGAAACGTCTCCATGGCAATGGAGACGTTTAGAGACAATGGAGACGGAGACCCAACTTTAAATCTGAAATAACATTCAGTGAAAACTTTTCAGTAGCAAGAATGTCAAAGGAAAAGATAAAATTAGACAAACCAATGTATATCGGCTTTGCTGTATTGGAACTATCCAAGTTATTGATGGATGAATTCCATTATGATTATATGAAGCCTAAATATGGAGATAAAATTGATTTGTGTTATATGGACACTGATTCTTTCATATATGATTTTAGAACTGAAGATTTTTATCAAGATATCAAACAGGATTTGAACGAGAGGTTCGATACATCTGATTATGTGAAAGATAATCCATACAGGTTTCCTAATGTAAATAAGAAAGTGATAGGAATGATGAAAGATGAATTAGGTGGACAGGTTATGACAGAATTTGTTGGATTACGATCAAAAGTATATGCTTATTTAAAGGACAACCAAGACCCTTCAAAAGCTAGCATAAAACTGAAAGGAATAAAAACCAATATAGTTAAAGATAAAATTACGATTCAAAACTATAAGGATGTACTGTTTGGTAAAACGGAAAACCTTTCAGTAACCCAGTACAACTTAAGGTCATACAAACACAATATGTTTCTAGAAGAACAGAATAAAAAAGCCCTAGATCCTAAAGACGATAAAATGATTGTATCCAGTGATAAATTCACAACTTTTCCATTAGGTTACCATCAATAAATATTCAAGTACCTATTTAAAAAATTCAAGTACCTACTTAAAAAATTCAAGTACCTACTTAACAAATTCAAGTACCTACTTAAAAAATTCAAGTACCTACTTAAAAAAATCAAGTACCTACTTCAAAACTTCAAGTACCTACTTAAAAACTTCAAGTACCTACTTAATAAATTCAAGTATATACTTAAAATACTCAAGTAAATCTTATAATGAAAAATTCTTCCTAAATAAATGAATGAAAAGGCTCCAATCAAAGTCTATGATTTTAGTGAAAAGAACACTTATCAGAATAAGCACGACCTTGCACCTCAGTGGCCATTCAGACTCTTAATTTGTGGTAGTTCTGGAACAGGGAAAACTAACCTTCTTTTGAATTTAATTTATGAATATCTTTGTTTCAACCGAATATACTTGTATGCTAAAGAAATTGAAGAAGATAAATATCAAGACCTTATAACCAATTTAACCACTTTGTAGTCACAATGCAAATCGAAAGTCTTAACAGTAAGTAATGACCTTAATGATATTATTGATGTTGACGATCTAGACCCTAAATACCAAAACTTGATTATCTTTGATGATTTTGTTACTGAAAAAGACCAGAAGAAAATAGAAGACTTATTCATAAGAGAAAGAAAGAAAAATGCCTCAATTGTTTATTTATCACAGAGCTATCATAAAACCCCAAAGGTGGTAAGACTTCAATGTAATTACTTCGCATTCTTTCAGTGCTCTAATCCAAAAGAAATAAAATTAATCAGACAAAATCATGTAGACAATGAGAACTTTATGAAACAATTCGAGGTTGCAACCAAAGGCTACGGATTCTTCTTTGTTGATTTAAAAACAAAAGATAAAGATATGATTTATAGGAAAAACTTTGAAAAGTTTACTAGATAATTTCGTTATGTTATAAATGAATAAATTCGGTAGTGTTGGAAAAAAGGTTAGTAACGAATCGAATGCAAAGGTAGTTACCGACGAAAACGGTAACATAACATAAACGGTAACCTCGAATTGTTTCATAAAGTTCTCATTGTCTACATGATTTTGTCTGATTAATTTTATTTCTTTTGGATTAGAGCACTGAAAGAATGCGAAGTAATTACATTGAAGTCTTACCACCTTTGGGGTTTTATGATAGCTCTGTGATAAATAAACAATTGAGGCATTTTTCTTTCTTCCTCTTATGAATAAGTCTTCTATTTTCTTCTGGTCTTTTTCAGTAACAAAATCATCAAAGATAATCAAGTTTTGGTATTTAGGGTCTAGATCGTCAACATCAATAATATCATTAAGGTCATTACTTACTGTTAAGACTTTCGATTTGCATTGTGACTCCAAAGTGGTTAAATTGGTTATAAGGTCTTGATATTTATCTTCTTCAAGATCTTTAGCATACAAGTATATTCGGTTGAAACAAAGATATTCATAAATTAAATTCAAAAGAAGGTTAGTTTTCCCTGTTGCAGAACTACCACAAATTAAGAGTCTGAATGGCCACTGAGGTGCAAGGTCGTGTTTATTCTGATAAGTGTTCTTTTCACTAAAATCATAGACTTTGATTGGAGCCTTTTCATTCATTTATTTAGGAAGAATTTTTCATTATAAGATTTACTTGAGTATTTTAAGTATATACTTGAATTTATTAAGTAGGTACTTGAAGTTTTTAAGTAGGTACTTGAAGTTTTGAAGTAGGTACTTGATTTTTTTAAGTAGGTACTTGCATTTTTTAAGTAGGTACTTGAATTTTTTAAGTAGGTACTTGAATTTTTTAAATAGGTACTTGAATATTTATTGATGGTAACCTAATGGAAAAGTTGTGAATTTATCACTGGATACAATCCTTTTATCGTCTTTAGGATCTAGGGCTTTTTTATTCTGTTCTTCTAGAAACATATTGTGTTTGTATGACCTTAAGTTGTACTGGGTTACTGAAAGGTTTTCCGTTTTACCAAACAGTACATCCTTATAGTTTTGAATCGTAATTTTATCTTTAACTATATTGGTTTTTATTCCTTTCAGTTTTTTGCTAGCTTTTGAAGGGTCTTGGTTGTCCTTTAAATACGCATATACTTTTGATCGTAATCCAACAAATTCTGTCATAACCTGTCCACCTAATTCATCTTTCATCATTCCTATCACTTTCTTATTTACATTAGGAAACCTGTATGGATTATCTTTCGCATAATCAGATGTATCGAACCTCTCATTCAAATCCTGTTTGATATCTTGATAAAAATCTTCAGTTCTAATATCATATATGAAAGAATCAGTGTCCACATAACACAAATCAATTTTATCTCCATATTTAGGCTTCATATAATCATAATGGAATTCATACATCAATAACTTGGATAGTTCCAATACAGCAAAGCCGATATACATTGGTTTGTCTAATTTTATATTTTCCTTTGACATTCTTGCTACTGAAAAGTTTTCACTGAATATTATTTCAGATTTAAAGTTGGGTTTCTTTATTATTTTTTCTCTTGTTGTATCATTCGTTATTATTTCCATATCCGCTCGCTTCCTTACGTTTTCCATGGTTTTTCCAAAGCAAGCATTATTCATAAGCTTAAAGAAGTCCTTTTCAAAGTCATTTGTACCCTTAGTTCTAAGTGCTGTGTTGTGGTCTATATATCCTTTTAAGTAAGCACTTTCAGTGAATCCTAGTATTCTGTGTACTCTTTTCAATATCAAGCCTTTTTGTAAATAAAATTCTAGGTTCCTGTGGTGAACTACATAGTTGGTTTTATCTAATACTGTGGTACATAGCTTACCGTTAAAGTGTTCGGATGCTAATGGTAAATCCTTGTGTAATTCGTGTAGTTCTTTTGGATATTCTAAATCTACCTCATATATAGCACCCACATCTTGTCTCACCGAATTAATCGTAATCACCGACTTGATATGACTTTTCAGATGGTTGTAATACTCGATTGATTCGTATTCATTCCTTTCTTTCAAATCATCCGGTATGGAAATGAATTGGAAATCATTCGCTGGTAAATCTTGTGACATTGCCCACCCATATAAATTGTTTTTATCCAAATACACTAAATAATTAGATGGCTTATTCTTATTATAATCACTTGTATATTTATTATTTGCTTTTGCGTATCTTTTTATACATTGGGATACACCACCTCTTATTCCTTTTCTATAAAGGTATACATGTCTTCCTTTGAGAATAACGGCAAGTCTACTTTCGAATGCTTTAGGAAAGGATCCCATGTTAGTCCAGGAGCTGAGAAGTAATGAAGTGGATCCAGATCATAATTATGTATACAAACGTTCCTGAAATTCTCCACAACATCTGATAGAATTAACACATCACTTTTTAGGTACAACTTGGTATAATCAAGTAAAGTTTCACAGTTAAATTGCTTCCATATAGATACCGCTCTTTTATAATCACTTTTGTCGATACCTTTCCCCGTCAACCTAGAATAAAAGCTTTCTATTGATGGTAACTTTGTACATTTAATTTTATCGAAACTATCTACGAATTCATAGGGATACACCCCTTTTTTAATTATTTCTTTGAATTCATCGTCATTTTGAAGCTGTTAGATGTGAGTTTGAAATTCTGTCTTAGATGATTACAAGGTACTTTGCAATCACATGTTGCTAAATTTGCTGATAGTTTGTCTAAAGATGAAGCCATAAATCTAATTGAATCTATAAACCGCATCTCATATTTTATTTTCATATCCGCTTTTGTAATACTTATTGATTTTGAGAATGAGATGAAACTTTCTGCACTTTCAAAAATTCCGTTATCAGGTATCAATTCTCTAACAAATAAATGAGAATCATATTTTGATAAATTATGCATTACTACCGGGATATGCCTAGGAATCCTGTATTTCATATTACATTCAGCATGAGCAAATCCCCTATCTTCTCCTGTCATGTGGTCGTGATCAAAGTGAGGATTTTCAGTAATTTCAGTTGTACAGATGTGACAAGTCTTATTCATTAGATTTTTCCATTTTTCGGTAATTTCTGCATTGGTATAAGTATGATTTCTTTGTCTGCTTTCATATTTGTTTGCAATTTCTGTGGATACTTTTGTAACGGTTTTAACAAAATGTTCTGCAGTGTCTTCACCGAATAGTCATAGTATTTGTTCTGGTTTGTATCAAAGGAACAGCATACCTGAAATCCGTAAGCAAATGGTTTCTGTTTGGCCACTTTTAATGTTTTCTTTCCGTTTACCTGATTGTCTTCTTCGTTATAAGACTCAAAGTCTGCTATTATGCAATAAGGTACTTTCATTTGTTTTGCAATATTCTTATATTGTATACTTGAACCTTCAGGAGGCATTATTATATCAGGATCTTCGCAATTATTTTTACTTTCATGTTTTTCAAAGTGTTCTTCTTTTGTAAAATGCCTTCCGCAAAAAGTGCATAGGTATGTCTTTGTTTTATTTTTAGAGATTTGACTACCAACTAATCTGCTCAGATCCTTTACCAGTACATAATGATTATCGAAATATAATAAATTAATAACATGTTTAGCTGTTTTGCCATTGATTGTACTTTTTAGTATATGACTTCTGATAATTTTCTCTTTTTCAATTTGAAATAAACAAATCTTAATGTTGTATCTATTTTCAAATTTGTGTATATCTTTAGTATCCATTGGGAAGTTGGTAACCCCTTCGAAATCAAATTCGTTCTCATATTGTTTATATTTCGAAATTCTTTCCGGATGATCCTTAGCTGGATGTAGATTTGCTAAGATAGACCAAAGGAAACATTTCTGGTCGTTATTTTCAATATTCAAGCAAGCTCTTTTATTTTTTACGAAATCTGGCAGTATTTTAAACGTTCCTCCCATGTAAGATTCTATTCGTGTCATCCTATAATCAATTCCTTCATACCGACTAAATTGTAGCCCAGATCGAGGGGTATTACTTAAAGAACTAAGTCTCTTGTTATTATCATTCAAATGATTATGAGTAAGAATGCTATTTTTATTTAAAATCCAAGAAGTACTGTTGTAA
Source organism: Branchinecta lynchi (assembly GCA_023053575.1). NCBI lineage: Eukaryota > Metazoa > Arthropoda > Branchiopoda > Anostraca > Branchinectidae > Branchinecta > Branchinecta lynchi. The sequence continues at coordinate 6,645,256 of JAKZAP010000015.1, forward strand.
TACACTACTACTTCTTCATCATTCTCCTGTCGATGGAAAATAACACGAGTTACAAACTGAACTCTATACTGATAAAGTTCATTCATTCTTCGTCTCAAATCTGCGAAAACAAAAGCAATAAGACTATGTTCATCTCTTCCATTGCTTTCAACTGATACGTTTACAGTGTACAAATTCTCATTTTCCCTAGAGATAGTAGGTTGTTGTTCTTCTTCAGTTCTAAATAAATGATCAGGAATTAATTTTTCTTCTTTGATTTTTTTCTTATTTATAAAGAGAGTTGATAAATCGATTACTTTCTGTCTACTGTTATCACGTCTTTCTGTTTGATCTCTTATGATATCTCTATTTTTCTGTACGGAATCTTTATGTTTGGTAATAATATTATTATAGTATTCTCCAACTCTTTTTAGTACTTCTTCTCGGTTTCCGCGAGTTGATAGGTTCTTGTTTTTCAGAAATTTCTTTAATTCACTTGTCTCTTTTTCTTTTATATTTTCCTTCTCTTGTGTTATTTTTGTAATGGTAGTATTATTTTCTTTTATCTCATCTTCCAGAATGGTTCGTAATCTCGGTTTTGGTTTGTAGTCGGATGGTCTGTTCTTATTATGAGTTCTTTCGTTTCTGCGTTCAATTTTAATTTTATCTTCAGCTATCAAAATATACTTATTAAGATGGTTTATTATATTATTTGTTATTTCACGTTTCTTAGCTCCATTTGTTTTGATTTTATTAATTTTCGCATAAGTCTGCAGTTCATTATATGTGTATAGCGGTAATCTTTGTATAACCGATTTGTTGTTCGATATAACCTTTTTACAAAGCTGAATAACCTCTGCAGTATTCATCATTTAATAGGGGAACATTTTTATTAATGAATTTCTCCCGTCTGCGTTTTCTTAGTCGTAAAGAAAAGCACTGGTTTCAGTATGCGTTTCACAGAGCAAGCGCTGTCTAGATTCTCTCCGACCAGTCAAGAAAGATTCAGTACAGTTCCGTAGATAGCAGATGTGTTTTGCGTTTCACAGAGCAAGCGCTGTCTAGATTCTCTCTGACCAGTCAAGAAAGATTCCGTACAGTTTCGCAGGTGGCAGATGTGTTCCGAATCGCGAACCTTTCATTCAATCAAATAATTTCTGAAACAATTTTATTACATTATAAATGGAAGAATTAGAAAAGAAAATGTATGTTTACCATCGCAGTTACAAGTACTACAATCGTATAAGTAATAGCTTACTTGTATCCAAATTCCTCTTTTCGGCAGCAGGAATGTCTGTGTTTCTTGTGCTACCTTTAACTTCTTTAAGTTTGGGTGCTGTTATCATCGAAATAATTGAAAAGCAGTTAAGCATTGCTGATAGAAAAGCAGAATTTAGGACTGTTTATGATTTTTATACTGAGTTGTTGTCAATGCTAAAATGCGGACAATTAACAATTGAGGAGGTAATTCAGCGAGAAACAGAGATGCGTAAAACCTTTCGATTTTTTCCTCGCGAAAAATATATGAAACAAGTCCGTCTGAATGGTTATAAATATTGCAAGAATGAATCTATGAAAACACAAGAAAATTTACCAAAAATATAAAATTTTTGCAAAACCTCCCACCCCAGACTTTGAAGATTGAAGATGTTGTTAAAATATCATATCTACACACATATACATATGTCTGGGGTAGCCCCGTATGGGGAGGAAACTCATCTCTGAGTTTTTTTCGCCATCACTCACTATCAACGGATTGCTGGTAGTGGGATTCGATCTCACGACATCGTTGATACAATGGTTTCTAAGTTTGCACGACTTAGAGCATTCTGCCAACGGGGCCCGAAAAATCTCCGCAACGAAATGTTTTGGGATGTGAATCATCTAATGCGCAATGAGATTTCCTGTTTTTTTGTTGCCTTAAGAGCTTTATCAGTAGTAGAGGTAGAATTGTTGGATACGGTGAGGTGATTTTAATCTGATGATATGATAAATATCGATCAGAGAGAATCAAGTATATACAACTGCTGATATTGAAATAAGTTTAACGTTGAAAGATAATCAACCCGTACCATATAATGTTTACTGTGTTATATATTATGAAAGAAAAGCTACATTAGATATTATCAATAAAAATATGTATGTAAGTTTGTGAGTCTGGATTTTTATTTAATAAAATCATCCCCTAATAAATGGAGTCCACAAAGGAAGTCTTGAATACAATCAGAATGAATAAATACAATGAGACAATCAGGAAAGAAGAACTAGTTCTAGGTTTGAAATATACTATTGTTAAAATGAGAATTGCTAAGACAAAATATGGTGATAAGTTGGTTGTAGTTATTAATCATAATGACAAACCCTGTGATTTGTTTATAACACAGAAATATAATGCCATTGCTAACGAATTACTTTTAAAGAAAAATCTAGTTTTGCAGCCTATTGTACGCGAAAACAAGAACAAAGAAACATATGTGGATTTAGAACTGTTTACTCAGTAATATTTGAAAAAAAAGAAGTAGTGTATATTGTAGTATTTTATATGTAGTAAAGGGTAATATTTCTCATTTCTTGTATCCTTTATTTTGGAAGTAAGAAAATAAAAATGTTCTTAAAAAGGGGGATAATTTGGTAAAAAGGATGTTAAAATTTAAGAAATTGATGTTAAAATGGGGTTTTGAAATTGGGGGGAGGGTGGAGTGGGAGCCGGTTTATATAACTACTCATCAGTGAATTAGGAAGAATACCATGGTTAACCAACAGAGAAAAAATAATCGTAAGATAAGGTGAGACAACGTTAGCAAAAAGTCCCAAGTGGTTAGACGATATATTATCAAGCCCACCTGAACAATTTGGTTTTAATTTACGAATTGCAAGCAGCACCTCTGCGGCTGAGAAATCTTTCACTTCTGTTCTAGGTATATTGCAATCAGAATCTCGAGAACAAGCAGAGTTACCCACAGAATTAAAAATTTTCTCAAAATAATCTTTCCAAAACAGGCAAATCGAATCAGGGGAACTGTTTCCCTCGACAACAGGCGGAAGAGAATTTGCGTTACGGTTAGATGCAGTAACTTCCGCCCAAAAAGCACTAAAACTTTTATTGTAAAAGTTTGCAGCGAATTGTTTGGCCCGAATAACAGTCGCCTATGAACACAGTCAATTTAGAGTATTCTTAGACCGAGATATCCATATACGGCGTGTCCGGTCAAGCAAACCATCAGGTCTGGAACCTTTCCTGACCCACTGCACGAACCAGTATCGGGCAGTAACGTATACAGGCTTCAGAAATCGAGATCAACCCGGCAGTATAAATTTCTTTCGCACACTTTTTGACTGCACTGAACGAATAGCTGCGTGGGCAGCTAGAATCATTATCAGGCATATCGAACTATACAGGTCTAGAATTCCGCCTCTATGAGACTCACAGATACACTGACGTTCTGGACAACTAGTTAGCTCGGGATCAATATATAGAGATCCTCTAGACCTTTTAACACGGCATCACTATAGTTGAGCAACTCAGCACAAGCTGGATCATTCCACAGAAGCTTGTTTGTGTGAGGCGTACTCGTGCTATATCCTAGTTCAAATCACCGACAATGAAAACCCGCACGAAATTCTGGAAGATTATCAGTTTGACACACTGGCATATATACATTGAAGAATAATATGTTTCCTTTATAGCATTGTCCTAATTGGTGTAATAAGGTGAATAGCTCTATACGCGATGACTACGTCTTAACACACACGCCTGTTCAAATACAACCCAAGAGGTTCTTATCAATGCGGCTTCCGGTGTTGCCAAGGTAATACAATTTTTCGAGCTCTAAAAATATCCGAAAAGGTTCTTGGTACTACTTGAAGTACACGAGTACAATATAACGCAAATTATACTGTAAAAAAGCTATTAAAATAACGGATGGACAGCATTGATCCTCGAACTGACAAAAAGCCGTCGGAATAGAACAAAAACGTGTTTTTGTTAAGAAAAGTTGTTTCTTTAGCTTCCAACAAAGTAGAACTGTTGTGCTTTCCTTGGCAACCCTGACGACGCTGCGCCTCTCCTCGGCCCGCTGGCGGAACCAACCAAGCGATCTGATTGGCCCTGCATAAGCCAGAATAGAACGCTAGTCTATTCTCCTTATTCACCTTATTACAGCGCGCTCCGAGGAAAAGAGGAATCTGTAATAAGTCTTATACGCGGTAATACACCTTATTACACCAATTAGGACAATGCTTATCAGTCTTGATATGCAGCACTTGAAATCGATTGTCATTGACATCCAAAGGGTGAACGTTAGCTGCAAGAGATCTATGCCACATCATACAGACTCCCCCGGAGGGACGGCCTTGGATGATCTGCGAATCACAGCGAAGAGGGGATTTCGATGAAGTAATAAAGTTAGGGTGTAGATTTTCCTGAGTACTGAAATTAAGTGGCAATAGCATGGTCTCTTGGAGGAAGAGTAATCCATGAGTTTCACACAATGACAAGATCTGCTGAGTCCGAAGGCGCGCAGAGCAGCAATTGTAATTAGCGATCTTGAGCGGCATTATGAGGTATCCAGAGTGTACTCTGACTGAGCCACTGCGAGGACCTCGTCCCTCAGGATTCGGTTTCTCATAAAACTGGCGGAATAGTATGCCAGCAGGCCAGAACCGTGGAGTTAGAACTCTATCCAAATATAGGCTTGGTAATTCCAATTTGAAGGAGCAGTAGCTGTCTTATTTCGTTTGCAGGGACTCACATTTCCCTTGACATTTAATCGCTTTGCTGACAAAGTCACTGACTTCTTTGGCAGCCGTATTTGGATCAAACCGCGTAACGAAGATTTTGGACGTGCGGATGGTGTCGACAGATTTCAAACTTGAATTAGCTCTAGAGGAATTTCCAGTATTGTTCTGCAGCCGGCCGCTACTTCCGCTGCCACCATTTCCCTTCTAATTCCTTGGGTTGTTGATACGATTCTGTTGATCGCGGCCATTTCTTAAAGTATCACGATTAGTGGCTGCAGTTGGGATACCCGCGCCATCTGCGTTAGAGCTGCTTCCATTTTCACCACTAGATAGCGTAAGCAGTGGTATGATAGGGACGCTCATAGTAGCAGGAGGCGGGTCAGATATGATAGTGGACTGACTTGGCTCGCCGGAGGGCTTCGGCAAAGCGTTAGTCACAAGCAGGCGAAGAGAGTCTATTTCAGCTTTCAGAGTATCGTAAGATGAAATGATTGTCGCAAGATGAAAGTGGGAAATATGTAGAGCAGGGGTACGTTGCAAATTAGCAGCTTTGAAAAGCGGTAATGTATCGTGATCACATTGTGTAAGCATGCCAGCCATACAGCTCAGGCAGGACAGGTTTCTTAGCGGTAAGGCCAGAACGAGTTTTTACGAAGTCTTGGAAGTCCTTGGTCAACTTAGCCACCAGAAGGGGGGGGGGGGGTAGATGGGGCATTAGACTGTGCTTAGCCCGTAAAATTTCTTCGGGCTCGTAAAAATCATGGCACAATTGTAAGAGAATGTCTCTCGGGGTTCCACTTTGGATCCGAGAAATCAGGAAGCAGAGCAGCTCTGAGGCGACCGGAGTACTCTCGCCCGACATGACTATCGATAAGTGGAGTAGCCAAAAGCTATAGAAAACGCAACTCAGTCTCAGTGTTATCTGCTCCTTTCTTTTCATCTGTTCGATGATCAACCGAACACAGAAATATCCACTCCCGATTGTGTTAACCACCTCACTCAGCGAATGCTAGCAGTCGACTGATGTAACTCGATGTAACTCGATATCAGTTTTTCTTTAGGGATGACTTCGAAAAGCGCAATTTCGGCAACTGTCATTTTTGCAGACCAACCGTGGTGTCAGTTACCTCGGTAACTACAAAAACGACTAATGCAAATCCATTTACCGTGGTATCTGCGAAAACGCAACGAGTGCAAAACTTTCGTCGTTCGTAAAGCAGATTGCGGATCCTTCAGTCATAAACTTGCGGATCTATCCTGCCATATCAGTAGACAAGTGGTAATAACGAGACACGGATAATCGATACCTTCCGTTTGGAAGCGTGAATACTATGAACGTGTTCCATCCTATTTACCGTAGTTACTACGCATGACGTCACGAATTCTGGCTTTTTGTCGTCAAGGCTGGAACGATTTTTCTATTTTCCAGGAGAATATTATGCCACAGGCGAAACCGACCAATCACGTTACAGAGATCCGTAGTTACTACGCTTACTACGCTCCCAAGCGCGGTAAGCAAATAGTTACTATTAGTTAATATTTCGTTAAGGTTGGAACGGTCAGCGTAGTAACTTTTGGTGAGGTTGGAAGTTGGAACGGAAATAGTAACTAATAGTTACTATTTGTTGTAGGGTGGAACACGCTCTATATAGGACTAAGTCCAAAACAGCCAGTGAACCTCGGGAAGAACAAGAAACCAATTGGTCACACGGACTATTCGTCAATGGACAATTCGTCACTAGGACAGTTCGTCATATTTTAGAAACTTTGCTATTACAAAGGTAGTTTGGATAAAACCAAAAATGTCACCCCTTCACAAGAGGTTGTTTTGAATCAATCCGTGAATCATTATTTTTAATCCTTGCTCTTATCTCCGATATTTAATCATCCGTCTTTGTGTTATATATTCTCGAGGAGAGTCAAGGGTTTATTAGCTAAATTTGGAACTCGCAAAGACTGAGAGAGTTCGTTAAAACTTGTATATTCTCATGTACAAAACACAAATTCAAGCAAATAGCGATGTTCTCGAGAAGTGTTCGTCTTGCAGCGATACTGCTCTCACCATGAGAATGCTGACAGCGTTGACTTTCCTCCCAATGGTGGATATCCCATCAGCGTTCGACCACTATGTTCAAATCCGTCCATCTGAAGTGTACCCAATCATCGACTAATTTGAAGACACTTATATAGGAAGAACATCACAGGCCATCAGGGAAAGCAGAAATGCTCTCTTTCCTATCCCTGTCTGGAGTATCTTTGAGCGCGTCGCAGGAGACCTGCCCAGGACTAACAACAATTTGAAGGATGGCATTCAGCATTCAAAAAACATGTTGGAGCAGCTCAGCCAAACATTTGTAAATTCATTTCCTTTCTGCTCCCGGAGCAGGGCAAAACAAAAATGGGTATCGAGCGATTTGTTGCTGGGTGCCCGAAGCCACCCAAGAAGGGGAAGTACGAAGGCTAACCTGCGACTGAAAACCATAGTAGGGAGATATCGGTCTAGTCAAGCTGACGTACTCAAATAAATGCGGGAAATTGCTGATAAATACATGTCTTATTGTATTATATAGCCATAGTATTTTAAGGTAACTGAGTATTTAAGAATATATAGCTTAAAAACGAAATCCAGGCTTGAAATCAGGCTCTCTGTGACGAAATGTCCGTATGACGAATTGCCCTAATGACGAATTGTCCGTATGACGAATTGTCCTTGTGACGAATTGTCCTTGTGACGAAATGTCCTTGTGACAAATTGTCCTGTTACGAATTCTCTGTGACGAATTATCCTGTGACGATTTGTCCTGTGATGAATTGACCGGACACCGTCGATGGCGCCTCTGAATGATCAATAGTCTACGTATCTTTGCGGTACCCGACTGTCAGAAGCTTCATTACTGAGAACACAAAAATGAGCGGTTTCAACAGACAGCAATACTCTATATGACTAAGTCCAAAACACGCCAGCAATCCTCAGGAAAAAGGAGTAAGCGTGTCCGTACGACTCAAGCTCAACGACTCAAATCCTATGTTGACCAATCACCGCGATGTTTGGGACCAGCTGTGACACCACTTCTGCCTTTCTTCCGCTAGATACCTGGAGAGGCCGAATATTTTACATCGGCAAGGAGAGATAGTCATCAAGAGTATTCGGATGTAATCTTTTGACCCTGAAAATGTTCGGCGTTAAATGTTACGCATAACAAGTATTTCCCGGAAGAGCCGAAAAAGGTACTGACTTTTATTTTCGTTGATATTGGGAAACTCTTCACATGCTTTTTCGACGGTCTTTCGCCTCTTCTTGGCAATGCTGGTAAAACATAACATTTAAAGCATGACGTTTCCAAAATCACAACAGATAACAAGTGTTGTCTGTTGAAACTGCGCATCCTTGTGTTATCTGTTACGAAACTTCTGACAGTGGTTTGATCTAGGGCGCTTTCATTCCAAATTCTACCAGAAATCGATAATGATAGGAACTTCTGTCGCTGCTCGGAGCTAAAAATCCGCGATCATTGTACGGCTTATAGTTTTAGTTTCAGTTCTGTCTTTTCAGAATTCACAAAGAACAAGAGCTACGAGCTCATATGGTACTTGGTACGAGTAGGTGGTACAAGAAAGTAGAAGAGAACTTTACAAAACATCCAGACATCCAAAAATGCGGTTCGGACCTAGATTTAGGATATCCAGTTTCACCCAAGTTTGAGAATTTCCGACATCATCTCCAAGCCATCGCCAACCTTCCAAGTTTCAATACAAGAAATCAACTCGCTATGTCCCTAGACGTGTCCAAGATTTCTGGTACCCCATTCCAACTCCCCAACATACTGCGGAAGAATCTGGTCCGGACTCCTAACTGGATTATTTTAAGCATTTTCTCTTACCACCTATCTTTCACTCGAATCTGAGCATTTTTTGGGGAATTCCGGTAAATACCCCCCCCCCCCCCCCCCCACCGTGGTCGGATCCGACTCGAACCTTAAAATATGTCGTCTAGGTCATATGATTTCTGTTACTTTCCAAGTTACATTCAAATCACTCCATTTAAGTGACCGTAATGTGAGCCACAACATTTCCGGGACTCCCCTTCCAGCTCCGCCCACCGTGGCTGAATACGACTCGGAAGCACAAATATCGCATTTCTGACTTATCTCTTCCTGTCCATCAGGTTTGACTGGAATCATAAGCAGAGCCTATCCGCAAATATCCGAGTCCCGCCCCCCCCCCACCTTGGCCGGACCTGGTCCGGACGCCAAATAACAAATCAAGGTCGCATAAGCCCGGCACTGTCCAACATGCATCCTATTTTGTCCATCCGTTTGGTTTTTGGGCATGTCAACAACTTTTTGCAACCTCCATGTTGGTCGGATCGGGGAAACGACTCTTCTGAAGTCAGTCTGTTCGGGACACTGATAAGTCTTCCAAGTTTTATCGTCCTAGAACATCAGGAAGTTCTGAACTTGCGGGAACGCCGGAATAAAGAATCCCCCCACCCCCAGCTCCCCCACTGTGTCCCAATCTGGTCCGGTTTTGTCAACGGTGTATCTAGGATTTGCGCTTGTTCTTCCCACCAAGGCTTATCCCGATCCCTCCCCTCTATTCGTTTCTCAAGATCTCCGGTTCCCCCCTCCAGCTCCCGCCAAAATCACCGGATCCGATCCGGATTTGAACTGGGTCGTCTGAGACCCTGGCGTCTCTCCAAATTTCAAGTTTCATTAAGATCCGGTCACCCGTTGGAAAGTTACAAATACCTCAAGATTCCAGATTCCCCCTTCCTCCACTCCTCCCCGGACCTGACATGGAACATCTGAGACGAAAGATCCTTCCACGTGTCAAGTTTCATTCAAATCCAATCGCCTGTTCAAAAACTGCCCGTGCCACTAGATTACAGAGCTTTTACTACAAACTTCATCGTCCTAGCATATCAGGAAGTACCAAAACTCGCGCGCTTGCTAGAAATCTGCCCCCCCCCCCCCCAACTCCCCGACAGTGCCCGAATCCGGTCCTATTATATCAATGACGTATCTAGAACCTGCGCTTGTTCATCCACCAAGTTTCATCTCGATCCCTCGACACCAAGCGTTTCTAAAGATTTCCGGTTCCCCCCTTCAACCCTCCCAACGTTCCAGGATCCGGTCTGGATTTAAAATGGGAAATCTGAGGCACGTGGTCTTTCTAAATATCAAGTTTCATTTGAACCCGATAACCCCTTCAATAGCCGAGCTTGCCACTAGATTCCCCATCCCGACACTTCCCCCACGATGGTCGGATCGGGGAAACGACATTCTCAAGTCAATCTGTTCAGACCTGACAAGCCCTGCCAAGTTTCATCGTCCTAGCAGTTAGCACATCAGAAAGTACCGAACTCGTGGGATCACTAGAAACTCGCCCCCCCAACTCCCCCACAGTGACGGGATCCGTTCCGTTTTTCTGATTCACGTATATAGGAAATTTACTTTCTTTGTCACCAAGTTTCATCCCGAACACTCTTCTCTAAGCGTTTCCCAAGTATTTCCGGTTCCCACCTCCCCCAATATCGCCTGATCCGGTCCGGATTTAAAATGGGGCTTCTGAGACACGAAGTCTTTCTGTATATCAAGTTCCATTAAGATCCTATCACCCCTTCTCGCTCCACCCCCCCCCCCCCCCCCAGATGGTCGGATCGGGGAAATGACTATTCTCAAGTCAACCTGTTACGGTCCCTTAGACGCCTTCCAATTTTCATCGTCCTAGTACATCAGGAATTACCGAACTCGCGGGATCACTAGAAATTTGGACCCCCCCCCCCCCAGCTCTCCGAAAGTGAACGGATCCGGTCTGGTTGTGTCAAGTATTTAGGGCTTGTGATTGTTCTTTCCGCCAAGTTTCATCCCGAACTCCCCACTCTAATCGTTTCCCAAGATTTCCGGTTCACCTCTCCAGCTCCCCCCAATGTCAGCGGATCCGGTCAGGATGTAAATTGGAAAGTCTGAGACACGAGATCTTTCTAAATATCAAGTTTCATTGAGATCTGATCACCCGTTCGTAAGTTAAAAATATATAATTTTTCCCGATTCCCCCTCCCTTGAGCCTTCACCCCCCCCCCCCCCCAGATAGTCGGATTGGAGAAACGACTATTTTCAAGCCAATCTGTTCGGGTCCCTAACACGCCTGCCAATTTTCATCGTCCTAGCACTTCAGGTAGCACCGAACTCGCGAGATCACTAGAAGCTCGGCCCCCCCCCCCACCCCACACACACACACATACCAAGTTTCATCCCGATCTCTCCACTCTAAGCGTTTTCAAGATTTCCGGTTTCCCCCTTCAACTCCCCCAATGTCACCGAATCCGGTCTGGATTTTAAATGGGAAGTCTGAGACACGAGGTCCCTCCGTAGATCAAGTTTCATTAAGATCCGATCACCCGTTCGACAATTAAAAATACCTAATTTTTCCGGATTCCCCCTCCCTCCACTCCCAATAGATGGTCGGATCGGGGAAGGGACTATTTCTAATCAACTTCCGATAAAAACTTTTGCTTTTCACAAACTTTCCGGTTCTGGCCGGATTACGAGCGAACTGCTTGTCCGGCGAGAAATTATTTTCATATTAGTGTTCAGCACGTCCTCTTACCCCAGAAATCGATTATCTCATTAGTTTTTAAAACTATTTTGTTCGGCCCTTAAGTTATCGGAATCTGGTCATGGAGACAGTATAGTAGAGACAGTAATGTGTGCACATGAGGAAAATGTCCGTCCTTCATAACACTTACACGTGAGATCTGGGGATAAGTTATCTGATGGGTGAATAAGCGAATAGGCTTTCGCTTCATATCGAGTCGCGCATTATTCCCGTTGAAAATTCAGCCAGCACTCAGCACTGACGTCGGAAGGCAGTAATGACAAACTTGATGACGCTTGACAGAACAGAGATGGGTAAAGCAAAAAGAGGGGAAGAGGCATTTTAAACAGTTTTAAACATGGTTAGGCCTAGAGGAACTGAAAATAGCAAAACAAACCTGGATAGACGTAAACCAAGAAGTAACGTGTCATTGTTTTCTTTACAATAGCGCACCTAGCGGCCAAAAAAGAACTAATCTGAGAGGAATTTTATGAGGGGCGTATTTTTTCAGATAAGCTCCTGCAGACCGAAGCGATTTTTTTTTTATTTACAGGCATGAATTCAACTAACCAACGGAGAAGTGTTGTGCTAAGCCACATCATTGATGGTTGCTGCTTTCAAAAACTAGCTAGACTTTTTCCATTCCTCTTTACCAACGGGATTCCTTTCCACTGTACCAAAGGATGACAAAACCAGTATTTCTGCGCAAGACAAACTGGAACAACTACATATGTATCAAGTTGAATCCAACCACCCTGAATTCTCAAAAAGGGTCTTTCTTTACTTTCTTCAACTTGACAAACAAACAGAACGAGAAAAGAATCGTCAAAATCTGAACTAGGCACACTCCTAAAATAACTGCTGCGACGATCACTAGATGCTCTCGAATCAGCTTTTCGAGGCGGTGAATGCAACCCTAGAAGAACAAGAATATTAGAAAAGGAAATAAAGTAAATAAATAAGTAAGTATTCTATTTATGACCCGCCATTGTCAAAAGCGGAGTATGTAAAATAAAGAAAAAAATTAAATAGAACATAACAAAACAAAAGAATGTAGCTAGAAAAGAGTGTAGAACGTCATGTGCTGGTTGGGCCCAGTTGTCCATGATTTTTGGCAGAGCCGACAAAATTTCCAAACGTGTGTAAAGTAAAAGAAAGAAATGAAATAAAACGCAACAAAAACAAATTAAATATAACAATTCGTCATTCTTCCCCCAGACAAGAGTGTAGAACGTTATCTTTCACTCAGAACTGCTCCGTTAGCATGGGGCTATGCCATAACTTTGATAGATGAAGCAGATGCTTTGCATACTTAAAATAGCACTTTCTCTTCTTTGGCAACTCCTTCTCAGGGGCGGTTCGCGGTGGGGGGGGGGGGGGGCGTAGGGGGGTGACTCCCCCCCCCCCCCCCATGCTCCAGAGAATCTATTCTCAGTCGTTTGTTTTGGGCTTTTCGGAATGAAAGTCGTATGTTTGAGCTTGCCACAATGTCATCAACCGCGAATTTCGCCTGAAAAGACCCCTTTCTTGTCGTACTCTACGAAGGGATTTTCTAGTCGTAAATTAGAGACAGTCGTAAGTTTTGACCTTGACAAATGGCGGCAGACAAAGCAGTTAGCAATCGTGAATTTCGCCCTCAAATGACCTGTTTCTGGTCGTGTTGTTCCATAGAGACTTTAGTAGTATGTTTTCAGCTTGTCAGATTAGCAGTTTCGTGTTCTCAGTGTGTCAGAATGACAGTCGTATGGAACTTACCAAAATGACATCAACCACGAATTTTCCCTGAAAATGACCCGTTTCTCGTCGTATTTTACGAAGAGATTTTCTAGTCGTATATTAGAGTTTTGAGCTTGCCTTACCATGCAGTTAGGTGATTTTCTCAAGCAAATTGCCTATTTCTGGTCGTATGGTGGCATAGAGATTTCCTATAAGTCATTACGTTACCAAATATCGTGTGTTGTGACCTTGTTAGAATGACAGTCGTATGTTTCGAACTTGTCAGAGTGACATAAATACCATTGCCAAATCGTGATTTTCACTCTGTGGCGCTAAAAACATGGATATTTTCGAAAATCTCGCCTCCGGCGCGACGTTTCAACATTATCCTATCTGGTTATGTGCAAAAATCTCCTTATCTTAAAAAGAAACAGGTTAATTTTTTTTTTAATGGCTTGCAGAGTAAGGTTTGCACATAAGCAGGCTTTTTAAGCATGTTGACGGGCCTGATGATTGCTCTAATTTTTTTTGTGTAGTCTAAATTCAAAGTGGAAGCACTACTACCAACTTCCGGGAAAATATCCCACTCCGTTTGCGAGTTACCGGGGCACGGACAGATATGTGATAACGTAGGCAGTCTTTAAAATGTTTCGAAAACTTCACCTGCGCCGCCTTTCATTGTAGCCTACTCGCTATCTGGTTGAATGGGTAATAGGTATTAGGCCTAAGATTTCAGCCACCTGTTAGAAATGCGAGAAAAGGGTTGGATTACAAAATTTGTCTTGGGTAGTCTACATACGGTAAAAGCTGCTGTTTTGGGATTCTGAGCGACGTGAAAAGCAAGAGTTTGTTTGGGAAGTAGTCAAATATTGCCGAAATAATGCCGGTTTTACAAATTTTGCCAGCGGCTCGTTCGTATAGTCCTACCCTATTTCTGTTAGTTGAAGTGTGCATCATTTATTTGCGGTTTTAAGCTTGAGATTTGGGTTCTAAGCTACATTAAAAGGTAAAAGTTGGAAAGAAGTAGTTGAATTTTGCTCGGATTGAGAAAATTTCGCCTGCGGCGCTCACTTTTGTTTCTCTTGAGGTCAGAAGTTGGTGCCGAGGCTTGTATTCTCTCCAACGAAATTTAAATGAACGGCATCGTGTAATTCATTTGTTTCTTATTTTATTACTACAATGTCATTTTCCATAACGTTTTAGAACTTATAACGATATTATTTCTTGAGCCTGCCGGTGCTGTGTTTTTAGCCAGTCGTATGTTTTGAAGTCCTCACCCCCCCCCCCATGCCCAAGCCCTGCGAACCGCCCCTGCTACTTCTTCCGTAGAACATGCGCAAAATCAGAGCGAAAAAAATGGAGGGAGCGCAAAAAGAGCTATATAAATTCCCTAGCACAGAAAACACAGAGCATTTAATTCCTGTTTGTGAGGAGTTAAAGTCTAACTGAAAAGCCAACTTCTTTTTCTGTCATTTAATTCAAGACACTGAATTATTTGGATTCTGCAAAGTATTTTTTTTTATTTTCCACCATATACTCTAGTTATGACGTTCAGAATGTCTGCTGCCGTCCCCAAAACGAAAACTCTACTATAAATATTCTTTGAGCCAAAGCTGTCTTTGAAACATTTATTCAAACAATGTTTACAACGGATACGTCAGCTATGATTTTTCATCAGCCATATTTCGGCCCTTCTTGGCAAGGGTCCTCGTCAGGCTGTCAATCCTCTGGTTCAACTTTGGGGAAGGAAACAAACCTGCCAAGAAGGGCCGAAATATCGCTGATGAAAAATCATAGCTGACGTATCCGTTGTAAACATTGTTTGAATAAACTCTACTATGACGTGGGAAATTTTAATCTAAACACGCGGCTTTTCAGTGGACAGTGGTGAGATCGGTGAAGATTGCTTAGTGCCTGCAGACAAAAAAAAAAGTCAAAAATCTTTCTCGTAAGGCATACAACAAAAATACAAGCGCTTCATGGTACCACACATCACACGGAAATCCCACTATTAGTAAATCGATTATCCGTGATTAGCGGAACAACGAAATAACGCATTTTCAGCGGATTTTAGTGAATAAGTGATGGGTAACTAGATTGTCTTATCCCAGCCCTTTTCGGATAAACTTTAAAGGCATTGAAGAGTGAAGTTTTTGGGTGGAGACTGGAAGGAAGGAATTACTTGGTAGGAAGGATAGGAGAAAATATTTGTGGGCTGTTTGTGGGACATAAAAATAACCTGTAAAGTTTCATTCGATTACGGATGTCGAAGATTTCTATGTTTTCCATCTATCGTTCTTGCTACCATTTTTGACTAAAGGATAGGAGAAAATATTTGTGGGATACAAAGAAAAAGTTGTGAAGTTTCATTCGACTGCGGATGTCGCATCCCGATGAAAAAATTATCTCAAAATAGTACTATGAAGTAGTAGTACTATGAAGTAGTACTATGAAGTAGTAGTACTATGAAGTAGTACTATGAAGTAGTAAGTAGGAAAAAGTAGCATGCAGTACTAACGATGCTACTACATGCTTCTACTTCAAGGCTACCGTGTTACTGCATACTACTATATGCTACTATTAGCAAGACCGGATGCTACTATGGCAAAACAGGATGCTACTGGTTACTACTACATAAGACTCGACCAGTCTGAGGCACATTAAATGATAGTATTCTTTGCTATTACATAGCATTACATGCAACGTTTTCGTACTACTACCATACTACTACGCAGGCAACAAATTCTTCATGGGGATATTTCTATGTTTCCCATCTATCGTTCTTGCTACCGTTTTAAACGGGGTTCAGTTATGTCCTGGATTGATGGGGATTTTCTTTAACACGTTTTGTGCGCAAGTCTGAGAATCAAGTAGTTTTGTGCTGTAGATGTTTCAACTACTGCTAATATGTCTTAACCCAATGAAAAATTTGTAGCCTACGTAGTAGTATGGTAGTTGTACGAAAAAGTTGCATTTAATACTATGTAATAGTAAAGAATACTATCATTTAATGTGCCTGACTGGTCCAATCTTAAGTAGTAGTGTCCAGTAGCATCCTTTCTTGCCATAGTAGCATCCAGTCTTTCTAATAGTAGCATATAGTAGTATGCAGTAACACGGTAGCCTTGAAGTAGAAGCATCCAGTAGCATCAGTTAGTACTGCATGCTACTTTTTCGTACTACTTCATACTACTATTTTGAGATAAATTTTCATCGGAAAGAGATATTGGGACAAATAAGGAACCAAAATAAAGTAAATGCAGGAAAGTGTTTGAGCTTCAACTGAAACATGAAATGAACAAATCAATCACACAATCAATCAATAATGTTTCATATAAAAATAAAAAAAAGACGAAGAGGGTTCGATTGAAGATATGAGACTATCCCTCATACACCTTCAAGCTGAACTCCTACTAGAACTGATCTTTCTATGATGAAATAGCTCAGGAATATCCGTTTTCGAAAACACCATCAAAATGTCCACGTGAAATAAGTAATTTTCTTGTTAGCGTTTATCGACTCTATCCAGCCTTCCTGCTATCCGACACTGCGGCTGGGCACAAAACATTTGAAAAGTGAAGGTGCCTTGGTTAAAAAGCGGGAAAACCAAATAAAAGACAAAAAAATCAAAACAGGTTTATCTTCTTCCAAAATGAAAAACAACACTTTCAAGCTTCTCATATCCTTTGAGAAAGAGTTGTCGGCGGACATTGAAGAGTCTGGCAAAGTTTGTGTTGAGTAACGAAGAAACTTGACACGACCGAAGAAGAGCTAAAAATTCGTAGGCACATAACGAAACGTTGGCGAAAAGTGAGGATTTCAGACTAATTCCATACGTGAGCTAGGGATAATATAAAGCGCAGAATAAGTAAAACGAATACGTTATTGGTATACAAATTCTTTTCTGCGCACTAAAGTGGATGGACAGATATCCGATTTTAGAATCCCGATAAAACGTGAAGTTCGACAGGGCGCGGTTCTTTCACCATCCATTTTTAAAATGTGCATCTCTAACATCCTGTCTTCTATACCCAGGGGCGTCGCAACTGCATTTTCGGTGGGGGGGTGCAGAGCCAAAATTTTACCGAATCTTTCAAAAATTTTACCGAATCCTAGAACCAAGAATTCGATTTTTTATTTTACGAATGAAGGTGCTAAGCTGTGTGAAAAGGCTCGTGAAAGACTAAGCGATCCCCCAAACCGTGTACAGCAGGAGGCAGATGTTACAACGACATTTGAGTTTCATGAGTGTTGTGAAGTGGAGGTAGCAAAAATTGTGAGTGATATGAAATCTAATTCCAATGGTTTGGATGGTATACCATTAAAGGCTGTAAAAGTAGTGAAGACAAATGTGGTCCCAGTATTGTGCCATCTGATTAATAAATCAATGAAAAAAGGTGTTTTTCCTGAGGCATTAAAAATAGCGAAGTTAATTCCATTGCATAAAAGCGGAAAAAAAGATGAACCGACTAATAAAAGACCAATTTCTATTCTTCCTTTTTTTTCAAAAGTATATGAGAAAGTTGTTTGCTCTAGGTTAAGTAAATATATAGAAAGTAACCAAATCCTAATTAATACCCAATTTGGATTCAGAAAAGGGTTATCCACAGAGCTTGCAACAATTAAGCTAGTTGATTGGATTAATTCAGCATTTGAGTCGGGTCTTATCCCTGCTGCATTATTTCTGGATCTGAAAAAAGCGTTTGATACGATTGACCACCAAAAGTTACTTTTTGAATTACAGAGAATTGGTGTAACTGGTGTGAGCCTTAAGTGGTTTGAGTCTTATCTGTCTGAGCGTAAGCAAGTTGTATCAAATGGCTCAGTGTTGTCTCATCCACTTCCGGTGAAGTGCGGCGTACCCCAGGGATCCATCCTAGGCCCATTGTTGTTTTTAATATTCATCGACCGAATAAAGCTGTATCTGTCACAGGCTGGAATTATCCTATTTGCAGATGATAGCTTATTGCTTGTGGCAGCCCCATCGACTGAACTTCTATTTTGTAAAATGGAAACAGCACTACTGGAGTTTGTCCAGTGGGCCGATTATAATCTTCTTACTTTAAATTATGATAAAACAAATTATATAATATTTTCGAGGATAGGTACCGTTGATACAAATCTGTCGCTGAAAGTACATGGAAATAAAATCAATAGAGTTCGGGAAACGAAATATTTAGGGTTCATCATAGATGAGAATTTATCATGGAAGGAGCACGCTAATACCATTTCACTTAAAATATCAAGATCCCTGGGCGTGCTTCGCCGCATTAAACATTTAGTGACCGAAAAAACTATGAAAACAATTTATTTCGCTATATTTTATCCATACGTGTGCTATGGTTGCTCACTATGGGCAAGTAACTTTATTACGTGTTATAAAAGAATTCAGAAAATACAAAATAAAGCAATAAAACTTCTTTTTCACAATGATGTTAATAATTCGACACCTTCTGAAATTTTCTTTAAAAATAAACTCTTTGATGTTTCAAAAACAAGGGATTATCAAATTAGCATTTTTGTTTACAAATACTTTAATAATTTACTGCCTTCCTCTTTTGCAAATTTTTTTTCTACGAATAGTGATTACCACAATTATGAAACAAGGGGGTGTGGGGATATAGTTCATGAAATCCGGCAAACAACTCGTGCATCGTTCATTATTAGAAATTTTGCTACGAGTGTTTGGAATTCAATCCCAATTAAAGTGCGTGAGGCCCCGCACCTTGCTGCATTCAAAGCCACAGTGAAAAGGTTCTTCCTCACAAAAGAGTAAGCAAGAGTCAGTCGCTTTCTTCCTTTTTTTTCTTCTTTTTTTTGTTTTTGTTTAGTATTTGGTTTAGTAATTAGTAATTAGAAATGTATTGTTAGTAGTAGTATTTATTTTTCAGTAGTAGTAGGATTTATTCTTCATTAGTAAATAGATGTGAATTTTGTTTTTCGCCTGTTATTTAACAAGTCCCCCGGGACTTTCCCTGCAGGTGATGCAGACAAATGTTACGCGTTGGTTTTATATTAAACATAATCTAATCTAATCTAATCTAATCGAGCTTTAAATTATGGAACAGAAACGATTACGTAGGAAGAGTAACAATAAAAGGCAGCATGAACGATGATAAGCCAACTATTAGGCGGCGTTTTGGCGAAGCCCACATGGAGAACATCTTGCCGGGCATGATTGCAGTAACAGCTACTATCTGTTATCGCCAATAGCAAATTAAATCGAGCGCCGCAGGCCAAAATTTTCAAAATCCATTTTTTTTTGTAGGCTAAAATTTAACTGCTTCTCTTACAAATTTACTATCATTTACCGTTGATGCAATACCGAGACTCTAAGAAGTTCCAGAAACCGGATGAGCGACGTTCCGGCAGCAGCAGCAACTGTAGTCTAGTCAATATACTGCCTATGTTCACATAAAGTGAGCGCCACAGGCGAAATTTTTAATTTTTCCTGCCAAATTTAATTTCCATCCAAATTCTAGCTTTTAATGTTTCGAAATCTCAATCCTAAAACTGGCTTAAAACCCCCGTCAAATGACGAGCCCTTCCACAAAATAGAGAATATTACGAAAAATGCTGCAGGCGGAATTTTCGAAATATTTATGATAAGATATTCTTTTTGGGATCCAAAATAAAAGTAAGGACTATCGATGATATCATAGACCATCACTTTTGTCTGCGGCCAGTGCTTCCCTTGACTTCTTCTGAGTTTCGAGGTTGGTGGTAACTTCCGACTTCTGGCAATTACAACGAATAAGTTACCGAATCCCAGTTATTATACCGAATAAGTTTAGACCGATAGTGTGTTCGGGATTCTGTATAACTACCGTATCCCAGTTATTATACCGAATTGTTTTGGTATCGAAAGACTACCGAACAATACTCATATTCGGTATACTTTCGTCGAAACTGGAACAAAGTCAGGATTCGTGGTTAACTTCCTGAAATTATACTGAATGAATTACCGAATCCCAATCATGATACCGAATAATTTCGAACCAATAGCTTATTCGGGAGTCTGTGTAACTGCGGAATCTCCATAAATATACCGAATAGTTCCGGCATCGAAAAACTACCAAATGATTTCAGTAAATTCTCTCACCAAATTCGTGATAACTACCGAATACTGGCAATTATACCGAATCCCGATCATTATCCGCGTAAATCGAAAAAAATACCGAGCAATTTTAGTAAAAATTTGGCCCTCCGGCCCAAAATTTTACCGAATCTCAAAAAGGTGGGGGGTGCTGCACCCCCCCCCTTGCGACGCCCCTGTCTATACCTACCACTTGTATTATTAATTCCATTAATATCTCTTATATTGCTTATGCCGATGATATTCTGCTGATAAGCCGAAGCAAGACCGGATTAAAGAAGTCAGTTTCTTTTGTTTCAGCTGCTTTCGACCGGATCGGTCTGGCTCTGAGCGTTAATAAATGCGAATACTTATCTTTCAATTCAACTAACCAAGAGCCGCTTATTCTCCCAACTAAGACTATCCCCCTTGTCACATCTCTTGGGTGGTTGGGCATCCACATTACTAACAGCCTCAAATCGTTCCGGTCTCAATCGGTTAATAATGCTAAAAGAAAGATTCAAGTATCATACTCGAAGATTGTTGCTAATCGTGGGAAATACAATAAAAAAGCCCTTAGTAAACTTTACAGCAGTTTTACTGACCATTCTATCTTATTTCTTTCTGGCCTCTCTTCAGTTTTAAAGAAAAAAGATCTTCATTCCCTCCGTTCTTGTTATTACCGATATGCAAAATTCCTCCTTTTCCTACCCCCCTGGTATAAAAACAGACATCTGATTTCGCATTACAAGCTTCCGGATATATCGCTGAAACTTTCGGCCATAAGTAAAAAATTGTCCACAACGTCCCATCTCAGCTTCCCCGCACATCACGGCTTGTCCATTCTTCTAGAGTGAATTTTAGTGTATTTTAGTGTTCTGTGTTGTTTTTCCTTGTTTGTACTCCGCTATTCTGTCTTTTCAGCGGGTTATAAAAATAAATAAATAAAAAAACGTATCCTTTAAAGCATGATACAGTCAAAGCTCTAAATTGTGAATTCCAAAGTCAAGCAGTCTAAACTGCTTTCGTTTTAAACAAAAGTAGAAGCTCATATGGCACTTGCAAGGCTGGGTAAGAGGATGACATTATTTGCCAATTCGTGGGTTTTTTATGATAATTTGTAAAGAAAACCCTTGAGATAAGAATGATGATGGATCCTTGGTAGTCAAGAGAATGTCTTTTTTGGTAAAAGAATTTTAGTTTTGCACTTGGCTACGATGATGTACACTATAAGGGCGCTAGAAATTCATCTGTAATCAAAACCATAGAGGCAAAATTAATCCTGGGCCCTTTACGATCCTGAACATATATGGTTTGGTCAAAAGTACTTTTTTTTTTACTTTTCGGTGAAGATGAGCACTTTAAAGGTGCTAGAAATTTATATTTAAACAAAACCCTCGAGGCGAAAAATCATGGCTCATGGAGATCATGAAAATGTATATTTTGCTTAAAAGTATTTTTTGTGCTTTGCGGCTAAGAATACTTTAAGGGATGGTCGGGTCTGGGAAGTGACAATTTCTAAGCCAATCTTATTAAGTCTATAATGTTCAAGCCAAGTTTCATCGTCCTAGCACATCTGGAAGTACCTTAAATCGCGATCACCAGAATTCCCGATGTCCTCCATCTGTCCCCAGAGTGCCCGAATTCAGTCCGGTTCTGTCGAGGCAAAAATGATCAAGAGCCCATGGAGATCATGAAAATGTGGGTTTTATTATCTAGGGCTTTTGCTTGTTCTTCCCACCAAGTGTTATCCCCATCGCTACACCATTCATCTCCGAATATCAAGTTTCATTAAGATCCGATCACCCGTTCAAAAGTTGGACATATCTGAAGATACCGGATTCCCCTTCTCCCCCCTCCCCCTACGATGGTCAAATAGGAGAAGCGTCTGTTCGTACTGCCTCCAAGTTTCATCATCCTGGCGTATGTGTAAGCACCTTATAACTCGGGATCACCAAAAGTTCGAAACGCTCAACTCCCACCACCGTGCTCGGGTCCGGTCCGGTCTAGTCAAATATGTATCTAAGGCTTGTTTTTTTCCCACCAAGTTTTATCCCGAACGTGTCACAGGATATCCGGTTCCCTCCCTCCCCCCCCCCCCCCCAAAAAAAGTCACCGGATCAGTTCCGGACTTGAAGTGTGACATCTGAGACACGAGGTCTTTCCAAATATCAAGTTTCATTAAGATCCGATTCCCTGTTCAAAGTGTTGCATACGTCAATATTCCGGACACCCGCTCCTTCCACTCCCCCCATGGTGATCGAATTGGGGAAGTAACTATTTACAAGTTAGTTTGGTTGGGTCCCTAATAGGCCTGCCAAATTTCATCGTCCTAGCACTTCTGGAAGTACCCTAGCTTGGGAACACTGGCCTGACAGGCCGAAAGACGGACCAACCGACAGACCAACCGAAAAGTGATCGGTATATGGCACTTGCGCGAAGCTGCAAGTGCCATAAAAACAACTTGTTGATCGACTGTAAATGAACACGTTCATTTTCCAGCTTGAGCGGCTTGAGCCTGAAGAGGACCCTTGCCAAGAAGGGCCTAAATATAGCTCTAATAAAATGTAGCTGACTTATCCGTTTTGCATCGTCAAATAGGATTCGCAGTCAGCTTGGGCTGAAGGAATATTCAATAATTAACTTTTCTAAAAGTGAATCATCAAAAGGTTCGTCCATGCCGCTGTTGCGTGCATAAAATCGTACTGTCGCCCGATTAAAGTTGAATTTTCCCCACATTGAAAATCGCTTGACGAAGCAACAGAAATCGCCGATTTTGGCGACGAAAATCGCGGCGATGGCCGATATCACCTCAGTGTGGACGTCTGTGTGAACCTAGGGTAACTCCAAGACTGGAATACTTACGTCGTAATGAATGTTGCTGGGATGGTCCCTAGCCCCACAGAAAGGTAGTATGGACCGACAGCAGGAGTCCGGGACAGTGTTATTCAATTTCGTCTCCTGTAGCCAGCGGCTATACCGCCAATCTTCAAACCGAACAGCTCCACAGCACTTGAACTGGAAAAGAAAATTCCCAGCATAACAAACCGGTTTCGGTACAAAAGGTGGTTGGGAAGTTTTCGGTAACTGGACTGGATTCGGACATAAACATATATATCTGTAATGAAAAACCCAAAGGCAATACAAAGGATAAACAAACAACTCATAGGAAACTAAAACAAAATAACAAACTAAGAAACAGCGCTTCTTAACTCGAGTGCTTTTTGCACAAAATTACCAAAAGAAACAACACTCTCGGTGATGTAGAGCGTAAAATACCAAGAAGCTGCCCACCATTCTCAGGAAATAACGAACCCCTTAAATGCGAAAGCTCCTGGCACCTGAAAAGAAAATGATCCAGACCCTCCCCATCAAGATGGCAAATATGACAAAAACGTACTCCATCCGGACACTTAGAATTCCACGAATTACCACCACATAGCGGTAAACAGTTTGCTCGCACCTGAATCCAACACTTCAAAAACTATTGGACCGGGAGGTTTTCACCCGCGGCGGTAGGGTATGTCCTTTTTTTCGAAAGGGGGACCCCATCTCGGATCGCTTCAAGAAATATAAAGCGCACGCTGATTGGTCAACCTTGTTCCACGTTTCCATAAAATACCAGGTACCGACAATTAACAATTCAATACTAGTATTCAGATGTAAACGATCTAGTTGCAGAGAAATATAGGGTTTTTTTTTTTTTTTTTTTTTTTTTTTTTTTTTCTTTTTTTTTTTTTTTTTTTAATCCCGTAGCATCTTTTGTAATTTAATTTATTTTTATATTATTTATAAACTAAGAAATCAGATTTCGTACTTTTTGTGGCTACTCCTCCATCCCTCAGTGACGTTAATTTGAATCTATTTTTACCCAATTTTAAGTATTCACGTCACCTAACTTTCAAAATTAAACCCATATTTTATTTACTATTCTTTCCCCTAATACTTGGAAAATAATTATCTCATTTATATTTTGTAAAAAAATTCTTTAACTACATTTCCTTCTTTTTTTTTTATTACTTATAATTCAAATCTACTAATATTAAACCCACCTCCACTCATCTCAATAACATTCTTTTTCCTTTACTCAAATTTAACTTTAATCTAATTTACCTTTTGAGCAGTCAAACTATAGTCTAATAACGAAAAATAGGGCAAAACACACAAAAACAAAAACAAAAAGCACATCGATATCTCAGGGTGCCCTTCCGGCATAGGGCACCCCTTCCATCGCAGCCACTAGAGAAAGCCACTAGAGAAATATAGGGTTTGATTGACAAAAAAAAAATTGTGTGATCAAAATTGCGATCTGGCAATCATGGCCGGAAAAGTCTGTTGAGTCGACTGAAACGTGATCCCGTGGAAACTCAAACGCCTTCGAAAGTCATATGATGAGTGGAACTAAATGGTGGGCGTTTGGTAACCTGCCGTTGTGTGTGACCGAAATATTAGGAAAAAAGGGGTCCAACATTAAACTTTATAATTTAGTGTTGACTGTTGAATTATCTGTTATGATTTAAAAGAAAAGGATGTTTTTAGGAGAGTATTCCAGCAACTTTCGGATTCCGGAAAAAGTCACGAAAATAATAAAGAGATGCCAATATAGAAAAGGACATCAGTCCGTTAAAAGAGGTTATTGAATCAGTCAAGCAAACAGATCTTTTAGTTCTATATGCGTGACAGAATCGCTAAGAAACAATAACTGTCAGTGTAGACAGCCATCAAACGTCTGTCCGAATATCGGCCCTTCTTTTAATTCAGATAGGAGTTACCTTTAAAAATTTTGGATAGAAAGCCGGCAGTACGTTAGGTTGTATAAATCAATGTAGGGAACTTCGTAAACCCCACCAAAGGCAAAAGAATCGACTCGCGTGACTTTGTACTACCATGACTTTTCGGAGCGATCCGTTTTCTTCCGGGGAATCTGAACTGGAATGCAGTAACTGTAACCTGTGCAGGGTAGTTGAAACAATAAACTTCTCTGTGAACCTTTCATATTGACGCAAAAGCAAACTTCCCCACTGTAAAAACAAATCTTGCAGTATTTGCTACTCGGATGAATCTTGTCTCTAAAAAGATACTATTATCTCTAATTCTGATTAATCTTATCTCAGTAGAGATAAGATTAATCCCAGTAGCAATTACTGCAGTTAACTTCAATCCTTACAAGGAAAAACTTTTTATAGTGTACATACAGGCAGGAAAGTAAACACGATTAATATTGGAAGATGGAATTCTTATAGGCTTTGGGAAACTGTCAAGGGCTCAACTGGTAGGCTACTTCCTGGAAGACAGTAATGCATAGAATAAAACCTCTTATCCAATTTCTTTGGTTATTCTTCTGTAGACTGGTTGCTTCTTTGGTTTCGCTAATGTTCTCTAAAAACCGCAAACGTGCACTACAATAAAAAATCAAGCCAACCGCAAAATCAGCCTTATCAATCACCGAGGGAGTCGAGTTCCATTTTGGCGATACGAGCAGTTCATGGAAAAATGCAGACCGAAAGACAAAGACAGGTTTTTGGGATCCCAAAACGTAAGTGGAGGGATACCTATGACATCGCAAAAGTTGTCCGTCCGTCCGTCTGTAAGCAAGATAACTCTTGAAGGGAATGAGATATTTTGATGAAACTTGGTATGAGGATTGTTTGGGTCAAGGGTAAGGTCGAGTTCGTAGATTGGCTCTGTAGCCCTATATTTGGGGGTGGGGGAGGGGGTTCAATTGAAGGGACGAACACAATATTTTTAAACAGCTAATGTGATAGTCGATTATGGAGTAAGAAGACATGCTGAGCACGATGGTGAAAACCATTTTCTCGCTGGACGAGTAGTTCGTCCGGAATTCGGCAAAAACCGGAAAGTTGGTTAAAAGTAAAATTTTCATTTGAAGTTGATCAAGTTTTTAATTTAGGGGTAAGAAGACATGCTGAGCATGATGGTCAAAATCATTTTGTCGCCGGACAAGCAGTTCGTCCGGAATCCGGCCAAAACCGGAAAGTTGGTTAAAAGTAACAGTTTCATTTGAAGTTGATTAAATGTTTGATTTATGGGTAAGAAGACATGCTGAACCCGATGGTGAAAACCATTTTCTTGCTGGACGATTAGTTCGTCCGGAATCCGGCAAAAACCGGAAAGTTGGTTAAAAGTAAAATTTTCATTTGAAGTTGATCAAGTTTTTAATGTAGGGGTAAGAAGACATGCTGAGCATGATGGTCAAAATCATTTTGTCGCCGGACAAGCAGTTCGTCCGGAATCCGGCCAAAACCGGAAAGTTGGTTAAAAGTAACAGTTTCATTTGAAGTTGATTAAATGTTTGATTTATGGGTAAGAAGACATGCTGAACCCGATGGTGAAAACCATTTTCTCGCCGGACAACTAGTTCGCCTGTAATCCGGCCAAAACCGGAAATATGTTAAAAGTAAAAGCTTTAACTGAAGTTGATTAGATGATACATTTAGGGGTAAGAAGAGACGCTGAGTCTGTTAATAATGATCATTATTTACCCGGACATATAATTAGTCCGGAATCCGGTTGTACCCGCATTTTTTTTAAGTCAAAATTTTATTTAAAGTTGATTAGATTTCTTTATAGGGATAAGGAGATACGCCGGCTTCGTTTCTGAATTTTTCTTTTTTTGTGGACTAGTGGTTCGCTCGGAATTCGGGCGAAACCGCAAATTTGGCAGTAGTATAGCAGAAAGTTTCGGTCAATATCGTCAAAATAGATATGGCTTATAGAGGTATAGATAGGTAGATAGAATATCTGAACTTGGTTTTCTCTGATGATTAGCCTGGCGAAGACAAGACCGAATTGTCTGGATCAAATCTTAGATTTTTGGGATCCCATCGACACCGTTGGTCTTGTTTTTAGTGAATTATCAATCCCTTCAAGGGCTAATGATGGGGGGGGGTGGATCTTGGTGACTGCGGGCATTTCTAGACTGAATGTGAGTCTACTAAGCTATTCTGCGAATATCCATGAAATGAAGGTTCACTTTCTTGATAAGTTGAACAAATCTCAACTTTCCATATAGAACTGAGGCTGTGCCAAAAATTTTGTCAGGAATCCTAGTCGCGAACGATCGAACCTGATCGCGTGTTTACGTCATGAACCGGTACGGGTGTTGTGATGTCACTGAGCTAGTTTCAGCCTTTTTGGGATCCCAAAACGTAAGAGGAGGGATACCTACGACATCGCGAAAGTTGTCCGTCTGTCTGTGAGCACGATAACTCTGGAAGGGAATGAGATATTTTGATGAAACTTGGTGTGAGGATTCTTTGGGTCAAGGGTAAGGTCAAGTCGTAGATAGGCTCTGCAGTCCCACATTTAGGGTTGGGGAAGGGGTTTCAGATTAAGGGGTAAACAAATATTTTGAAAGCTACTGAGATAGTTGGTTTAAGGGTAAGGAGACATGCCGAGTTATTTTCTTGCCCGACAAGTAGTTCCCCCGGAATCCGGCGAGAACCGGACACAAAATTTTGTCGACCAGTTTTCGTCTATGGCTCTCCCTATCCCTTTATTCTCAAACTTGTATAGCTCTGCGCGCGTGGATGACTACATGCACTTGTTAATTCTATGGACGTCGGAGAGATCTAGTGTAATCGAAGCTCGAAGGGGTTGATATATAATGTTCAAACGAGGAAATATGTTGTTCGAGCGAGGATGTTGTTTAATGAGGATTCACTGGTAAAGTATAGGTCAAGTTCGTAGATGGGTCCTTTAGTCCCATCACTAAGTTATGGATGTCACCAGACTCCGGATTCCCCGTCCCCTACTGCCCCCACAATGGTCGGATCCGGGACGGGAATATTTTCAAGTCCATCTGTCCCTAATACACCTACCCCCAGGACATCTGGAAGCATCCTAGCTCGGGATCACCAGAATTCGGTGCCCCCTCCAGCTCCCCCCCCCCTCCCCCACAGTGATCAGATCCGGTCCAGACTTAAAACTGGACATCCTAGACTCTTATTCTTAATACTTACCAAGTTTCATGCACGTTCGATTCATCGGTTCCATAGTTGTGAATGTAACTAGATTCCGGATTTCCTACTCTCTACTCCCTCCACGATGATCGGATCGGGGAATAGACTATTTTCAAGTCAATATGGTAGAATCCCTAAAATGCCTGCCAAGTTTCATCGTCCTAGCACATCTGGAAGTACCCTAACTCGAGATCCCCGGAATTCGGTAACCCCCCGTTCCACTCCCCCACTGTGACACGATACAGTCTTGTTATGTCAGTTATTCCATATTCCGACTGAACAACGCATTCCTCAAGACCCATCCCTCACAGAAAAAATTACCATCATCGCCAACCACTGGCTTAACTTTGAGTTTGTATGATCCGTAAACTTATTTACGATCACTATGACAAACAATCCAATGAAAAGGAATGCGAAAAGTTGTTGTTAAGACAAACAAAACTTCTATGTCTCAATTTAGATCGGGAGAAATTGCAATTCATTGGTATAGGCAGCTGGAATTCTGGACAAAGATATTTTTTTGTAGAAAAAAAAATCGGAAGGCAGACATCTGTGCGGTGCAAAGAAGACCTATTTAAGATACTTCTTGGTACAGGGCAAACTATAGGTAAACTCTACTAAAAAAAAATAATCAAAATACAGATAATCAAATAATAAGAAAAAAAAACCTGTTTAAAACAGCTGTTTCTGTTTTTATTTGCCTGTTTAACGGCTGTTTCTGTTTTCTAGGTCATCATTTCTGTTAAAATAGAACAGGACCTGTTTTCAAGTTTCCTGTTTTCTTTCTGTTTCTGTTCTTATGTGACCTTTCCCTGCCTGTGCCTGTTTGAATGAGAAAACAAAACTGTGCCCATGCCTAGTTATGACATAATTTCGACAAGTGGAGCAGGTGCTTTGCATACTTAAAATAACATGATCTCATCTTTTTAATCTCCTTCTTTCGCATAACATAAGTGACACCAGAACGAAATAATATAGATGGAAGAAGAAGAAGACCTAGACTAGAGCCCATCGCAGGTTCCGCCGCCATGAAGAGAGGTGGGAACCCTCAGAGCTTGGTCACACTTTTCTCAAGAAGCCGAGACGGACGTGAGATTTGATTGGCTTTGTGGCAGCTTGGGAATAATGAGCAGACAGGTCAATTAAGGTTCCTGTAACGTAACTATACATGTCATGCTGTTTTGCTCTAATTGATCTCCTGAATTTAAACGACAACATTCAGAATTAGTTGTATCTTATTTTTTTCTTTTTTCTACTTTTGAAACCCAACAAGCCGGGAAACGGGCCAAGTGACATGATTGACCAGATTCTAGCTCGTGGGAGGATATTTTGCTGAAAATAGAAAATGTGTTCCAGCCTTGACGAAAAAAAGCCAGAATTCGTGACGTTATGCATGGTAACTAGAGTAATTAGGGTGGACACGCTCGTTCTGGTTTCTTGATCTCATTTGTAGTAATGTCATAAGGTCACGAACCCGTTTCTTCTGTCAGATTTACGTCCCTTGAGTCGTCAAAACTGGAGCAAAAATATTTCAGTTTATACAGAGATTGCACCATACCCGACGAAAACGGACGGGATCGTAATGAAAAACTTTAACATTAGGAAGTATACCACTTTCAACTTTGAAATTAAATTATCGGCGTTTTATCATCACTCTGAGACAGGGAGTTGCTGGAAATGTTAATTGGGCTATTCCTTAACCGTATAATTCTATTTTTTCAAAAGAGTTTCCATGGAAGTAAGAGTTTGAAGGCGTCAAAGTTTGTAAACAAAGACGGAGTTTCGTCCTATTGGTCGATTGTGACACGTTTTTTTCCAATCCGCGTCATCGCCGACCAATAGGATTCGAGACTCCGTTTTTGTGTTCAAACGCCTTCAAGCTCTTCAAGAATGATGATAACGCGCCGATAATTTAATTTCAAAGTTGAAAGTCCTATACCTCCCAATGTTAAATTTTGTTGTTGTGATCCCGGTGATGATGATGTAGCAATATCCGTTTTCATCGGGTACGGTGCAATCTCTCTATTGACAAGACGATGAACTCAAGATCATTATGTCGTGAATACGTCATATTCACAAAGGGCCCCAAGGCCAGCGATCGGCATGTGACCTTACCGATCCGCGAATAAAACAAACCGGAATGAATTACACTGGACGTGTCCGAAAGCTTTTTGGTGCTGTAAATGCTGCATTAATGCTGCATTTTCTTTTTCTTTTTGTCCGAAAGCTGTTACCTTTTTTTCTTCTCTGACACTTCTAGAATACCAAAATTTAAGTCAGGAAGAAGAAGAAGAAAAAAGAATTAGCTGTGGAAAGCTGACAAAATGGATCAGCTACTGATATCCAACCTTCTTATCTTCTTATTTTTCCTTTCTTCGTTGGCCATGGTCGCCAGTTGGCTTAGAATCTGGAATGTTTTCCGAACTGTCAGTTGCCTTTTTGAATTTGTTATGTTTGCCGCCGAAAACGCTGAGAGAATCGCCGTACTCCCCAGTTTCTTCTTGAAAATTCAGCATAAAATTTGGCATTCTTGCTGAATTTTTCGATGAATTTTATGCTGAATTAATGCTGCGTTAATTGAGCGAAAATTTAAGTCCGAAAGCGACATGCTGCTTAAAATGCTGAATTAATTCAGCATTTTCGTTCGTTTCGGAGCTTTCGGACACGTTCTCTGACTTGAGGTCGGATTCCGACTTCAACACAACAACAGTGGGTCACGACGCCGAGGGCGAGAGGATAGTGCCCCGGACAAAAATAGTGATGGGCACAACACTTACTAAAATCATGAACTAGTGTTTTCCTACCTCCCTTTGCAGAAGATCGATGGATTCCGTCCGATGTTTATCAATGCCATAGGCGTTCATGAAGGTACTGTTCAGCCCGACAGAAAGTTCGGCGTAGATCTTGTCTTCATTCAGATAAGCGAAGAATCCGACCAAAGCTTCCGCAATCAAAAGAACAACTAAGAATGCGACGTACTGAAAGAGAGGAACAGGGGTGTATTCAAAGACAGTATTGACTATACTCTTGGTGACTATCTCTCCTTGCCGATGTAAAATCTCCGGCCTCTCCGGGTAGCTAGCGGAAGAAAGGCAGAAGTGGTGTCAAAGCTGCGCCCAAAGATCGCAGTGATTGATTGACACGCGATTTGAGTCGTTGAGTTTGAGTTGTACGGACAAGATTACTCCTTCTTCCTGAGGATCACTGGTGTGTTTTGGACTTATAGAGTATTGCGAACGCAGTGACCAGTAAGATTAGTGAACCCAAAGACAGAAATTTGGGCGTGAAGCACAAACGCGAAGAACTGTTTTTGTTTTTCTGCAAACACAAAGCGGATCATTTTGGATCTTTCCCCTGATTTATCCTTGATCTTTATCTTCACATGAAAGCAGCTGGTTAGCACAAAAAAGAATTTCCCAGTAAATCACTTGGAGGGGTCATGGTCAGTTTAATCCTAATCTGCCCTCCGCAGGATCAGAGCAAAATAACACTTGGCCTCATTTGAAGCGCCGCATACTAAATTTGCGACATTTAAAGTGAGACAAACTTGCGGTTTTCGACAATACTAGCAGCCTACAGCTAGCATGCGGTCTGCGCACACAGAGGAAACAGGGTAGGTTGTACTTTTTTTTTTTTTTAATACGGAGTTATCGGAGCCAGCGTCGGTGCGTGACTGACTGAGGGACGTTATGTATCACTAGTGAAGATAGTGTCGCTGCTATACTATCGATGACTAATTCTTCGTGACGGTGAATAATCACTGTATGCAAAGCGGAAGAGTCTGTCCCCGTTGATTGGTTGTCCCAGGATTTTATTCATCGTTCGGGCGACGTTTCTCGTTCTTTCTGAGGTTCACTGGTGTGTGGACTTGGTCATTTAGAGTGCTACTCATTAGTGTTATATTGCTCTGAGCAGGAGGTTCCAAAAAAGTGTGATCGGCATCGAATTCTTTCAGGCACTTATCTTACACAATGAACTGCTAATCAGAGCACGTCCGTTTCTGTTAACTTGCCGTAACAAAAATTTGAGGAAGTTCGTAAAGGCTTGGGTTTTAAAATCGGCGACTTAGAGGGTCTGAATTGTGATTCTCGAGAAGCGCTGCCGTCTTCCTCGGAAGCGCTGCAGTGCGAAAACGGATGTAGAAAGAATCAGCCCGGAATCGGCCGAGAGGTGGACCTGCAGCATGCAACAAAAACGAGGCTCTGGAGTCCTGGTCATTCTCAACGAAAAGGTGCAACGTAGCAAAACTAAGAGATCGTGGGAAGCTTGTCTACGCGAGAAGCTGTCCCACCCACGGAGAGCCCCCCCCCCCTCCGGAAATAAATTCCTGAATATGGCCCTGGGTGAAAGAAGAACAATTATTTGAGATAAGCATGGTTGTGGTTGTGTTTGTTTGTGTTGACTTCTTTTCAGTCGTTTTTCAGTACTGCGCGCTGGGAACGAAGCTAAATAGGATAAGCTCACACTCAACTTTCCAGACATTCCGCCAATTCTTTTTTGTCGTATCCGATCGATTTCTACCATATCGAGACAACAGTATCCTTGCCTCGACTGAATCATATATACAAACTATTTCGTCTGTTCTGATTATTAATAATGATACAAATACTATAATAGACAGCATAGATTATTTTTCAGGATTTAAAAATTCTTTTTTCGAATTTTCCCAAATTTCAAAATAATGAGGCTCTCCCTCTTCTCATAACAAGACCAAAGGTTCCGATGGGATCACAAAGGGGAATGCTTATCGGACTTCTTCATCCAGACTTATCGGGTCATGGGTGTTCAGGTCCATTAGGTAGTTAATTTCTGTTTTTCGCTTTTACGATTTAGTCGGATTCCATCGGTAGGATCAACCAAGCGGGAAAACACAGCAGATATATCGATACAACACGTCAAATTACTACACTATCGACACTCCAAACCGTTTTCCTAAGCAATCATAATACTACCAAAATTTAGGGTTTTGTCGGATTCTGGTCGAATATCTGTCCGGCTGCAATAAAGTAAAATATCCTTATCCAGTGTGTTTTTTACCCCGTCTCGAGCGTCTCGACAATCCTACTGATAGTCTGGATCCCAAGTATCAAAATGTGAAAAGTAGCTTTCCGGTCGGGGGCAGCTGATCCGACGATGGATTCTAGGTAAATTGACCGTGCTGATTTCGAATCTGGGCGCGATACTGGGGTCAGACATGTGCTAAAGATGTTACGCACCAACACTCAAATTCGGATGTCTTGGCGTTCCATTTCATGTTTCTAAAGCAGATCGAAAACTATTATCAGCTAACCAGCTACGGTGATTCCATCTCTGACTAACAACTATCCTTCTGAAACAACGGAAAAGTATATTTAGGTAACAACCCTTTATTCAAGTCTTACGGTGAAAGAGGACATTTATTAAAACCATATTTGCAAAAGTTGGCCCTGTCAACCTTCATATTTAATCACAAATGAGCAAGGCTTCGAAATCCTCTTCTTCCTCGTCTATTACAACGACATTGACACATTTCCCCCCAGATGCGCATAGTAAAGTACGAGATCTCTTGGTTACAGCACATGAGCATTTTTGCTGCAAGATTTCTTGCAGGCACAAAAAACACCGACCACACTGTCTGGCAAATATGGCCCATCAGTTGCCACAGCTTTTACTCCCCTACGTATCTCATCGGCACATCCATAGTCCAGTGGGACTAAGGATATATACGGACTATACGATAAAACTATTGTTACAGACATTCCGGTTTTCACCGGATTCCGGATGGACTACTTGTGCGGCACGAAAACTTCAAATATGGATTCAGGATGTAGTTTCACCCATATACCGAATCTCTAATCGACTTCAGAGAAAATTTTACTTTTATAAAATTTTCGGTTTGAGCCGGATTCCAGACGAACTACTTACCTGGCAAGAAAACGAAGCTTATGCATGTCTAGTTGCCCTATAACTCATCTCTGATCGATTTCAAAAAAGTTTTCCTGCTACAATTTTTCCAGTTTGGGCCGGATTCCGGGCGAACTACTTGTCCGACAAGAAAATAAGTTTCAGATATGGACTCAGCATGTTTTCTTACCCCCAAGTAAACTATCTCATTTAAAAAAAAAAAAAATTGTTCGCCCCTTAATTTGAAACCCCTCCCCACCCCTACATATAGGCCTACAAAACCCATATAAATTGATCTGTACTTTGACCCAAAGGATCGTCATATCAAGTTTGAACAAAATATCTCAACCCCTTCTAGAGCTATCGTGCTAACAGACAGACGGGCGGACGGACAAACTTTGCGGAATCATGGGTATCCCGTCACTAGCGTTTTGGGATCCCCAAAAGATCAACGTGGAACATCTGTATTTACGTATCCAAGCATTTTAAGCAACGTATACGCTTGTAAACGCAAATAGGTAGTTAATCATAATAGTGGTTCAACAGCAGTTCATTACGCTTCCCATAACTGTCAGTTGTATCAAATGAACAATGTAGCCTACGCTTATTACATGAACTCGAAATTACTAAAGGTATGCACAGGTTAATTGGCACAGATACAAAATTAAAATGGCGTTCCATGACTAGATTAGATTAGATTATATATGGGGTTTATTGGAAACAAACACTAAGAACTACACTGTCAGAAGTTTCATAAGAGGTTGCGCATAACACTTTCAAGGATAACACCTTTTCACTTAGAAATAAACTGTTACGACCAATTAAGTTTATACTATTTCGTGCCTAGATCTCCAACAACACCTTCAATAGGTAAAAATACTACAGTGTCAGAAGTTACATAACGACAACAGAAGGATGCGCTGTTTCAACAGATAACACTTTGGGATGTTATCTGTTATGTTTCTTTCGGTCCCGTTACTATTTTTACCAGTTGAGGGTGTTGTTGGAGATCTAGGCCCGGAATACTGTAAACTTAATTGGTCATTACACTTTATTTCTAAGTGAAAAGGTGTTATTCTTGAAAGTGTTATACGCTATCTGTTATGAAACTTCTGACAGTGTACAAAACCCTCTAGAACTTTAGACCTGTTAAGAGGTTTAACAAACCACCTTTGAGAGATCAACCTACATAACACTATAATAGCATCCCGATGAAAAATTTATCTAAAAAAAGTACTATGAAGTAGTACGAAAAAGTAGCATGCAGTACTAACGACGCTACTACATGTTTCTACTTCAAGGCTACCGTGTTACTGCATACTAGTATATACTACTAATACAAAACCGGATGCTACTACAAAACCGGCAAGACAGGATGCTATTGGATACTACTACATAGGATTGGACCAGTCTGAGGCACATTAAATGATAGTATTCTTTGCTATTACATGCAACGTTTTCGTACTACTACCATACTACTACGCAGGCTACAAATTTTTCATCGGGTTGATGTTATATTATAGTAGAGGTGCACTGTAAAAAGTTTCTCCGAGTAAGGATTAAAGTTAACCGCAGTATTTGCTACTGGGATTAATCTGATCTAGACTGGGATAAGATCAGTCCGAATTAGAGACTATCTTATCTCAGCAGAGACAAGATTAATTCTAGTAGCAAATACTGCAAGACTTTTTTTTACAGTATATACTTATTTGACAGTCGCCTAACTTCAATCGAGCGCCGAAGGAAATAGGCCTACCCAGGCAAATGTTACTACAAAATACTTCCCAAAAACATTTATTTCGTATCCACTCGTATCCATGTCAGATGAATTTTAAAATCTTTACATTTGAAGTCATTATGTTTTTTTATTTAAATTTTGCATCTTTTGCTAAGCGGCGCACAATTTCGCTAAGTAGCTGGCGTTCAAACTATATAGGAAGAAGAAGATAAATAGGATAGATGAAGATAGATCCTAAATAGGAAGAAGAACACCAATGGAAGAAGAAGATGCATATTCAACAAGAAATAAAATACACAATTTTGCGGCATATACTGTTTGTGACAGAAGAAAGCTGAACAGTCGAGTGTTAGTTTATATTAAGCTAAGGTAGTTATATTTCATCTTCATTTGACAGTTTTTTCTTTAAGCAGGAAACCAAACAAATTAAATGAAACATTTAGAGAAATGTTCAAAGAAAACATACATCTATTGCACACCAAGTCATCCAAATTATTTGACTCAGATTTAGTTTCGTTTTGATTAGTTTGCTTCCGCTTGTTCGCATTAACTTTTTTGGGAAAATATAAAACTAAAGTTATGCTTACTTGTTTTCAATATAGAAAGAACATATTTAAAGGAAAACACATTTTCCATGGTTTATATTTTAGTCTCGTATTGATTTATTTAAGCTTTAACTGTAGATTATTTCAGAATGGCCCATGACTTGGACGCAAGAAGAGACAACTTGTATTCAACTTAGAAAGAACATTACTTTAAAAACGCACCTTAGATGGCTCAGGTTTTCTTTTCGTTTCATTAATTTGATCTTTGACTGTACAAAGTCAAACTATTTCGGAAATAGCCATTGGCTTGTGCGCCAGTGACGTGAACAAATTTAAATTTTAAATCGACTCCCGACGTAAGTTATTTGGAAAATTGGCAGCTACACTACTCGTTAAGCAAAACTTGGCAACGATCACATGTTTCAGACCTGTCACCATTTTGGACTAAATGGGCGAGCGAATAGGAAAATTTACGGGCAATAAAAAGTACCATAGTCGCCATAGTACCATACCACGCCTCTTCGTAATTTAAGTCTTACGGTGCTTAGAAATTTTGCTTGAAACTTCTGCACTAGCTTTAGTTTTGTTCAGAAAATGTACAATAATATTTGTGTGATAATACATTTAAAACAACATAATTTTATACATATGAGGTTTCAAAAGATTTCTTCTTCCCATCAATTTTAAAATACACGCAATTTGAGAGGCGTCGGATTATTAGCGTGTTCCACCCTACTTACCATAGTTACTACGCATAACGTCAAGAATTCTGACTTCTTGGCGTCGAGGCTGGAACGATCCTTCTATTTTCCAGCAGAATATCATGCCACGGGCGATTCCGACCAATCACGTTAACGAGATACGTAGTTACCACGCTTACTATGCTCCCGAGTATGCTAAGCAAATAGATATTATTAGTTACTATTTCGAGATGGTCGGAACGGTCAGCGTAGAAACTTTTCGTCAGGATGGAACGAAAATGGTAACTAATAGTTACTATTGTCAGAAGGGTGGAACACGCCCTATAGGTGCTTGGATTACAAATGAGTGTGACATAAGGTACATATCGTAGCCTACACACAAAACGTGATCAGAAAATTCTGGAGCTATAAAAAAGAATGTAACAAACAGACAATGGACAAACCGCCTCTGAAATTCCCTACCCAATGCGTTGGTTCATCCAGTAAAGTTGGTGTTTCCTGCACATTTTTATGTATATTTTATAATGTCTTGTATTCTAGTTTCTCATGCTGTGCTAATTTATTACTTTTACTTGAGTCTAATACCCGCCGACGGGGGTCATGATACATAACAAAATAAACACTTTACACTCTTAAACTTTACGCACTAAGTTGGGTGAAACTGTCATGTCTTTTTCTCTTCGACATAAAGGTCACCTTTATTAGCTTGCAGCACAAAAGAAAACAATGAAAAGTAAAACAGACTGTCGTTGGTCCAGCCGGTAAACAGCAACTCCTGAGTCGTAACTCTGACTAACTCTCATCATGGTCTTTCATTCCGCCCTAGATTGACCAGGGCGCTAACTCATGAGTGGCAAGGGAGTTCACCACAGAAACCCACATCACACCAACTCCCCCCATTTCAGCCAAATGGGAAGAGATAGCTGCATTCGTGGCTCAGATGGAACAGCCAAAGGATTCCTCAAATGTCTTCGAGAAATCGGTGTTTGTATTCAAGAATCGATAAAAATGTCTTCGATATTTTTTTTTTAAGTATTCGAGACACTACAAAAAGTATTCGAGAAAAGATAAAAGTATTCGAGAATGTTTTAAAAGAATTTGACATTTAAATTTAAATTAGGTATTCTAAAATTACATAAATGTATTCGAGAATGACATAAATGCATTCGAGAATGACAAAGATGTATTCGAGAATTTTTATTTTTTTAAATTCTCGGATTTATTTGTGTAATTCTTCAGTTCCTTATTTCAATTTAAATGTCAAATACATTTTATAAATTCTCGAACACTATTTATCTTTTCTCGAATACTTTTTGTAATTTCTCGAAGACCTAAAAAAAAATCTCGAAAACTTTTCGGCGATTCTCGAATAGCTTTTCAGGGATTTTCGAATACATTTTCCAAGTATTTAGCCTCAAATACATTTCATACACGAGCTTAATAAGCCCGCGCGCAGCTTAAGGACCGTTCAAGCTTACGTTTAAGATGCAGAATTTCTGAGTTATACGTGCTATCCGCGAATATGTGTGGTAAATTTTCATCGCCGAGGCTTGCTGTGGTAAAAATTAATAGGAACAGGTTCTATTTTGTGTGTTAAAAGTTATACGTGACCAATCATAGCAATGAGTTTATATCACGTGACTACTGAAGAAGAAAGAGAGAAACATTTAAGGAGAGATATTTGTAATATAAAAGTAATTGAATGCAGACTGAATGAGTTCTTTGACAGTCATACTAATTTATACAGCTAATTGTGTTTTGATAGTTACAAGCTTTTTACCTTATCTGAAATAAGAAGAACAATCCTGGTAGGCTCAAAACTAAATCGAGGAATATACACTAGTCCAACAGACACAGCAGCAGATATTGTACCTGGATTTTCGTAAAACCGGTCGACGCTGATCTAAAATTCCACATGAAATTCATCAAAGGTTGTGTTCTCTAGGGATGGATTGTCAGGTGTAAGGCTCCGTTTTGAAAATTTATGCATACGTGATCCAAACGTCGGGTAGCGGCGTACAACTTGATTTTCAAGTTGAACGGCTGCAGAGAGGATAAGGCTTACAACGCGAAGTACTTTTATTCATCCTACAATATAAGCGTGAACGGTCCATTAGAGCGATCTGGCCAATGCATTCACATGGAGCTCATCGTCCAGTTTGGGGTCAAGCGAACCCCAAATACTTGAAAGATGTGACAAACTTAAGGCTCAATACTGAGTAGGTTGCGCTTCATAAATTCATTCATTTGTAATCCTCACTGTAAATATTATTATATTACTGTCGCAAGTACGCCGTGCCCTTTTAAGTAGTAATTTTTGGTAATAGTTTTTCAACTCCTTGCACAACCTGATCATCAGTGTGTTTTTACGATCCTTTACGTCTGGAACTCAAAACCTGACATGCTCACATTCTCACGCCACAACGTCTTAAAATGACAGAGCATTCTTGAAAACCAGTAAAAACAACATGTACTCACCACACACACAGCGGTCCGTACTTCTTTTATTACTCCTACACACGCAAGGATCCCGACGAAAAGAATAGTACCTCCAACTCCTATGAGAGCAAAGGTAGCTGCTGCAAGGCTTGGTGAAGTCTGGATGTCTATTGGTAATCGTGGGTCAAACAAGGACCAAATTCCAGTCAGAAGTATAATAAAACCAGCAAGCTAAAATGAAAAATGAGTCAAACCCTACGGACATCTCCTCTGGTTGGGTCACTTTCAGAAAGTAAGTAAGTAATCTATTTCTGACACGTCATTGCGGACTATGAAAGAATGAATTTATTCCCAAAAAGACCGTGAGGCCATGGCGGGAAAACAAAGTAAACACAAAATAAAACTAAAAGACTCAATATATATAGCAACAGGGGGGACCCTGTAAAAGGAAAGAAAGACAAGAAATAAAACACTCTTTGTTTTATCTTCAGCAACAAGA
The DNA here is from genome assembly GCA_023053575.1 of Branchinecta lynchi. Lineage (NCBI taxonomy): Eukaryota > Metazoa > Arthropoda > Branchiopoda > Anostraca > Branchinectidae > Branchinecta > Branchinecta lynchi. The sequence continues at coordinate 6,685,150 of JAKZAP010000015.1, forward strand.
CGATGACGAAGACCAGAGATGAGCGAACCCGACCATGCAAGGACTCGAATCCGAATCCAGGGCGAGGTACGAATCCAAATCCACCATTTCATGCAGAGGATATGAATCCGGAATCGAATCCGGATTTGGATCCAACCTTAAATCCGAATCATATACACAGGTTATAGTTAACAAGAGCTACGAGCTCATATGGCACTTGTTACGAGTAGGCACGGCTCGGGTATGTCAATGATATATCTAGTGTTTGCTAGGTTTCTTCCCACCAAGTTTCATCTCGATCCCTCCACTCATAGCGTTTTCCAATATTTCCGGTTATCGCCTCCAGCTCCCCCCAAAAGTCACCGGATCCGGTCCGGATTTTAAGTGGGTCGTCTGAGGCATGAGGTCTTTCCAAATGTCAAGTTTCATCGAGATCCGGTAACCCGTTCAAAAGTTATAAATACCTCAAGATTCCAGATTCCCCCTCCCTCCACTCCCCCGACAGTGCCCGAATCGGCTCGGTCATGTCAATGATGTATCTAGTGTTTGCTAGGTGTCTTCCCACCAAGTTTCATCTCGATCCCTTCACTCACAGCGTTTCCCAAGATTTCCGGTTGCCCCCTCCAGCTCCCCCCAAAAGTCACCGGATCCGGTCCGGATTTTAAGTGGGTCGTCTGAGGCATGAGGTCGTTCTAAATATCAAGTTTCATCGAGATCCGGTCACCCGTTCAAAAGTTATAAATACCTCAAGATTCCGGATTCCCCCTCCCTCCACTCCCCCGACAGTGCCCGAATCGGCTCGGTCATGTCAATTATGTATCTAGTGTTTGCTAGGTGTCTTCCCACCAAGTTTCATCTCGACCCCTCCACTCATAGCGTTTCCCAAGATTCCGGTTGCCTCCTCCAGCTCACCCCAAAAGTCACCGGATCCGGTCCGGATTTTAAGTCGGTCGTCTGAGGCATGAGGTCTTTCCAAATATCAAGTTCCATCGAGATCCGATCACCCGTTCAAAAGTTATAAATACCTCAAGATTCCGGATTCCCCCTCCCTCCACTCCCCCCACAGTACCCGAATCGGCTCGGTTATGTCAAGATGTATCTAGTGTTTGCTAGGTCTCTTCCCACCAAGTTTCATCTCGATCCCTCCACTCATAGCGATTCCCAAGATTTCCGGTTGCCCCCCCTCCAGCTCCCCCCAAAAGTCACCGGATCCGGTCCGGATTTTAAGTGGGTCGTCTGAGGCATGAGGTCTTTCCAAATATCAAGTTCCATCGAGATCCGATCACCCGTTCAAAAGTTATAAATAGCTCAAGATTCCGGATTCCCCCTCCCTCCACTCCCCCCACAGTGCCCGAATCGGCTCGGTTATGTCAATGATGAATCTAGTGTTTGCTAGGGGTCTTCCCACCAAGTTTCATCTCGATCCCTCCACTCATAATGTTTCCCAAGATTTCCGGTTGCCCCCTCCAGCTCCCCCCAAAAGTCACCGGATCCGGTCCGGATTTTAAGTGGGTCGTCTGAGGCATGAGGTCGTTCCAAATATCAAGTTTCATCGAGATCCGATCACCCGTTCAAAAGTTAAAAATACCTCAAGATTCCCGATTCCCCCTCCCTCCACTCCCCCCACGGTGCTCGGATCGGGGAAGTGACTATTTCCAACTTAATCATTTGGGGTCCCTGATACGCCTGCCAAGTTTTATCGTCCTAGCTTATGTGGAAGTGCCCGAACTAACGAAACCTGGACAGACCGACAGACCGACGGACGGACAGAAATTGCGATCGCTATATGGCACTTGGCCGAAGGGCAAGTGCCATAAGAAATCAGAGGTGACAAAAAGCACTATTATGCAAAGGAATTGGATAACGTGATAGAGTATTGAGGATGGTTGATGGTGGAGATCGAATGTCGGATTGCCTAAGCCCACTGTGTGTAGAAATCAGGAGACGGAAACTCGAAATTAGGCAGAATAGAAATTTGAGCGGATTCGTAAGGTTGAGGGTTTGGAATCCCGATTCCGAATCCAGCCTGACAAGCAGAAGATTTGAATCCGGCCAAAAGGACGAATCCTGGATTCGAATCCGGATTCGCCCATTCTGTTGGGAAAGTGAGCGTTGCGATGACTGTGGTTACAGTCAGTACAGTAGAGGTATGCTTATGTGAACGTTTGCTGAAAGTGGATTTTGCCATTTTCATGCTCTTGCTGTGTCTAAAGCTAACTACCAGTTAGCCAAAGTAGGTAATTAAGGGCATCTGAGAAGACCTGTATAGGTATTTTGGATCTTCATTCCCCCATGCAGCCGGAAACTGCACTGTTCACATCAAAGTAACTGTTCACATAAGCATACCTCTACTGTAGTTCATCTAGTGTTATTGTGCGATGAATCACATTCCTTGTTCTATGGTCCATAACCTAAATACCGTCGTAAATGGTGTACGCTCAACAAACAAACTTAGTTATGCCAGGAAAATGTGGCTATTACTCACCAGAAACATGGTGTTGAACAGAAAGAGGATGCATCTTAGGAAGCTGACACTGCAGCATCCTCTGTTTCTCACATCCTTCTCAAAGTTATGCATTTCCTCAGTGTGTTAATCCATCACTTAAAAATAAAATTAATGATGTGCTTTGAATCCAATTACGATGCTGTCAACACTGACCACGAGAGGGGATGCGTACTACACTATTTCGATACTGATTCTAGCATTTTACTCACTTACTCACGAAAGCTTTTGGAAACGTTCTATAAGAACGTGTCCGAAAGCATTTTGGTGCTGTAAATGCTGCACTGATGCTGCATTTTCTTTTCTTTTTTGTCCAAAAGCTGTTACCTTTTTTTCTTCTCAGACACTTCTAGAATACCAAAATTTAAGTCAGGAAGAAGAAGAAGAATAAAGAATTAGCTGTATAAAGCTGACAAAATGGATCAGCTTATACTGATATCCAACCTTCTTATCTTGCCTTTCTTCGTTGGTCATGATCGCCAGTTGTCTTTGAATTCAGAATGTTTGCCGAATTGTCAGTCGTCTTTTTTAATATGTTATGTTTGCCGCCGAAAACACTGAGAGAATCGCCGTACTCCCCAGTATCTTCTTGAAAATTTAGCATTCTTGCTGTATTTTTCGATGAATTTTGTGCGGAATTAATGCTGCATTAACTGAGCGAAAATTTAAGTCCGAAAGCGAAAATGCAGCATAAAATGCTGAATTAATTAAGTATTGTCGTTCGTTTCGGAGCTTTCGGACACGTTCTTAATAGAGAGATTGCACCCAACCTAACGAAAACGGATATTGATGCACGATCATTAGAGGGAGCATAAACAAAAATAAAATTAGGAGATATAAGACTTTCGACTTTGAGACCAAATTATTGGCGTTAGGTGAGTCTGATGATTCCGAGTCAGTTAATTTTTGGGAACATTAATCTGGCTTCTTCTCGTTTGTAGAATAAAACCTTAGCAAACGCGTTTTCATTATAAAGAGAGTTTGAAGGCTTCAAAGTTTGTAAACAAAGACGGAGTCTCGCATACGGTCGGTTATGACACTTTTTTCTCTTTTTTTTTTAAATCGGACCGATATCGTTCTTTAACGGAAAGCTTGAAGCCTTCAAGCTCTCATTTCTGATGAAAGTTCTTTACAAAGCTGTAATTATAAAATTAAGAAAGAGCCAACTGGCTGTTTCCAATCATTTACAGGCTCAGAATAGTTTTGGCTAAATCAGCATCAAATTCGGAAGTCGTATGACTCGCAATGTTTAATTACTCCTTCTCTACCCTTTTCCGTTTTCGTCGGGTAGGCTGCAATCTCTCTAGAACATTCAAAGAACTCTAACGAATCAGGCATACACAATCCTATTTTTTTGGTCACAGTGCTCCAACGTTAAGAGATTAAAAAAAAAAAAAACCTAATGTGTTAGCACAGGGTTTTAACGTTGGACCACAGTGTTCTGGAGCAAGTAGACAGCACCCCCTACAAATCTCTAAAATATGTAATTTGTAGATCTACAAGTCCCACATAAAATGATTTCCATGGGGTATTGTAAATCCAGTTCCAGTCACTGTCTTTTCCCAAAATTCTTCGTTAAAGCACAACTCTTAATAAATATGACCTTTTCGCAATGAAATGGCTTAGATTTATCGTTTGTGAAAATACCATTACTTTTCACGTGAAATTAACGATTTTTTCATTAGCCCTAATCGACTCTATCCAGCCTTCCCGCTCCCTGACGCGGCGGCTGGACACAAAATTTTGAAAACTGAACACGCCGTGATTAGAGAACGGGAATACCAAGTAAATCAAAAGAAGTCCAAAACAGAAGATAGACTCGATTGCCTACCATATCTTCCAAAATTAAAAACAGCACTTCGAAGTTTCTAATGCCCTTATGTGAAAAATAGTTGTCCGCGGACCTCCGCCGTTTCGGCGAATTTTGAGTTGCGTGACTGGTAAAACTCGCCTTGGCAGAAAAAGTGCTATCAAGTCATAAATACAAGAAGAATCAACGAGATACGCGGGGATTCCAGAACCTTCCAATTCCATATAAGGGAGCTATCGATAATCTAAAAGGCAAAAATAAGCAAGAGGGGTCCCTTAAGGACCCCTCGCACTATTTACTCTTCAACTTACAGTATTTCAATATATTTGAATACTTTAAAACTAGGCTCTGCTTTCAAAAAATAACCCACGGTTTTGGCTGTTTTAATCCTTTTCCGAGACCCGTTGACTTATAGCGAAAATAGGGAAACAATTAACATAGCCAGACTTTCTGCTGAAAAAATTTATAGCAGACAACCGTCGCCAGCGTGATACATATCGAAGGTTTCGTTAGTTTCGTGGTTTCGTTAGAGGGGTTAGAATGTACCGTATGAAATCGGGATCACCAGGTTTACAAATGAATGGAGTGATTATGGATGTACGTTGCGTTAGTAGTGTAGGGAAGACATGTCCTTTAAGAAAAGAAGCATTATAAATGTCTACAGAGATACAGTGAGATGCGAATACATAGTATTAGTTTACATAAGTGTCCATACAATCTAAATAAAGCTTTGGTTTCGTAAAAACTTAGTTGAAATTAAACAATACTGTCGGATATATGCTGTGTATAATTTACTCGTGTTACAATCAAAAGAGAAAAACGAGATTTTTTAGTTTTTTTCTTGATCGGCTAGTTACACCTCTACGATGATATGCAAGGGATAAATATTTGATAGTACAAAACGGATACGTCAGCTGAATTTTGTTGACCTGAAGAAGACCCTTGCCAAGAAGGGTCGAAATACAGCTCCAATAAAATTCAGCTGACGTATTCGTTTTGCACTATCAAATATAATTTGCAGTCAACTTGGGCTGAAGGAATATTTAAGGGATAAATAAAATTTCGGATATTTCGGTTGCACCTCCGGCAAACCGTCCTCAGCGAAAAAAAAAAATCAGAAAACCCACCAAAATAACAACAGGAAAACGATGCGGAACCAACAAAAAATAAACGACATGTAACTAAAAAACCAGAAGAACGATTCGGATTGAACGACATGCAGATAAAAGTAAAATAACGAGAGATAAAATGTGCGTGTTCAAAGTGTACGTACAAATCTGTGAGTATTTACAATTCTGAATTATGCGTATATATACTTACAATTTACTACTTGTATGTATAAATAAACACTCCACTAAAAATACATGGGTTCAAATTCAAATTCAAATATTTTATTGGCCTCCAAGATCGGAGAGTATAAAGTAAAGTAAATACATAAAAATTGGCCCAACATGTAATACTACTGAGAAACAATCTGGCCAAAGCATACTAAAAATACAAAAAAAATAACATTATACACACGCGTAAAACTATAGTAACTCTTTAACCGCTAAATATAGGTTATGAGTAAGAGAAGACATATTCGACAGAAATTTTTGTTGCTTTTTTCGCATAATTTGATTTCGCGTTAATAAAAGTAATAAGTTAAAAGAAGTTTCTTCAGGCACTGTGGTGAAACGTCATGGTGTACTCAAGCGCTTTGGAATTTAAGATTTGTGTAGCCCACGATCAGGCCTGTATCCAGAAATTTATTTCGGGGGGGGGGAGGTTTGCCTGCTGGTCGGACAAAAAAGTACAAAAAAAAACACAGATCATAGAGAAAAGCCTATTAAAACGATTATTTTTGTATGTTTCGGGGGGGGGGGGGGGTAGGGGGTTCCCTTTCGCTGAGGACGGGTTCCCTACCCCCCCCCCCCCTCCCGGATACGGCCTTGCCCACGATTGTACTGGATACCGTATTATCTTAAATGGTAACTCAGCAACTCTCTTGTGAACCTCTATTGGAACCATTTAGATTCATCGGTTCACTTTTTATCCAAGTTCAGTATATTTTTATTTTTTTTAAACGAGTTATACGCTGTAGTGAGTGAGCACTGCCCGTAAAAGGAGAGTGGATGATAATTTTCTACATTTTAACTACCGGTATACTTCTAATTTTTAAACCCTATAATCCAACATTCCCGACAACTCACAGAATCATCAAATTCTTTTAAGTCCGAATTGCGCCAACCACTCCTGGAACGTTATTTATTGCACTTCAAACAGCGTGAGCCTCTACTGGAACCACTTTGACTGACCGGTACACTTTTATCACCACAAAGAATGGAGATGAATATCAAAAGGTAACTACACCTCTACTATCTAAACAACACCATCCAACATTTCAGGCGACTCACTAAATCATCAAATTCTTGAAGTCCGAATTGCGCCAACAACTTCTGAAACGTTATTTCTTGCACCTCAAATAGCGTGAACCTCTACTGGAACCAGTTTGACTGACCGGTACACTTTTATCACAACAAAGAATGGAGATGAATATCAAAAGGTAACTACACCTCTACTATCTAAACAACATTATCCAACATTTCCGGCGACTCACTAAATCATCAAATTCTTGAAGTCCGAATTGTGCCAACCACTGTTGGAACGTATCTGGTAACTAAACGAGAAGGCTGGCACACGGCGCACGCTCAGGTAACAGACGCAAAATACTCAAGTTTTGCCAAACGAGTAAACAGTAATGAAACCACGTGCGAACGGGCAAAATAGAGTAGGGGAGAATGAACATAAACTAACTGTACGAGAATGAGCCTCGGAATGAGCAAGCGTGCAAGCAGTGTGTATGTGGCAATAAAAAATGAAACGTTGGCAAATCATCTTCAATTTTCGTCCTGGTATTTTTTTCTGAATGAAACGGAATGCCCGTAATGAAACGGTGAAGTTTTCCTTCCTTCACTCGTTTCCTTTTGATTTAGTTATACAGGACGTGTTCTTCTTTCATTTGCTTATTTACACTCCCACTATACTGTGTTAAAAAGTACGTGGAGAGGGTGTCGTTTATTTTATTTTAATGTTTAGGCCTACGTGCTTGCGTTTATCTATATTTGGTTACTCGATTGTATGGTCTTCATTATTACTATCTATCAGTTTGACTTGCTGTATGACATATCATACATGCATATACTTCCAAAAAATAATCAGATAATAGGTTTCACGGTCAATACGATGGATAAAATGTATATACAAACAATCGAAATATTAAACAGCCGTAGCAGAACGGAAGAACATAAACAAACCACCCAATGAACCATTTGTAGCCTTCGTAGTAGTATGGTAGTAGTACGAAAAAGTTGCATGTAATACTATGTAATAGCAAAGAATACCATCATGTAATGTGCCTCACTGGTCCAATCTTAAGTAGTAGTATCCAGTAGCATCTTGTCTTGCCATAGTAGCATCCAGTCTTGCTATTGCTAATAGTAGCATATAGTAGTATGCAGTAACACGGTAGCCTTGAAGTAGAACCATGTGGTAGCATCAGTTGGTACTGCATGCTACTTTTTCGTACTGCTTCATAGTACTATTTTGAGATACATTTTTCATCGGGCATTATTCCTGTTGAGTGACAATCGGGTTCTCCCAGCCTGATTTTCCGCACTTCCATCAAAGTGGAAGAATCTCAATTTTTCGGAACTGATGATGGTGCCGAAACTCATAACAGGAATCCACACCAGTCCGTGACCACTTGATCGTCTCTCCGAACCATGAGAATAATGAATAGGGACGAATCCCACTTTGAGCGTGTCCGAATTCAACTTTTGCATAGAAAATACTACTCTGCAATTTTCGTAACTTTTTGGTTTACGACTAGAATTTTCGTGACATCTTATGTTCAATTAATATTGCGAAAAATGTCACGAGAAATATTGCAACGATGCAGCTTTTTATGCCGAATTTTGGGCGGAAGGCGCGCTGCAATAATGATAGATCAAAAATGAGTACTAGGAGTTTTATACGGGGAAAAATGGCCTCGAAGTGCTAAAATAAGTAGTTACAGATGGCTGTTCAAGTAAAAAAAAAAAAACAGATAAAAATTCATTTAATTTTTGAAGTGACATCAAATAATACAAATCAGAAAATGATTCTACCTTTTCCCAAAATCCTATACAAATCCTGGAAAGCTTGATGTGAAAATTATGCTGCGTTCACACTTGTCTGAAAGAGTTTGAACTGAAATGACTGAGGAGTTAACTCCTCAAGTTTGATCTAATTCCCAAATAACAGTCTGTTCATTGTCCCAAGAGTCATCAAAGATCAACATTCCAAAGGATTAATAAACCCCGTCGGTAGCAGCGATGAAAATACGCGCCGATTTTCAACTGCTAATTACGCGCGAAAACCATCGAGCATCGACCGATTTTTCACTCCCGTGTGAAATTTTCCTGGCGTCTGGATTTGGACACGCTCTTTGACGAAAACACAGGGGAGATAAGAAACACTTTGGTCCATACGATAAACGCTTCCGCTTCCTACAATGGTCCATCTCAGGCTCCACTCACATGCGAAAACGAGGAAGGCAGAACCCCTGTTCTAATTTTCTTCTTCCTCTCGGCAGTTACGCTTGCATTTTCTTGTTTATATATATTATTGTGTATTTATATGTTGACGTTTGAATCAGTTAGTCGGCACACGCCGTGAGTAAGATTCTTAATGAGTAAACGATTTAAAGATAGTCATCAAGAGTATTTAACCCCGTAGCAGAATACAAATGCCGTCTAAGTGGTCGTCCACAGCTGATCGGTTGTCTACCATTGTGGCGTCACTCTAACTCGCTGCAGACCGGGTTCTCTACCCATGCAGGCATCCTATGGTTTCTCATCTAGTATGCGCAGCGGCGAAGAGGGAAGCAGACGGGTGTCAACTCAAACGTCACAGCAAGTACGTTTAGCTCCGCCCAATTTTATCGGGGCATCCATAGTCGCTGCATGGGACCAAAGATGGATGTTCTATTAGATTATTTGTTCTTGATACACAGCAAATCCCCCCATTTAAAGGGTGAAAGTCTCTCCTTTCTGACCATTAACTTATGAATCTACTGTAATGTCTCTGTTATATAAATACAAAAAAATCGTTATGATGATTTACTGTTACTGCTGAACAAAATGAAGGAAATTAATCCATTTAGATCGATAAACGGGTATAAGGCACAACTATACTCCTATACGCCGACCACAGGCGATTGTTTGCATATCCTCACGATCGCTTCATTTACACAGAAATACAAAATAATCTACGAAAAATTTCGAACTGCCTAGAAAAATAAACACTCCTACGCTGAGTGTTTAGCTTACTTCTGGCACACTTTCTCCCAAACCACATTTATAAAAAAAAAAAAAAGTACTTACAGCTTTCCGCGGTGAGAGCAACAGACGACTGCATACTTCAGTTCCGGCGAGCGGTCGCGTGCGGGCGGCCCCCTTTTTGTAACAAATGATTACGCCTGGAGGGGTTCCCACGCAGATGGCATACTCATATTAGGCAAATACTGGTGAGTGGTGATGACTGACGCAGCGTTTACAGGTAGAGGAAAACTTGAAAACAAATCCGGTCTTGGTAACACCATTATGTTTACACACAGAGGGAAAAAAACTTTTCCTCAAAATATGACAAAAAAAAATTCACTAGCCAACAAAAAAAAAATTGATAGCATTTCTTTCTTCAGTTGATTGCTTCTGTCAAAAGCTAGCTAGACTTTTTTTAGTCTTTTTTTTACCAGCGCCGCCGACGAAACTCCTTTCAAGTAGACAGGAATTTCTTTAACTGTGAAAGGAAATCTCGTCCCGTTAGACTTTTTTTGGCAGTGTCTATCGTTCCCCTATCTGTGAATCGGTACTCCACAAGCTATTGTTCCCCGTTTGTCGAGGAATGTGGTCAGGAGCTAATGTTCCCCGACAGATCGGGGAACCTACTTGCCCAAGGCTAATCTTCCCCGCCAAATCGGGGAATCGATGTGCCCTGGGCTAACATTCCCCGATTACTCGGGGAATCGAAGTACTCGAATGTTCCCTCATAATCAAATAATCGGTTTTGAGATCGGGGAATCAAAGTGTGAGGGGCTAACGTTCGACGACATACAAATACTGATTTTGTTGAATAGAGGTCGGGGAATCCAATTGCCAGGGGCTAATGTTCTGCGATAAGCAATAATGGTTTTCGGGGTCGGGGAATCGAAGTGTGAGGAGCTAATGTTCCCCGACAGATCGGGGAACCTACTTGCCCAAGGCTAATCTTCCCCGCCAAATCGGGGAATCGATGTGCCCTGGGCTAACATTCCCCGATTACTCGGGGAATCGAAGTACTCGAATGTTCCCTCATAATCAAATAATCGGTTTTGAGATCGGGGAATCAAAGTGTGAGGGGCTAACGTTCGACGACATACAAATACTGATTTTGTTGAATAGAGGTCGGGGAATCCAATTGCCAGGGGCTAATGTTCTGCGATAAGCAATAATGGTTTTCGGGGTCGGGGAATCGAAGTGTGAGGGGCTAACGTTCCCCGACATACAAATATTGATTTTGTTGAGTATAGGTCGGGGAATCCAATTGCCCGGTGCTAATGTTCCCCGATAAGCAATAATGGTTTTTTAGGTCGGGGAATCGAAGTACCCAGAGCTAATGTTCCCCCATACTAAATAATCGATTCTGAAGTGGGGGAATCCAAATGCCAGGGGCTAATGTTCCTCACTATCAAATAATCCATTTTGAAATCGGGGAATCGAAGTGTGAGGGGCTAACGTTCCCCGACATCCAAATATTGATGTTGTTGAGTTGATGTCGAGGAATCTAAATGCCAGGGGCTAATGTTCCCTCATAATCAAATAATCTATTTTTAGGTCGCGGAATATAAGTGCCAGGTACTAATGTTCCCAGATAAGCAATGATGGTTTTTGAGGTCGGGGAATCAAGGCATCCAGACCTAATGTTTCTGCATAATCAAACGGCCTGGCGCTTGGATTCCCCCACCTCAACTCAGCAAAATCAGTGTTTGCGCGTCTGGGAACATTAGCCAATGATACTTCGATTCCCCGACCTCAAAACCGTAACTGCTTATCGGGGAATATTAGCACCTGGCACTTGGATTCCCCGAACTCAAAATCGATTACTTGATTATGAGGGAACATTAGTCCCTCACACTTCAATTCCCCTATCTCAAAACCGATTATTTGATTTTGAGGGAACATTAGCCCTGGACACTTCGATTCCCATTAGCCTTTCATTTTGAACATGTGACGGATTTTCAAGCAGAAATGATATTAAAGACGGGCTCAAAGTACGATGTAGGAAATACGCTCAACAGCAACTGGGCCCTCTATTTCCTGATACGCACAAACTCTTCCTCCGCGAGGCTTTGATAAACAATAGCTGCGTTCGTTGCACTCCGGGCCGTCTCTAGTCTTTTGTCACCAGTGTCAGGTTCTTCTCTTAAAGCCAGGCTTCACATTTCAGATTACCAGACGTCCGGCGCTTCCGCATAGTCAAGCCAACCCTTCCAGATTTTCATGATACTGATGACAGCAAATTTTGTTATTCTTCAACTTTTCCTAGATATCCCCTTCACATTTCACATATCTCTTGCATCCCAGTCGCAACTGTCAATCACTTTCCCTTTCCTTCCTATATTTGCATATTTGTTCTGTCTCTCGAATGGATTGCCTCTATGGTACCTCCCAGACATCCGGAATCTGGGGTGTCCAACGCCCCGGACTTCCAGAAGTTTTTGGACTGGAGTCACCTTCCAGATCCGTCTCGACGAAAACGGCTGACTGGAATCCGGAAGAAAATCTGGAAGGTGAAGCCTCGCTTTTAAAACGCTTTTTTTTTTGTTCATCGGTGAGTTGACGAAAACTGGCTAACTCCTCGCTGAAGCGCGGCTCCAAAGCAGGTTCTGTTACTCCGCACCGGTGAGATAAAACCGAACACAGGTTAGTTCAAAAACGGGTTATAAGAGTGGTGAGTAGTCACCGGTGGATGCAAAAACGGCTTTTAAGAAAAACCGGAGACCACCGGTGAGAACTCCCGTGACAAAGAACGCAGCTAATTACAAAAGTACGAACCCCCTTAGGTGTGCCTTTTTGGATCATACTCCCCACACCCAATACTCTTGATGACTATCTCTCCCTGCCGATGCAGAATCTCCAGGCACCTGCGGAAGAACGGAAGAAACGGTGTCACAGCTGCGCTGACTCAGGATTAGAGTCGTTGAGTTTGAGTCGTTACGGACACGTTTACTCCTTCTTCCTGAGAATCACTGGCGTGTTTCGGACTTAGTCGTATAGAGTATCAGCTCATGGGCTCTTATTCTTAACCTCTTAAAGTACAATGGGCAGATGGTTTAACTGGAAAGCCCACTTATTCTTGTGTCACTTAACTGAATACAGTAAATTATTCGGATTCTGCAAAGGGATTTTTTTATTTTACACTATCTGCTCTAGTTATGACGTACAGAATATCTTTGGCCGTCCCCACAGAGTAAATTCTACTATGACGTGGGAAATTTTAATCTCAACACAAACGCGGCTTTTCAGTGGGCAGTGGTGAGATTGGTGAAGATTGCTTAGTGCCTGAACAAAAAAAAGCATAAATCTTTCTCGTAAGGCATACAACAAAAATTCAAGCGCACAGAGGTGCCACAGATCCCACAGAAATCCACTATTTGAAAATCGGTTTTCGTGAATAGCTGAAAACGAAGTAACGCATTTTCAGCGGGTCTTCAAGCCAATTTAAGTGAACAAGTGATCGGTAACTAGATTTTAATATCCTAGTCCTTTTCGGTTGAACTTTCAAGAATTTATTTTCGCATCGCATTTATGGCATCGCCTGCCATCATCCAATCTACTAGCCATGACGAATATAATCGGAGTTTCTGTATACAATCCGTTTGTTGCTATTATACACTCCCATTTCTGTGTCGTTGACAAATAATTCCATTGATAATATTTTTAACAAATGGATTTGCGACAAGTTGGAGATGAGTCACGCCATGGAGGCATTTCGATTAAATACTCAGCAGAAAGAAGCAAAAAGATATTCGGGAAATTTAAAACGAAACAATTTATGTGACAAAACTATCACAAAAATGATATGCACTATTTCTTTGGCACTGGAACTAAAAGCATCCTTAACAGATAACATACCTCACAAACACACTACAACCCCACCTTACACGTAGCATCTTGACAAGTTCTAGAAAATTCACTGATGAAAATTCAAACAAAAATAGCCTACTTCCAAGAAAATAGCTGCAGATCTGTCCTAGTAATAATACTACTGAGTAGTTTTCTTCCTTTCTTTTTTCTCTTTAGTCAGCAAACCAGGCAGGTGATTATGCTACAAAACTGAGTATTTGTCATACCACACATTTAACAGCACCACTTCACTGTAAAAAGTTTCTCCGAGTAACGATTAAAGTTTAGATTATCTTTTTAGAGACAAGATTGATCCAAGTACCAAATACTGCAAGATTTTTTTTACAGTGTATACGCATCTGAATAACTAGGATTTCTAACCAGAAAAACGAAGTGGAATGAACAGGTTACACCTCATGCGCGATCGGTAGAAAACTACGAAGTCCAGCTTATAGGCTTTCTCTCCAAGACTTTGGACTGATTCAATAAAGATTATTCCCACCAAGTTTTGTTCGCATCATCTATTAACTGTCTTTGTTGAAGTAGTCAAACATGAGGCGGAGAGTCGCTAAAGGAATCGATTCAGAAACACCTTCACTGATGCCTCCAAACTAACCCCCTTGCAACTCGAACAATCTGAACACACACCCATCTACTGGCACTAACTTGAAAGTAAAAAACTCTGGGATCTGATCGCACCTGGCCATGTTACAGTTCAGCACTCAAAGTGGACTAGTTTCCGTTAGTCCTCCATTGCCTCATAACCGACACTTGCGTAGACATAAGGCGTATTCTCGCCGTTCCCCGAGGACTCCACTTGAGGAGTCCCCGCGTTTTTGTTTGTCCCGGGGACTCACTCCCCCTATTCTCGCGAGTCCCCACGGACGGTGAATGCTCCGATTATCATCACCATCATAAAAAAGGACTCCCTTTCAGATTCAGAGGGGAATCAATTTTTGCTGGTGTTGGTGCAATGTAAAATTAATTGAAAACAATCAGAATAGACAAAATAAAAATAAAGTGGATCCAGACTAATTTCGTCAACTGTATATTTTTTTCTCGAACAAAATCCATTTTGGAAGCATTCCCCGTGTTCTCGCTGTTTCTGTACGCGGAGTCCGCGTGGAGTGACTCCGTCTATTCTCGCCGTTCCCTTCGATTCCCCGAGGAGTCCTCGGGGAACGTGGAGAATACGCCTATAGTAAAAAGTCGGATCCATAGGGTAGTGGATCACTTTCACTGTTTGCTGCTGAGACGTATGCAAAACCTCCATTACCTGGGACACAGATGACAAGTTTTCCACTCACTAACCTGTGGATCTATTTTACCATCTCTGATCCAAGTAATGACGGTGAGGCATAGGAGGACTAACAGAAAGTAATCCGCTTGGAAGCGCTGAACGGGAATAGGGCCAACTGAGAGCTTGGTCACACTGGGCCGATTCGATAAACAACTAAAAATCCCTAGGGGATATGAGATTTGATAGGCTTTGTGGCAGCTTGGGTATAATGAGCAGACTGCAATTAGAGGCGTATTCTCGCCGTTCCCCGATGACTCCTCGGTGAATCGAAAGGAACGGCGAGAATAGAGGGAGTCACTCCACGCGGACTCCGAGTACAGAAACAGCGAGAACACGGGGAATGCTTCCAAAATGGATTTTGTTCGAAAAAGTAACATGCTGTTGACGAAATTAGTCGGGATCCACTTTATTTTTGGTTTTGTTTGTTCTAATTGTTTTTACTTAATTTTACATTGCACCAACACCAGCAAAAATTGATTACCCTCCGAATCTGAAAGGGAGTCCTTTTCGATGATGGTGATGATAATCGGAGCACTCCCCGTCGGTGGCGACTCGCGAGAATACGGGGAGTGAGTCCCCGGGACAAACAAAAACGCGGGGACTCCTCAAGTGGAGTCCTCGGGGAACGGCGAGAATGCGCCTTAGGGTTCCTGTAACATAATTATACACGCTGTTTTGCTCTAATTCATCTCCTGAATGTAAAAAGACAACTTTCAGAATTAGTTGTATCTCGTTCTTTTTCTTTTGCAACCCAAAAAGCCAGGAAATGAGCCAAGTGTGACCAAGCTCTGAGAACTTCTGTCTTCAATTTTGACGAAAATTTCATTTGATCATTCAACAGAAAAGCGCGTATTGCATCAAAAGAACTAACCAATTCCGTATTACGAAACATATATCTCCAATCATAGCTAGTCGATTCCACGGTTGAATTGCATTCTCTTATGCGAGTGGGCGGTTTATTTGAAGACAAGAGTATTTTTTGTTTTTATGGCACTTGAGCTTACTCAAGTGCCATATAGCGATTGTAATTTCTGTCCGTCAGTCGGTCTGTCGGTCTGTCGGTCCCGGTTTTGCTAGTTCGGGCACTTCCAGATAAGCTAGGACGATGAAACTTGGCAGGCATATCAGGAACTGGACCAAATTAAATTAGAAATACTCGCTTCCCCGATCCGACCATCTGGAGGGGAGTGGAGGGAGGGGGAATCCGGAAAAATGAGGAAAAATGAGATATTTTTAGCTTACGAACGGGTTACCGGATCTTAATGAAACTTGATATATGGAAGGAACTCGTGTCTCAGACCCTCCATTTTAAATCCAAACCGGATCCGGTGACATTGGGGGGAGTTGGAGGGGGAAACCGGAAATCTTGAAAAACACTTAGAGTGGAGGGATCCGGATGAAACTTGGTGGAAAGTACAAGCACAAGTCCTAGATACATGGCTGATATAACCGGAACGGATCCGCTCACTTTGGGGGAGTTGGGGGGGGGGGAGAAGTCCGAATTTGCAGTGATCCCGCGAGTTCCGTGCTTCCTGATGTGCTGGGACGATGGAAATTGACAGGCGTCTCTGGGACCCGACCAGATTAAATAGGAAATCGTCAATTCCCCGATTCGACCATCTGGGGGGGGGGGGGGAGTAGAGGGAGGGGGAAACCAAAATTTGAGGTATTTTTATCTTGCGAACAAGTCATCGGATCTTGATGAAATTTTATATTTAGGATGACCTCGTGTCTCAGACGTCCCACTATAAATCCGGACCGGATCCGATGACACTGGGGGGAGTTGGAGGAGGGAACCGGAAATCTTGAGAAACACTTAGAGTGGAGGGATCGGGATGAAACTTGGTGGGAAGAACAAGCACAAGTCCTAGATACGTCATTGATATAAGCGGACCAGATCCAGGCACTCTGGGGGAGTTGGGGGGGGGGTCCGGATTTCTAGCGATCCCGCGAGTTCGGCATACTTCCTGATGTGCTAGGGCGATGAAACTTGGCAGGTATGTCAGGGACCCGAACAGGTTCACTTGAGAACAGCCCTTTCCCCAATCCGACCATACTGGGGGGAGTGGATGGATGGGGAGTCCGGAATCTAGTGGCGTGTATAACTTTTGAACGGATGATGGGATCTTGATGAAATTTTACATTTAGGATGACCTCGTGTCTCAGACATCTCACTTTAAATCCGGGCCGAATCCGATGACACTGGGGGGAGTTGGAGGAGGGAACCGGAAATTTTGAGAAACGCTTAGAGTGGAGTGATCGGGATGAAACTTGGTGGGAAAAACAAGCACAAGTCCTAGACACGTGATTGACATAACCGGACCGGATCAGGGCACTGTGGGGGAGTTGGGGTCGGGGTCCGGATTTCTAGCGATCCCGCGAGTTCGGCATACTTTCTGATGTCCTAGGGCGATGAAACTTGGCAGGTATGTCAGGGATCCGAACATATTGACTTGAGAACAGCCTTTTCCCCGACCCGACCATCGTGGGGGGAGTGGGTGGATGGGGAGTCCGGAATCTAGTGGCGTGCATAACTTTTGAACGGGTGATCGGATTTGAATGAAACTTGTCTGGTGAGCTGTCCCCTCGGACGTTCAGTGTCACGTCCGGGTCGGGTCCGACACCTGTGGGGATGGAGGGGGGGGAACTCGAGAAACTCTAAAAGCAGAGGGATTGGGACGAAACTTAATGGATGGAACAAGCATTAGGCCTGTGACCGGATCTTAATGAAACTTGATATGTGGAAGGACTTCGTGTCTCAGACCCTCCATTTTAAATCCAGACCGGATCCGGTGACATTGGGGGGAGTTGGAGGGGGAAACCGGAAATCTTGGAAAACACTTAGAGTGGAGGGATCCGGATGAAACTTGGTGGAAAGTACAAGCAAAAGTCCTAGATACGTGACTGATATAACCGGAACGGATCCGCTTACTTTGGGGGAGTTGGGGGGGGGAGAAGTCCGAATTTGTAGTGATCCCGCGAGTTCCGTGCTTCCTGATGTGCTGGGATGATGGAAATTGACAGGCATGTCTGGGACCCGACCAGATTAAATAGGAAATCGTCAATTCCCCGATCCGACCATCTGGGGGGGGGAGCGGAGGGAGGGTGAAGCCAAAATTTGAGGTATTTTTAGCTTGCGAACGGGTGATCGGATCTTGATGAAATTTGATATTTAGGATGACCTCGTGTCTCAGACATCTCACTTTAAATCCGGGCCGGATCCGATGACACTGGGGGGAGTTGGAGGAGGGAACCGGAAATTTTGAGAAACGCTTAGAGTGGAGGGATCGGGATGAAACTTGGTGGGAAAAACAAGCACAAGTCCTAGACACGTCATTGACATAACCGGACCGGATCAGGGCACTGTGGGGGAGTTGGGGTGGGGGTCCGGATTTCTAGCGATCCCGCGAGTTCGGTATACTTCCTGATGTCCTAGGTCGATGAAACTTTGCAGGTATGTCAGGGATCCAAACAGATTGACTTGAGAACAGCCGTTTTCCCGACCCGATGATCGTTGGGGGAGTGGGTGGATAGGGAGTCCGGAATCTAGTGGCGTTCATAACTTTTGAACGGGTGATCGGATTTGAATGAAACTTGTCTGGTGAGCTATCACCTCGGACGTTCAGTGTCACGTCCGGGTCGGGTCCGATACCTGTGGGGATGGGGGGGGGGTGGAACACTCAAGAAACTCTAAAAGCAGAGGGATTGGGACGAAACTTAATGGATGGAACAAGCATTAGGCCTAGATGAAATTGACGGAGCCAGATGGTTTCGGGGCTCTGTGGGGGAGTTGGAGAGGGTTTCCTGGAATTCCGGTAGTCGTGAGTTAGAATAGTTCCAGATGTAAAACGACAACGAAACTTTGCAGGTATATTAGCGACCCGAATTATCTTGACTTAAGAACCTGACACAACCTACCCCAGGAAATTTCCGTTCCTAAATCCGAGCATTTTTGGGGGAGCAAGAGAAGAGAAATACGGAAATTGACTTCTATAAATTGCAAACGAGTGGTCTGATTCGAGTGAACCTTCATGGGTGATACGAATCGATTGCCTCGACAGGTAAAACATGCGTTCGAACCATATGCGACCACGATTAGGGGAATTGGGGGTGGGGGGACTTTTGACATGCACAAAAACCAAACGGATGGACCGAATGAGATGCAAATTCGACAGTGTCGAGTTTATGCGGCCTAGATTTGTTATTTGGCGTCCGGGCCGGATTCGGCCAAGGTAGGGGGGGGGGTACTGGAAACTTGCAGATAGGCTATGCTCCAATGTCAGTAAAACTTGATGGACAAGAACAGGGAATTAAGAGATTGGGCCCGAACCGGCTCCGACAACGTTGGTGGAAGGGGGGGGGGGGGGGGTACCGGAACTTTCCAAAAATGCTCAGATTCGAGTGAAACGTGATAGATGGTATAAAAGAAGATGCTTTAGTTGGTCGATTTTTTTTTATTCCGAACCAGACTCGGCCACGGTAGGTGGAGATAGAGTGAGTACCGGAAATCGTGTAGCACGTCTAGGGATCAAACAAATGGATTTCTTTTGATGAAAGTTTGAACAGTCATGTGCATTTGCTACAGACAATCGAGACGATGCCGGAAGTGCTCACAAATGAGTGAAACTAAATATCCTATTTCTATTTCCGAACCGCATTTTTGGATGGCGGGTGTATTTTGTGACGTTCTCATCTACTTTCTTGTACAGCCTACTCGTACAAGTGCCATATGAGCTCGTAGCTCTTGTTTTTTGAACCAAAGGCAAACCGCGAAGTTAAATATTTTTGCTGATTTTGTTGTAGTACAGCCTGTCCCCAAACTATAGTCCTGATTCAACTCCTTTGAGCTAAAGAAACAATATAAATTTATAGAGGCGAAAGCCTTATTATTGCAATTATATTATTATTATTATTATTATAATACAAAGCAAATGGCAAAAAATCATACTATCTATGGCTATAAAACCCCTTCTGACTAGAAATCGAACAATCCTACCTAGCTAAACTGTTTCTTTAATCTATCCATGTAAGCATTTCTTTGTGAGTGGAGTTCCCAGTCGCACAACCACTGCAAGGCTGAAGGACATTCATAATCAATTGTTTCTTCAACTTTGGTCCCGGCATTTTCTCCAATAAAATACATCCGGGAACGGCTTCGTACTGAAAAAAAAAAGAGCACTGTTTAGAAGATACGAACCCCTGTTGTAGAATATTGTTTTTCCTCAAAGGACCCATCGCACACTATTTACTACTCAACTTAAAGTATTTTAAAATGTTTGAATACTTTAAAACTAGGATGTGCTTTCAACAAATAACCCACGGTTTTGGCTTTTTTAAGCCTTTTCCGAGACCCGTTGACTTACAGCGAAAACAGGGAAAAAATTTACGTAACGATTTTTTCTGATGGAAAAACTTCTCGCAGACCGACGTGATACACATCGAAAGTAGCAAAACACGGCAAGTGAGGAAATCAGCGTGAATTTGTTAGAGGGGTTAGAATATACCGCAAGAAATTGGGGTCTCAGGGTTTAGAAATATATGCAGTGATTATGGAAGTAGGTTGCGCTAGTATTACAGGGTAAGACAGGTCCTTTAAAGCACACATCCCGCAATTTACTGTTTATGTTACAATATTTAAAACTATTTGAATACTGGAACATAGGCTCTGCTTTTGACTAATTACACACGGCTTTGGGTGTTTTAAGCCTTTGCACAGGCACATTGACCCTAGATAACCGGTTTTACGCATCAATACCATGATAGCGCGAACACTCCTCGGGAACATAATGCGCATATAAATTGTGATAAACTGTATTGTATGAAAAAAGTGATTCCGGAAATTAATAAATGCGATTAAGGAAGTAGCTTACATTGCCATTATAGGTAGCCTACGACGAGTCCTTTAAAGTAACCCTCGCAGTACATAATGTTTCAGCTAAGATGTTCTGAGATAGCTGACCACCTTAAAACTCAGCTATGCTTCCAGAAAATTCCACAAGACTTCGGTTGTTATAGCCTCTTTCCATGTCCCTTGTCTAGGCCGACAATCTTGGCATAATTCGGATAACCAGTCCTTCGACCGATAAGCTTTTCGGATATAATTATCGGGAGCCTGATATGTCATGTAAAGAGAACAAACGTGCCATGCGTGATAATCAGTGCAATACTAAAGTAGCGTGCACACAAAGTCCAAATTTCGCAGTCCGGTGCGAATTTCCTTCTCCGCTCACAGGGTGGGGAATGTGGTCCACCAGTCTCACGGCCGTTTTGAAAATCGAACACACCAGTCTCACTGTTTCGAACCACCAGTCTCATAAAAATGGCGCCGGGGACCACCAGTCTCGGAAACGAGACCAACAGTCTCAAATTCAGACCAACAGTCTCATCTAATTTCCAATTTTTTTAAAGTAAAAAAGTGTTTTCTCTGTTTTTCTCTGTCAGTCCCTTGAATTACGCGCTTGTGTCAGCACTACAGGTAGAGTGAAGCTTGGGCTTTCAATACATGTATTCATCTCTGCTATTGGCTTGGTACTTCTCAGTGAATAGGGCTCTGAAAAAGCAAACAAATTTATTTTTTTTGTTTTCTGTGTTGTTTAATAGAATTCTGCTACTCTGCCAACTACAACATGTAAAGTGAAGCCTGGGCTTTCAAACAATATATGATTCACTGTTACTGGATTACCAAGTGTCACATTGGGTGGCTTTGAAAAAACTGTTTTGGTAAACAAATGTAATTTCTAGGCTGTCTATGCGATTTCGTGGAATTTTCTAACTTTGCGACCAGTTTTGGTAGATTTAAGCATGAGTTTTCCACAAATCCATGTATCTCTGATACTGGCTTAGTCAGTTTGTTATTGGGTTCCTATGGTAAACTCATTAGCTGTTTTTTTTAACTGCCCTGCTTGATACTGTTGAATGTTTTGTCGCCTCACTGTTCAGTTCACCTGACTGACGGTATTAGTTTGTACCATTCTTTTTCCATGCATTTTCCATGCTTAAAATACTATTCTGAGGCTGTCTCTACACAGCTACAGTAAGAGGTTAAGTATCGCTCAATGGAACCTATTATCGCTCACCAGAGCTGCGTTTGATTTGCATTGACTGATACTGTTCGATTTATCCAGTCGACTGAGATTTTGGACTAAAATTTGACTTTTGAGAACCAAGAATAAATGGTCATTCGTTCCATGGTTAAGCGGTTAAGCTACAGTAAGCGGTCAAGTAACGCTCAATGTACCTATCATCGCTCACCAGAGCTGGGTTCGATCTGCATTTCCAGACGACTGAAATCATCATTTCGCTGTTTCATTTGCTATTCTCAGTTGACTGATAGCGTTCAATTTATCCAGTCGACATTGTCGACTAAAGGTGACTTTTGACAACAGAGAACAAACGGTCATTTGTTCCATGGATAACCGATTAAAGTAAGCGGTCCAGTATCGCTCAATGGAACATTTTATCTCTCACTAGAGCTTCATTTGATTTGCATTTCCAGTTAACTTAAATCGTCATTTTGCAGTTTTATTTCCTATTCTCAGCTGACTGATAGGTTCTATTTATCCAGTCGACTGACATTGTCCACTAAAAGTTAACTTTGGACGACCGACAACAAATGGTCATTCGTTCCATGGATAACCGGTTAACCAACAGTAAGTGGTCAAGTATCGCTCAATGGAACATTTTATCGCTCACCAGAGCTGTGTTTGATTTGCATTTCCAGTTGACTGAAATAATCTTTTTGCTGTTTTATTTGCTATTCTCAGTTAGCTTTCAATTTATCCAGTCGACTCAGATTCTCTTTCTTGGTATTTTCTAACTTTACAACCAGTTTTGGTAGATTTAAGCATGGACTTTCCACAGATATGTGTATCTCTGATATTGGCTTAGTCAGTTTCTTGCTCATGGTGTCCTTTCATAAACTCATTAGCTGTGTTTTTTTAACTGACCTGCTAGACCCTGTTGAATCTTTCGTTGTCTCACTATTCAGTTCACCTGACTGCCTGGTCCGGTACTAGTTCGTTCCATGCTTAAAATACTATTTTGGGGCTGTCTCTACACAACTACAGTAAGCGGTCAAGTAACACTCAATGGAACCTATTATTGCTCACCAGAGCTGCGTTTGATTCACATTTCCAGTTGACTTAAGTTATTAGTTTGCCGTTTTATTTGCTATTCTCAGTTGACTGATAGCGTTCAATTTATCCAATCTATTGAGATTGTCCACTAAAAGTTGACTTTGGACGACCAACAACAAATGGTCATTCGTTCCATGGATCACAGGTTAACCAACTGTAAGCGGTCAAGTATTGCTCAATGGAACATTTTATCGCTCACTAGAGCTGCATTTGATTTGCATTTCCAGTTAACTTAAATCGTCATTTTGCAGTTTTATTTCCTATTCTCAGTTGACTGATAGGTTCTATTTATCCAGTCGACTGACATTGTCCACTAAAAGTTGACTTCGGACGACCGACAACAAATGGTCATTCGTTCCATGGATAACTGGTTAAGCAACAGTAAGTGGTCATGTATCGCTCAATGGAACATTTTATCTCTCACCAGAGCTGTGTTTGATTTGCATTTCCAGTTGACTGAAATAATCTTTTTGCTGTTTTATTTGCTATTCTCAGTTAGCATTCAATTTATCCAGTCGACTCAGATTCTCTTTCTTGGGATTTTCTAACTTTACAACCAGTTTTGGTAGATTTAAGCATGGACTTTCCGCAGATATGTGTATCTCTGATATTGGCTTAGTCAGTTTCTTGCTCATGGTGTCCTTTGATAAACTCATTAGCTGTGTTTTTTTAACTGACCTGCTAGACCCTGTTGAATCTTTTGTTGTCTCACTATTCAGTTCACCTGACTGCCTGGTCCGGTACTAGTTTGTTCCATGCTTAAAATACTATTTTGGGGCTGTCTCTACACAACTACAGTAAGCGGTCAAGTAACACTCAATGGAACCTATTACTGCTCACCACAGCTGCGTTTGATTCACATTTCCAGTTGACTTAAGTTATTAATTTGCCGTTTTATTTGCTATTCTCAGTTGACCGATAGCGTTCAATTTATCCAATCTATTGAGATTGTCCACTAAAAGTTGACTTTGGATGACCGACAACAAATGGTCATTCGTTCCATGGATCACCGGTTAACCAACTGTAAGCGGTCAAGTATTGCTCAAAGGAACATTTTATCGCTCACTAGAGCTGCATTTGATTTGCATTTCCAGTTAACTTAAATCGTCATTTTGCAGTTTTATTTCCTATTCTCAGTTGACTGATAGGTTCTATTTATCCAGTCGACTGACATTGTCCACTAAAAGTTGACTTTGGACGACCGACAACAAATGGTCATTCGTTCCATGGATAACCGGTTAACCAACAGTAAGTGGTCAAGTATCGCTCAATGGAACATTTTATCGCTCACCAGAGCTGTGTTTGATTTGCATTTCCAGTTGACTGAAATAATCTTTTTGCTGTTTTATTTGCTATTCTCAGTTAGCATTCAATTTATCCAGTCGACTCAGATTCTCTTTCTTGGGATTTTCTAACTTTACAACCAGTTTTGGTATATTTAAGCATGGACTTTCCACAGATATGTGTATCTCTGATATTGGCTTAGTCAGTTTCTTGCTCATGGTGTCCTTTGATAAACTCATTAGCTGTGTTTTTTTAACTGACCTGCTAGACCCTGTTGAATCTTTTGTTGTCTCACTATTCAGTTCACCTGACTGCCTGGTCCGGTACTAGTTCGTTCCATCCTTAAAATACTATTTTGGGGCTGTCTCTACACAACTACAGTAAGCGGTCAAGTAACACTCAATGGAACCTATTATCGCTCACCAGAGCTGCGTCTGACTTGCATTTCCAGTTGACTGAAATAATCTTTTTGCGGTTTTATTTGCTGTTCACAGTTAGCATTCAATTTATCCAGTAGACTCAGGTTGTCGACAAAAAGTTGACTTTTGCCGATCGAGATAAAATGGTAATTCATTCCATGGTTAACCGGTTAACCTACAGTAAGCAGTCAAGTATCGCTCAATAGAACCTATTATCACTCACCAGAGCTGCATTCTATTCGCATTTCTAGCTAACTTAAATCATCATTTTACTCTGTTATTTGCTGTTCTCAGTTGATTCATATTGTTCGATTTAGCTCTTGGCAAGGGTGTGGAAACTCAAGAAGGTAAGGGAACATCACTAAAACAATATGACAAAGCAACCTAATCATGTTCTATAACATTTAAACAATTACTAAAATTACCCTTTGCTTGTCTCCTTGATGATGCTGTACGTAGCAGCTTCAATTTGAGGGTCTCATGAAGAGACCTCTTACGTGGACCAATTTATAGTACTTCAACCTACAAACAATAGTATGTTTGTAACATACAATAGAATGTTCCTATAACAAGAGCAACATCTGTAGAGTAGATAGTACTTCAACAATTAGAAAAAGAGTGAGAGGAATATTCATGGAGGACTAGTAAAACATATGGTATGTGAAAAAAGAATCACCAAAAAGTTGACTTTTGACGATCGAGATAAAATGGTAATTCATTCCATGGTTAACCGGTTAACCTACAGTAAGCAGTCAAGTATCGCTCAATGGAACCTATTATCACTCACCAGAGCTGCATTCTATTCGCATTTCTAGCTAACTTAAATCATCATTTTACTCTGTTATTTGCTGTTATCAGTTGATTGATATTGTTCGATTTAGCTCTTGGCAAGGGTGTGGAAACTCAAGAAGGTAAGGGAACATCACTAAAACAATATGACAAAGCGACCTAATCATGTTCTATAACATTTAGACAATTACTAAAATTACCCTTTGCTTGTCTCCTTGATGATGCTGTACGTAGCAGCTTCAATTTGAGGGTCTCATGAATAGACCTCTTACGTGCACCAATCTATAGTACTTGAACATACAAACAATAGTATGTTCTTACAACAAGAGCAACATCTGCAGAGGAGATAGTACTTCAACAATTAAAAAAAGAGTGAGAGGAATATTTATGGAGGACTAGTAAAGAACGTATGGTATGCGAAAAAAGAATCACCAAAACCAACAAAACAAAATTACCAGAGTGGGTGCGTTAGTTCATGTAGGTTAACTTGAACACTTTTAGCTAGGACTTCCATAGCCAGTGTAAAACATTAAGAATAAGCTTATTTTTTATTTTTTTTACCATCATTGGATAGGTAGCGTACTCTGTAGCACCAGATTTGTTAGAACATGAAAAAATGTCGGCCTCATGGCCGCAATTTGAAATGACCAGTAAAACGTGACCGGTTGGTTGGATTCCGCAATCTTTTTCTCAACCTACGCTTATATTCGCGGTTAACCATGGAATGAATGACCATTTGTTCTCGGTTGTCAAAAGTCAACTTTTAATCGACAATTTCAGTTGACCGGATAAATCGAACGCTGCCAGTCAACTGAGAATAGCAAATAAAACAGCAAAAAGATGATTTAAGTCAACTGGAAATGCAAATCGGACCCATCTCTGGTGAGCGATAATAAGTTCCATTGAGCGTTACTCTTGACCGCTTACTGTAGCTTAACCGGTTAACCATGGAATGAATGACCATTCGTTCTTGGTTGTCAAAAGTCAGCTTTTAATCGACAATTTATGTCGACTGGATAAATCAATCGCTTTCGGTCAACTGAGAATAGCAAATAAAACGGAAAAATGGTGATTTAAGTCAACTGGAAAGGCGAATCGAACGCAGCTCTGGTGAGCGATAATATGTTCCATTGAGTTTACTTGACAGCTTACTGTAGGTCAACCGGTTAACCATGGAGCAAATAACCATTTGTTCTCGTTTGTCAAAAGTCAACTTTCAGTCAACAGTCTCAATAGATTGGATAAGCCAAGAGCTAAATCGAACAATATGAATCAGCTGAGAACAGCAAGTAAAACAGTAAAATGATGATTTAAGTTAGCTGGAAATGCGAATAGAATGCAGCTCTGGTGAGTGATAATAGGTTCCATTGAGTTACTTGACTGCTTACTGTAGGTTAACCGGTTAACCATGGACCTGAGTCTACTGGATAAATTGAATGCTAACTGTGAACAGCAAATAAAACCGCAAAAAGATTATTTCAGTCAACTGGAAATGCAAGTCAGACGCAGCTCTGGTGAGCGATAAAATGTTCCACTGTTGGTTAACCGGTGATCCATGGAACGAATGACCATTTGTTGTCGGTCGTCCAAAGTCAACTTTTAGTGGACAATCTCAATAGATTGGATAAATTGAACGCTATCAGTCAACTGAGAATAGCAAATAAAACAGCAAACAGCCTACAAACACAGCATAGAAGAAATTTCCAGAAAAAAGAAATTTTAAAAAGAGAAATGTCGAAATCACAAATACATAAAATGGAAGAAAGATTAATTGACAGGAAAGTTCAGGAAGAACTGAAGGTCTTGAAAGAAGGTAAATTACCAGTCGAACAGATGATCGACGGGCTAAACGGAATTATTCATGAAATAACGCCTAAAGTGTCCCCTGAGAGCGAGCGAAAGGAATTTTTTGATGATGAATGTTTAGCAAGGAAAAAAGAATTGATGCAAATAGTTGAAAAAATGAAGGCCCTCAAAGAGAGCCCCCTGAGAGAGACAGTAGTTCTCCAGATGAAAGCTATGCGGCGAGATTATAAACGGTTATTGAAACAGAAAAAAAGAGAAGCGGAAATAAGGGATATAAAACAATTATCGGAGAGTTTTAAAATGAATGATATGAAAGTATTTTGGAGGAAAATTCAAGACCCTGAGAAAAGAAAACCTACCCAACAAAAATGCCCGGAACCAGAAACATGGCCACCATATTTCGAAATGGGAAACGATACAGCACCTCTTGGAATGCTAAATTCTATCCCGACGGAGGGAACTTGTTTCCCGCTCCAAGAGCATGATTACAGTTTGCTGGAGGAAACAACGGAGGAGGAAATAAAAAACATTTTGAAGAATCAGAAAGGGGGCACAGCGCCGGGGCTGGATGGAATCCCTATTATGGCTTATAAGAAGTTCGCACTGTCATTCGTTCCCATAATGGTCCTCATTTTCAATGCAATTCTTAGCACATGTAAATGGCCCGAAGCATGGAAGACGTCAGTAATTTTGCCGCTTTTCAAAAAGGGAAATGCGGAGGAACACTCAAACTATAGACCCATATCCCTAATACCAACGATGTGTAAAATATTTGAAAAAATTATTGATGTGAGACTGTCAAAATGGCTTGAAGTGTACAAACAAATTAAAGAAGAGCAAGGAGGCTTCCGGGCCGGATACAATACAGCGGACAGAATGTTTGTACTGCATGCCCTTTCTGAAAAATATGGAAGAGGAAAAAATAAATTTTACGTGGCTTTCCTAGACCTCCAAAAAGCTTTCGATAGCGTGGATAGGGAATTAGTGATAATGGAATTAATTATAATTGGACTACCAGGTCAATTTGCACAGCTGGTAGCTAATATGTATGGAAGTACAAAAGCAGTCGTTAGAGTGTTTGGAAAAGGAGTTTCAAGGATATTTGAACAGACAAGAGGTGTGAAACAAGGAAGCGCCCTGTCACCTCGGCTATTCGGAATATTCGTAAACGACATTGTAGAATTCTTGGAGAAAAGATGGGCCCCAACCGTTAAGCTCGGCAACAGAACGATTTCGGCTCTGCTGTTCGCCGATGACATGGCATTAGTAGCGAAAACAGCTCGTGAACTACAAATTTTAATTGACCTGATGGCAGAATACCTTGAATCGAAGAAACTACGTTTAAACCTCGGGAAGACGGAGATAATGATCTTCAATAAAGGAGGAAGAAAGAATTTAGTTGAGAATGAGAAATTTTGGTTCAAAGGACAAGAGATTAAGGTAGTGGAAAAGGCGAAATATCTGGGATTTACCCTGACACCTAACTGCAGATGGAAGGAACATGTGAGCGAAATGTCAAAGCGAGGGAAAGCAGCAGTGGGTGCAATATTACGTAATGACCTAGTGAAAAAGTCGAAGTCATTAAAAATGTTTAAGCAAATATTTGATTCGAAAATTAAACCGGCAATCCATTACGGAGCTGAGCTATGGGGCCTGGAGGCCGCGGATAAGCTAGAATCAGTCCAGTTTAGATACTACAAAAGACTTTTTGGGCTGCACCAGACAACACATAACCAGCTAATCAAAGGAGACTTCGGCATATTCTCACTGAAACTGCACCGGCTTTATCAAGTATTTAAGTTTTGGCTGATATTAACCCAACTTCCTGAGGACCGATTGGCTAAACAAGCTTATAATGATTTGCTTCGAATTAATAGGAAAACTACTTGGACTCAACAAATCAAGAAATCGCTTGACAAATTAGGCCTCTCTTATTTGTGGATGGAAGGAAATGGACCCGGAAACACACAATGCCTCGCAGAAATTATGCAGAGATTGAAAGATCAAGAGATACAAGAGTGGGGCTGTTTAGTACGTTCGTCGGAAACACTGAAAGATTATAGTAAAGTAAAAGACACTTTTGGGGAAGAATATTATTTTAAGTTAAATTTACCTTTTAAATATCTAAAATCATGGATCCAGTTGAGGGGAAATTGCCTTCCAGTACATAGGGAACAACGATTTAAAAAAAATAAGGGTACAAATGGTAAGTGTGGGTATTGCGGAAAAGAGGATAATAAATTAGCCCATCTCCTCATGGAGTGCCAGGAGCTTGAAAGTCTTAGGGATGAAATTTGGGGGGACCATCGGTTGGTGCTACTTTCTGATATCCTGAGGTCTTCGAAGCCTGGAACCATATGCAAAATGGCACGATATGTGGAAAAGGCGGGAGAGCCTCAGTCGAGCCCGAGTGAAAGAAAATAAGTATTGTTTTATATTGAGTAAGTGTTCTGTGCAATGTATGTTGTGTATGGCCGTAGGGCTCAAATAAACTTTTCTTTCTTTCTTTCTCATTGTAACTTAAGTCAACTAGAAATGCGAATAAAATGCAGCTCTGGTGAGCGATAATAGGTTCCATTGAGTGTTACTTGACCGCTTACTGTAGTTGTGTAGAGACAGCCTCAGAATAGTATTTTAAGCATGGAAAATGCATGGAAAAAGAATGGAACAAACTAATACCGGACCAGTCAGTCAGGTGAACTGAACAGAGGCGACAAAACATTCAACAGTATCAAGCAGGCAGTTAAAAAAAAACAGCTAATGAGTTTACCATAGGAACCCAGCAACAAACTGACTAAGCCAGTATCAGAGATACATGGATGTCTATCTACCAAAACTGGTCGCAAAGTTAGAAAATTCCAAGAAATCTCATAGACAGCCTAGAAATTACATTTGTTTACGAAAACAGTTTTTTCAGAGCCACCCAATGTGACACTTGGTAATCCAGTAACAGGGAATCATATATTGTTTGAAAGCCCAGGCTTCACTTTACCTGTTGTAGTTGGCAGAGTAGCAGAAGTCTATTAAACAACACAGAAAACAAAAAAATAAATTTGTTTGCTTTTTCAGAGCCCTACTCACTGAGAAGTACCAAGCCAATAGCAGAGATGAATAGATGTATTGAAAGCCCAAGCTTCACTCTACCTGTAGTGCTGACACAAGCGCGTAATTCAAGGGACTGACAGAGAAAAACAAAGAAAACACTTTTTTACTTTAAATAAATTGGAAATTAGATGAGACTGTTGGTCAGAATTTGAGACTGTTGGTCTCGTTTCCGAGACTGGTGGTCCCCGGCGCCATTTTTCTGAGACTGATGGTTCAAAACAGTGAGACTGGTGTGTTTCGCGAATGAGACTGGTGGACCACATTCCCCACCCTGGCTCAGGAATTTTGACGCATCGCACGCGGATTTGGTCCGATTTGAGAAGAAAATATTATACTTTTTCCGGAGCGAATTTTAAACGCATGCGAAATTGTGCATTGAGAATTGAAAAATTAACAAGTTTTAGCTGTGTTTGAAGTTATACGACCTATTTAATGTGAGCTGTAAAAACATGTTAGTGTGCACATGATCTTGGTTGCAAGTTTCTGCTGAATGCAAGCTACCAGGTAGACAAACTTAAATGTTTACTAGGCTATCTACAGGACGTATGGTTATTTTTATAGTTTCCTCGAGCAGTCCCTAATTCAGTCAATCACCAGAAAACGTGTCCACTCTGACACGCCAATTACCTATTTGCACCCCAGCATCATAACTCTTATTTAAAGGACCCTTACTATTCAACTTGCAGTATTTTAAAATATTTGAATACTTCAAAACTAGGCTGTGCTTTCAACAAATAACCAAAACGCTTTTTCTGAGACCCGCTGACTTACAGCGAAAAGAGGGAAAAAATTTACATAACCGTTTTATCTGACGGAAATACTTCTCGCAGACAATTGTCGACAGCGTCATACACATCGAAGGTAGAAAAACACGGCAATTGAGAAAATCAGCGTAGTTTTGTTAGACGGGTTAGAATGTGCCGTACGAAATTGGGGTCTCCGGGTTTAGAAATATATGGAGTGATTACAGAAGTAGGTTGCGTTAGTATTATAGGTAAGACAGGTCCTTTGAAAACTGATTTTTTCTTCCTTATTTACTACAATACACTCTGACAATTTGTAATAAACTAATAATTCATCCATTCAATATGACGTTTATTATCTTTCTCGTACGACCACGTTTTAAACGTAGTACAAAAGTAGAAAAAGAAAGATAGTACTCTAAAACAAGCATACATGTATTAGAATATAGTTATGACCAAGTTACAGCACGCTAAACTGTAAAAAAAAAAATTGCAGTTTTTGCTACTCGGATGAATCTTATCTCTAAAAAGATAATCTTATCTCTAATTCGGATGAGTGTTAACTCAGTAGAGACAAGGTTAATCCCAGTAGCAAATACTGCAGTTAACTTAAATTCGAGAGCAGTCGACAAGCGCCAACAAGAGAATCGCTAATTTCTAGGGGCAATTATTCGTATTTACGAAAAGCGATACTGTTAACCATTTTATTGTGAAGAGATCACTTTTAATGAGAGTGTTGTGCAAAAGAGCGGTTGGTAAGCCTACTTAACTGAGCGGTTATACTTACAGCAAAAGTACTCCATGAAAAAGCAAGTCCTATACTTAGCGGCCACCAAGTATTTACCAATCTCTAGCCGTACAACGAAGTCACCGTAATTGCTATTCGTTAGAACAGGGATATGCGACATAGTCTCTTGTATGACTGCAGTATATTCCCAATGAGCATAGTTTCCTTTTTCGGATGTTATGTGGATGTCATACCTTGAAAAGACAAAGGGATGAACAAACAATGATGTAAATTTGAAGAAAAGCTCATCCAAGGGCGGGATTAGTCTTCACAACCGACGATAATAATAATAATAATAATTTATTTATCACCCACTTTACAGAACAGAGGTTAAGTGGAGTAAATACAAAAAGAAAAACAACAAGAGAAAACAAGAAACAAAGTTAATGCGATTTAGGCTAAGCTATGATTATTTTCGGCTGAGAATAACTAAAAATATATATATATATATATATATGGGCTATAACTATATAATATATACTATATAGTGGCGAAACTTGGGACCATCTCCCCCCCCCCACCCCCCGAAAATTCTTGTCGGTAAGCCTGGCGTAGCACCGACGAAGCTTTCTTAATTCGTTTCTGGTTCCGAAAAAGCTACGTTGATAAATCAGAAAACTTATAGTCGGTAAATCGGCGATCAGTATACTTTTTGCCGAATCGGCAGTGTTTGTCGGTGCAGATTCCGTTTCTGGTCCCGAAAGCTCCGTCGGTAAATCGGGAAACTTCGAGCTGGGATTCGGCCCCGCGTCGACAAATAGTTGTCCCTGCTTCGTCTGTTGGTCATTTGTCAGTAAGCACCCACAAACAATCCACATTTGAATTTGAAACCCACATTCGAATTTGAAGCCCACATTTGGATGATCCTGCTGCACACTGAATAGGAAAAAGGCTTGTCAGTAAATCGGAAGCACTGACAAACCCGTTTTCTCATTCCGTTCCTGGAACCGACAAAGCTTTTCCGAAAAAGCCAATGATAGGAAAAGCTTCGTCGGCAAATTAATATCCTTCTTTTCGTTTACTGCTGACTTTCGGATGCGGTCGTTGAAAAAGTCCGTTGCGGTCGGACGAATCCTTTTTATTTGTCGCGTTTCAGTACAACAAAAGCCTTGTCGGAAAATCGAGCCAATGATCAGCAAAAGTCTTGTCGGCCAGTCGACATCCTCCTTTCGTTTGATTTTCGCATTTGCGGTGACTGGGAAAAGTCTTGTCGGCAGACGAAGAACACTCTCTTTCGTTCTTCAGTAAATATGAAATTGTGAAACCGTTCGTCGATGCGAGACTTTTTTATGTAGTGACCAGATCCTTGTTTCGATTGTTGGTCCTTATCGCTCGACCTATTTGGTCCATAGTCGTTTCATAAATTCCTCCCTCCCCCTTCCAAGCCCCCACCGCTGCCAGAAGAAGTTCGAACACATAAACGGCACATTCCATGTCGTCTGGCATCTGTTGCTACCCCCATGACGTATCACTTGAATGGGAGAACTTCCGAAAATGTCTGGTACCCCCCCCCCCCCCACTTCCCCCAGCCAACCCTCACTCAACCGACTTCGTATCCTGTTCCGGTTTCGAACTACAGATCTAGGGCCCAACAACTGTGTACCTTCTCCTAACTGCTCCATCCGTTCGGACCCTACGCATATCAGAAAACTTCCGGGACTTCCATGCAACTTCCCCCCCCCCCCACCCCCGCAACCCCCAACCGCTGTCGGTTGTTGCATGACCCCACGTAGAGCCAAAGGTTACGTGCTCCATAAAAAAAACACGTAAGTTTGCAAGCGAAAAATACAGCCGCATAAATCTTTACATAAATCAGTCCAGTGCAGTGTTTATCATTTTTATGGTTTGCTAGACTATCGACTGCATGTCAAATTCTTGGTCCCATGTGGCCAATGATGCCAGAGGGCGAATAAAAAACTCACAAATTTACATTAGAAAACCCTCTAAACTGATATATCATAGTTGATTATTATTTTGCCACGAAGCAAACGTGGGTAAATTTTCAAGACCTTCGGTAAAATCTGGGCTTGACCCCCCCCCCCCCCCCCCCCCCCCAACGAAAATGGGCTAGTTCCGCCACTGAATATATGTAAAATATAGGCATATGCATTAACAATCTACAGTAGCTACAAAAGCATGAGACGGAGTACAAGGACAAGAAAGAACAAGACCAAAGGTTTCGATGGGATCCCAAAAACTCAATATCTTATCCAGACAACTGGGTCTTGTCTTAGCCAGATCCAGTCATCGCCAGACTCCTGAATATTTTTACAATTACAATTCAGAAACAGATTAGGGCCAAATAGCTAATAATCTGAGAAAACCAAGTTCAGATATGGCTTCAGCATGTGTGTTTACCCCTATAAGTCAAATCTGTTTTGACGAAAACTTCCTGCCACTTGTAGAATGTAGAATAGTATGTAGAATAGTAATTTATTCACTCACACTTTCACGGTTACAAAACCAAAATTGGTGAGTACTGTCATAACATAAAACATTTAAAAGCGAGTACAAATGGTCAAAGGCTATTTAAAATTTCAACAATCTTTGGTATAAAACTGTTTTGGTAACGGCTGTGTTTGGCCGCTACTGGTTGGAATATTGGGACCTTCGTAGAGACTGCTCGCTCTTGCCTTTCCCTTACATTGTTGTATGGGGGAGGGAGAAACTCATTGTAGATGGGGTGCGAAATAAGTTTTTTACCGATCTCAAGGCATAGGTTCAGTCTCCGTTTCTCCAATGTATCAACTGTGTCTGTTCTTAGAAGAAGGGAGTAGGGTACTTTTGGGACTTTATGGATAATATGGAGAGTGCGTTTTTGGATTCTTTCAATACGTGAGTTTTGATCTGCAGTTAGACCAAAATGCCACACTGCGCATGCGTACTCCATTAATGGTCTTATGAAAGAGGTATATATCCTGAGGATGTGTAGACTTGGGACATTATGCTTTGATAAAAGCTTTAACATGTTCAGGCTTGAGTTTGCCTTACGGAGTATTTCTACTGTATTATCTTCCCAATCTAAAGTTTCAGTAATAACTACTCCAAGGAGTTTTAGTTTTTTTACAGCCAAATTTTCAATGAGCTTTGGTTCAAATTGCGGGGGTGATTTTAAAAATGAAATAGTTAAAACAGCGCTTTTTTCTTGGTTAACTTGCATGTCGGACAAAGACGCTTCATTTTGAATGTCTTCGATGATTGCTGCTGCTGAACTTTTAATATGACGGTAGCATACTTCAATAGTACTCAAATCGTCAACATACTTCCACCGATCCGGCAGATCCTGTGCAATTTCATTAATCATAACCAAAAAAAGCAAAGGTCCTAAAAGAGTACCTTGAGGTACACCACAAAAAATGGGAATCGGGTCAGAAAAAACACTTTTATATTTAGTCATTTGTTGTCTTTCGTATAGGAAACTAGCGATTATTCTAATTATATGTGGGTTTACGTTGAATTGACTAGAAAGTTTACCAATTAAAATCTTATGGTTAATGAGATCGAAACCTTTACGAAAATTCATTGCAATCAAATTTATCCATTTTCCTGGTTCTTCAAGATTTATCAGAATAAAGTCAATTAATTGTATTAGGTAATGGGTAGTAGAGGATTTAGGTATGTTACCGAACTGCCGTGGACTTCTGCCAATATCCCGGTTTCGGCCGAACTCCAGAACTACTCCGGCGAAAAAAGAAAGCTGAAAAACGAATTCAGGGTATCTTCTTTCCCCAATATTCAACATCTAATCAACTTCAAATAAAAATTTAACTTCTAACAAATTTTCCAACTCCAGTCGGATTCCGGTCGAACTATACGTCCGGGTAAAATATGATTGTCACACAGGGATTCAGCATCTCTTCTTACCCCTAAATCGGTTATCTAATCAACTAGAAATAAAATTTCAACTTCTGACAATTTTTCGGTTTTGGCCGGATTCCTGGCGAACCACATGTCCGGGTAGAAAATTATTTTCACATAAGTGTTCAGCATGTCTTCTTGCCCTAAATCGAACATCTAATCAACTCGAAATACAACTTTTAATTTTAACAAACTTTCCGGTGTCGGCCGGATACGGGCGAACTACTTGTCCGTCGAGAAAATGGGTTTCACCATCGTCTTCAGCATGTCTTCCTACCCCTAATCGAACAACTAATCAACTTCAAATAAAACTTTTACTTTCAACAAACTTTCCGGTTTCGGCCGGATTTCGGGCGAACTACTTGTCCGATGACAAAATGGTTTTCACCATCGTGCTCAGCATGTCTTCTTACCCCATAATCGACTATCACATTAGCTGTTTCAAAATATTTTGTTTGCCCATTAATTTGAACCCCCTCCCCCACCCCTAAAATGTAGGGCTACAAAGCCCATCTACAAACTCGACTGGTGCGATGACCCAGCGAATCCTCACACCAAGTTTCATCAAAATATCTCATTCCCTTCGAGAGTTATCGTGCTTACAGACGGTCGGACAGACGGACAACTTTTGCGATGTCATAGGTATCCCTCCACTTACGTTTTGGGATCCCAAAAAGACAACAGAAAATAAAAATAGCATCACAACCAATTACAGAACCAACAAAAAATAATCTATACCAATAAACACTAAAACATAGTGCCTCTTCAGGGATGGTAAGACGGCAAACTGGCATTCATATATTCAGGATGTTAATTAGGGAAGGAACTACCAAGAATCTGGCATCGCTGGGCAGCCGTGACCTGCATGACATATGTAGCCTACTGTCACTGGCACTGGCAGTGGGATCGTTTTTCCCTCTCTTCCCCTTTTCTTTATGTAGCGTATTCAGTTAATTGATTGTTTGTTTTTTAATTAATGTCGGTTATTTCCCTGCTCTATCCTACTTGTCAGGGGCGTGACGTATCGGGAGGGGGACAGGGCCCCCCCCCAATGTTGTAGGTCAGTTGGTAAAAATAGCCGAGTCGGCAAGAAGCGCCACGATTTTTCGTAAAACAGTGGATTTTTTTTCTTGGAAACAGTCAATTTTTCTTCAAAACAGTCTGTTTTTCTTAAAAAATAGTCAATTTTCTCATAAGAACCCTGTTTTTTTCCTTAAAATCCGCCGATTTCAGTATAGTGTTTCTACAAAAAAAGTCAGTAAAAATTACCAGACTGTCGGTAAATACCTTGCCCCCCCCAAAAAAACATAACATTTTGGCTAGTAACTCCTCTGCAGGAGTCCCTGTGTGCTTTCCTGGCAGTATCTTTTTTTTCTTAAATATATCCGATGAAGTTTAGCCCCATCAAACATGACAGAACTGGAAGCACATATACTTAAATTTCTAACTTACACTGAAGGATTCAGAGTCTTGAGGTTACTCAGGTCTGACACGAACTCCCATACCTCTTTGGCATTTGAGTTTGAAATGAAAACGTTGAAAGTCTCTTCAGAGAATTGTAATTTCAGCCCAGCAATTGTAAGAAATCCTATGGTGCAGATAAATATGAACTTTCTTCTGCTGGCGATAGATGCCATTGTTGTCAATCTAAAAGTTAAAACGACATTAGCATAATATAGACTACAGAAATCTCTCCGGTTATACAAAAGATATATTAGCCTTCAAGTCTGAGCTTACAGCATTACAAAGGCAGATTTACTGGTATCATCAGCAATGGCTTTTTAATCCTTGGCACCAATTAATTTGTCAAGGAAAGTTCTATCATTTATTTTATACAGCTTGATTTTACTTGGCGATGTATAAAAACTTTTGGCCATTTCAAACGGAAAAATACAGATGCGAGTTAACTGAGCAGCTAACAAATCTGTGGAAGTAGTTTTCCTACCCCAGATAGTAGGTAAAATTGATAGAAAACGCATAGAGCCAAGGTGTATGATAGCCAGATGTTAGCCAGCACGGACAATCAGCAAATGTGCATTATTAGCAAGAGGACTCTGTGTAGCCACCCTAAACAAACAAGACAAATTACGGCTTTAATGGGACAATGGCAGTAAATAATTTACTAGTTTTTTTTTACATAGCTTATTCAGCACTGTCTAGAGAGATTGCATGTTATCTGATGAAAATGGAAAAAGCACAATACAAAAATTTAACCTTACCAGGTATGGGATTTTAAACTTTGAGACTACACTGTGGGTGTCTGGTTAATATTCTAAGCTTGTAAGTACCTACCTAAAAACATGTTCCAGATCCTCTCTTGGTTGATTAGGCTACACACACTTTTGGGACAAAGTTTAATCAGAAATGTGCTTAGAAGACTTCAAAGTTTAGTTCTTCATCCTACCTTTTCTGATTATGGTGAGAAATATCTGTTTTTGTCTCTAGAGTGCAAGCAGTGTGCAATCTCTCTATTAACAATTAACAGTCAAAATAGTGCTAAAACTTTTATTTTAACAGAACAGGTTAGAATGATGACATGCAAACCAAGTCTCCAGGTCAAATATTGGCTTGAGCCTATGAGCCCCTTTAGCCTTGTTCAAACAGATGTTACAAGGTCTATTGCGGCATATAGCCTAAGGTTTATTCCAGAATACTCTTTTCCCTTGGAGTGCGCTGAAATAAGGTGAATAAGGAGATTAGACTGGCATTCTTCTATCGCTTTTGCTGGCCCAATCAGATTGCTTGGTTGGTTCTGCCAGTGGGCCGAGGATAGGAGCAGCATCGTAAGGGTTGCCACTCTACTTTGTTGGAACCTGAAGAAACAAATTTTCTTCACAAGAACACATTTTGTTCTGTTCCGATCACTCTACCACAAATCCCTGATTTTTGGATACCCTATGCCAAACGCTGGGTATATCTAGCATTTGGCATAGACTATGCCTAACGCTGGATACCCTATGCCAAACGCTGGATACTTGTTGGTAACCTAACCCTGACCTACCTCAATATAAAGGAGTTCTGATTGGTTGATTTTTTTGCTTCACTCAAATCATCAATATTTTACTGGGTTACAGTATCCAGCACCAGGCATAGTGTATCCAGCGTTAGGCATAGGGTATGCCAAACGCTATACATATCCAGCGTTTGGCATAGGGTATCCAAAAATCAGGGGTTTGTGGTTGACTGGTTACGATTGCTGATTATTAGTTTGTGGACCAATGCCAATGCTGTATCTGTAAATTTAATAGCTTTATACAATATAATGGGCATCAAATTGTACTTGTGTACAGCTGTATATGTCAGGTAGTACTAAGAACACTTTTTCTGATCCTTAAAAAACTCAAGAACTGTATCAGCCTGGCAACACTGAATGCTGCATTGCTAAGAACCTTTTAGGTTCCTATTTGAACAGGCATATTTACATTAAGACATAAACATCACATATACTATTCAGCTAATTAGACAATCCTTTTTCCTAGCACAACCTAACGTTGACCCAAGGCTAAGGTGGGTAACTAAGCTAAGGGCCGGCTAACTAACTAAGGCGAAACAGCAAATGCCTAAATTTTGTCTTCCCTTTTTCAAATTAACTCCTTGGCCGCTTTCAAGAGGTATATATTTATAAAACAGGTTTACCTTTCAAAATCAGCCCACGTCTGAATTTACCCTCACACGTCTCAGCCTCTCAGGACCTGTTCAGGACTCTCAGCTCAGGGCTTAGGCTCGTTTCTAATTTCTGAATATTTTGCCGTCTGCAATTTAGAAACACCCTCATAACCATGGAGATAATAAAAGCTAAAAAGAAACTTGCCGTGGCCGGAGTGGCGCCCGCTCGAAAAAGTGTACCGCGACACTTCTGTGATCCTGCTCAAATCAGAAGAAGTGAGTTCTGAGACCATGCTGACTAGAAAACCTAAGGCTGTCGATCCTAGCCACAGACTCATATAGTAAGTAAAGTAAATTAGTAATTTATTTCTGACCCGCCATTTGAAAAGCGGAGTTTGTAAAGTAAAATAAAATAATTAAATAAACACAACAGAATAGAATATATAATTTTTCGTTCATCTGCCAGAAAAAAATGTATAGTGTCATGCGCTGACGAAATTTCCAAAAGTGTGACGCTTCCATCTTGAACTTGGAAACGTTCCGTTAGCATGTGGGAATGTTATAGCTTTGGCCTTTGGCAAATAAAGCAGGTGCTTCGCATGCTTAAAATAATATCTTCTCATTTCCTGCAACTCCTTGTTCCGTCGAATATTTGGGAGTTGTGGGACACCAGACCGAAATAAAATAGATGGAGCACAAAAAGAGCTGTATAAATTTCCTACAGCTTTCCGATGGTAGCACCCACGGTTCGGGATGTACATACGCCTTTAACAACCGAAGGGCAAGTTTGAAAGTGTAGATTGGAAAGTAATGCCAAGCCATCGTAAAGAAGTTGGTCGAGCTGACGATGAATGAACCAAGAGAGATTGAAGCATTGGATGTATTTGAACAGTTTGACGAAGGGTTGAAATGAATGTACGCGCATTTGAGGGGTTGACTTCAAGGCCAATTTTGAGAAGTTTAGATGACAGCTTACTCATGTTTTTGGTTAGTGAGGATCGAGAACGGCTTACTAAGAGCAAGTCATCCGCGTAAGCGATGTAGCTAAAGGGATGGTCTTTGTAAAAGTAAGCAGGAAGTAAAGAATCAAAACACGAAGGAACAGCCGATTTGAAAATGTAAAGAGATAAGAAACCACCTTGGCGAACACCAGTTTGGACAGGATTTTCATTTGATTTCCAACTGAACAAACACAGATCCAACTATTAACCCCCCTAGGTTACAACTTTCAGTCAGGGATCCAGTAGTCGGCATTTTTTTGCCAGAAGAGCTGAAATATTACCGTTCTTGAAAGGAATCAGACGCAGGGGCGTCTCGACACCTTCTTGATGGGGGGGGGGGGGTGCGGCTATACAATTTTACCGGAATTTTTTTATATTCTGCCGGAAATTATTCACGTGTGAATGACCAAGACACGGAAAACAAGAAGGTCCATTAGCGAGTCACTGGATGATAGATCAGTAAACCACCATCTCTCCAGCAAATCTAGAATACTGTTGTGTTCTAACTTAGTGTATGTGCTTCGTGCTACAAACAACAGTACACAAAATAGGATCGTTAAGGCATTGTCCAAATAGGTGTTATAAGGTGTATTACGGCGTATAGGGCTTGTCACAGATTCTTCTTTTCCTCGGAGCGCGCTGTAATAAGGCGAATAAGGCAAATATAACTCAGCTCTATTCTCCCTTATGCAGAGCCAATCAGATCGCTTGGTTGGTCCCGCCAGCAGGTCAAGGATAGGAGCAG
Source organism: Branchinecta lynchi (assembly GCA_023053575.1). Taxonomy (NCBI): domain Eukaryota; kingdom Metazoa; phylum Arthropoda; class Branchiopoda; order Anostraca; family Branchinectidae; genus Branchinecta; species Branchinecta lynchi. The sequence goes on from JAKZAP010000015.1 coordinate 6,726,205, forward strand.
CGTCGTCATGGTTGCCGAAGGAAGCACACAAATTGTATTTTGTTGGAAGCTAAAGAAACAACTTTTCTTAAAAAAACACGTTTTTGTTCTGTTACGAATGCTTTTTGTCAGTTCGAGGGTCAACGCTGTCCATCCTTTAGTTTAATTGCTTTTTTACAGTATAATTTGCGTTATATTGTACTCGTGTACCTCAAGTAGTACTCCGAACCTTTACGGATCTTTTTAGATCTCGAAACATTGTATTACCGTGGCAACACCGAAAGTCGCATTGACAAGTACCTCTTGGGTTCTATTTGAACAGGCGTGTGTACCAAGACGTAACATTACACCTATTTGGACAATGCTTAAGGTTTAACTGAAAAGGAAGCTAATTTTTACAGCCAATATTTGACTGCACTGAAATATCTTCACTCCTCTGAGGGATTTTGTGTTTGTTTTTCCACCGGGGCTCTAGTAGCCTAATAACGTTCAGAATGTGCGCTGCTTGCACGACGAACCAAAATTCATCCAGACGCGGAGAATTTGAGTTTAAACAAAGGCCTGCATTTTCAGGGCTAAATATGCGACATCGGAGAAGTTACGCGTGTAGAAAAGTAGGACAATAATTTTAGGATATGTCTCGCAGTGAATCTGATACTGCATTTCTAGTTGGTAAATATATTAAGCGTAGAGGGACAAGCACATACAGGTTGATCAAAATGCAGAAAAAACACTTTCCTGTCATCGCCCCAATCGTGCAGCAAAAAAAGCGTCCGTGTAAAAAATTAAATCTCAGGACTAGTTTTTTCATTAGGGAGAGTGGGGTACCATGAACCACGGGGTACCATAAACCAGGACTATATCACCCACTTCCTGTTGCTGTGATTGCTCCTCCTTTTCCTCCAATATCGACCACTGGTACCTCTAGGTTCTGATGTGTTTCTGTTCACTATGGACCAAGGCTCCACTTATGACGGCAATAAGAGTGTTTTGGGGGTGACAAAGTAAAACTTTGTTTCTTGTTTACTTCTAAGGTGAAGAACCTGTCAGATCAGGATAATTGTTGGGTTTGTAATCGAATAATATCATGGCTTTAAGACTGTGGATTTCGATTTACGTTCCATTTATTACCTTTTTTAGTTAGCCATTATTTAGCAATTCTTATGCCACAGGGGATCGATGAACCACTTGCCATGGGGTAGAATGAACCAGAGGTTCACCGTACCCCGTTATGGATCGTGAAGCGCCAATCGTTTTGTTTCCTAACTGCATACTTGCTGACTTGATTACTTACTGCTTTACTTACTACTATTAATTATCTGAATCTATTTGAACGGTTCGACAATATTATATCGTATCAGTATCTGCTGATCCAATGATGGTAAATCCTAAAACTATTAAAGGCTTGACTCCTGCAAATGTGTGATCCTAGAAATTGAAGGAGCAAAAGTACGAGAAACAGCTCGTTCGTCTGGCCCTCTTTCGATACATTTAGAAGCACAAGGAAAAAGAGGTCAGTCCGCGCCTGACTACGAAAAAGGCCACGGGATCTTCAGCAAAGGGCAAGAAGGACAAAGGGAAAGTAACTGATGTCAAAATGCATCCCAAAGTTCTTCGATAGATGGCAAGCCGCTTGGACAGACCAATTCAGCAGAACGTAGGACTCTGGTAACAGTCATGGCTGGCTGCAATCAGTGCACTCGGGACTTTTACCCCCCCCCCCCCTCTGTCGGTGTTTCCGCGTGTAAACTTCAAGTCGGCCGTGCTCACTGGGCCCCGCCTGGGACGATCTGCGCAGCAAATTTGAGGACGTTGAGGGTTACGGCATAGACATGAGCTTGCGAGATGTTAAGATAGAAGAAGGGAACTATGGGCTTATTGTTCCTCAGAAGAGTCACGCGTGGCGCACTATATGTTCCTGAGGGGATGTCCAATGTACATTGACAGTTTGGACCTTGAATTGGAGTTTTGGAAGCATTTGGATAACTAGAAATTTGTTCCTACCGATGAGATGCGATTCATTTTGAAAATCTAATTCGTGTTTCGCCTCTCGCCAAGCAGGGAGGTTTGTTTTTGGAGTTAACCTTGGGAAGTTTCCACTTGGATAAGATATAGTTGGTATTTTGTAAACTTTCTACGTTTCTATATATCTTTCTACGTTTTTCGTTTCTTTCTACGTTCTAAGCTTTATTTGCAATACTTAATATGAACTCCCAACCCCTGAATTTAGAACTACAGCTATCCCATTTACGACTTAGACCTGTACTTAGATCCAATGGATCTTCGTACCAAGTTTGAACATAATATCTCAGCCACTTCGAGTTATCCGAGCTAACAGACGAACAAACTTTACGAAGTCATAGGTATCCAGCAGGCCCGTATCCAGGAAATTATTTCGGGGGGGGGGGGGGGGACTGCGGGTCGGACAAAAAACTACAAAAAGATAAATATTCTTTGAGCCCAAGCTGACTTTGAAACATTTATTCAAACAATGTTTACAACGGAAACGTCAGCTATGATTTTTCATCAGCGATATTTCGGCCCTTCTTGGCAAGGGTCCTCGTCAACCTGTAATATTACAGGTTTGTTTCCTTCCCCGAAGTTGAACTAGAGGATTGACAGCCTGACGAGGACCCTTGCCAAGAAGGGCCGAAATATCGCTGATGAAAAATCATAGCTGACGTATCCGTTGTAAACATTGTTTGAATAAAAGTACAAAAAGACATAGATAAGAGTGGAAAAGCCTATAAAATGATTATTTTTTGTGTTTCGGGGGGGGGGGGAGGGATTCAACCCCCTACCCCCCCCCCCCCCCTGGATACGGCCTTGGTATCCAGTCACTATCATTTTGGGATACCGAAAACCCGGCGCGCCACAGCTGGTGAAATGTATATCGCAACAGTTTTATTTTGGCACAGCCAAGGCACAACCCTTACAAGGGAAAAAGGAACCAAAATTGATTTAAGTCTCGCCTCACTCATTTTGATTGCCGAACGCGTTACATTACCAGCTTATCTTAAGGGGCAAGGTATTTTTACTGACCGACAGGTCATTTTTACCGATTTTTCTTTTTCTTTTCAATAACCGCTTTTACGAAAAATCGTGGCGCTTCGTGCCGACCTTTTTCTTTTGGGGGGGGGGGTTGTCAAGCCCTAGTGAAAGTCAGTAATATAATGTTGATCCAAAAACAGCTAGCCTACTGCTGTAAAATCCGTTCCTGTGTCAAACAATACTGTTTCAAGAAGAATCGAGGACATTGCAAATGATATTGTCATTCAGGTTGCGAATTAAGCTAACGAAAAAGTTTCCGATGCAGCTGGATGAAAGCACGGAACATGAGAAACATGAACAGGGCTGACTGTAAAAAATATGCCGCTAATGACGTCGAGCCGAGATTTGACAAAATTTTGCTACAAAGCAGCCTCTAGAGATCGCCTCGTTGACTTTGTAAATATTTTTACACGTGTATGCCTTATCATTTATAATAGTAACCATCGTCTTTTTTATGTTCTAAAAAAGAGGGGGTACGCAATCTTTTCGAACCTTGATTAGGGGTACGCGGTACGGAAAAGGTTGGAAACCACAACACACCAAGTGCGTGTTCCACCCTTCTAACAATAGTAACTATTAGTTACTATTTCCGTTCCATCCTCACGAAAAGTTACTACGCTGACCGTTCCGACCTTCTCGAAATAGTAACTAACAGTAGCAATTTGCTTACCATGCTCGGGAGCGTAATAAGCGTGGTAAGTACGCATCTCTGTAACGTGATTGGTCGGATTCAGCCGTGGCATGATATTCTGCTCGGAAACAGAAAAATCGTTCCAGCCTTGAAGGCAAAAAGGCAAAATTGGTGACGTCACGCGTAGTAACCACGGTATGTAGGGTGGAACACGCTCTAAATGTAAATTTCCCATTCCGAGCGATAAAATTTTGCGAGGCGTAGGAGAATCAAATTATTTAATCTCCTGAAACTGTAAAATCCATTTCATCTTCACTTTCATCACTTGACATTGCATCAGAGGCTGAGGACTGAATCTTCTTCATGGAGCTCAAGGTCGCCAGGTACTGCATTGTGTAACGGTTGAATTCACAACTGGTAAAATAAAATTACAACTTTAAAGTTAAGTTGGACAAGGAATGGTCGTCGAAAGCCTGGAAATACGAACGGGATGCAGCAGAGTCAGTGACTAGACATTAGTTATCCACAAACCAATAAACAATCCAGTGAAAAAATGATCACACCACCAGCGACTCTACAGGAGCATTGCCACCATTGTCGCTGGACAATGCGATTCAAGGTAGTTTAAGGTAGTTAAGCTTGGTCACGATTCGTCACGAAGGACACTACTTTCAAACGGCGAATAACGAGAGCTAACAACAGACCTAAACACCCAACTTAGCAGTTAAGTATGGTAGCTTTTTGAAGTCATAGATCAATACTGCACTGAGCTTTACTAAAACAGAAAGATCAAGAATCTTGGGTCAGAAACAGCCTATAACTAACCTACATCTTTCTCCTAATGTCTGAAGAAAAGTAAACCAATAAACATATTATTTAGTAGCTTAACAGACTATGGCTAAAACATGGTCGTCATGACATAAAACATGTCAAAGCAATGAAATGTAGACAATGTGTGATAATAACGTATGAGCCTACTATAATACAAGTTATACACAAAAAGTTAAAATGGGAAATAATATAAAGAAGCATCAAGAGTAAAAATGGGAAACAAAATAAGGTATCAATGATTACAAATATCGGTCAGACGAATGAACTACACTGTAAAAAAAAATCTTGCAGTGTTTGCTATTGGGATTAATCTTGTCTCTAAAAAGACAATCTTATCTCTAATTCGGGATTAATCTATTAACCCCAGTGGCCAACACTGCAGTTAACTTTAGTCCTTACTCGGCGGAACTTTTTGGAGGGGTAATCTGAAGCAGATTTCTTATTTAGTTTTTAGCCTAGTGTTGGGTTGAGTAGCATTGGGCGATGGATACTCCGGTAGGATAGATCTAAGGTTATTTGAAGATAGAGATTTCAGTCCGAAATCAACGTTAAGCTTGTGTCTACGGCAAGCCAAAGTAGGAAGACACAGTTTTTTTATGCTATCTTCGTATGCAGAATAATTTTGCCCAAGAATATTCTCACAAGCATGCTTCTGCCTCACCTCTAGTTTCTCAGTTTGACTTTTGGTAAGGCCCGGATGCCAAACAGGGCACGAGTACACTGTACAAAAATCTTGTGTGTATACATGTGTTTTGTTTATTTTCTTTATTTTCGTCATTTACTCCGCTTTTCAAAATGGCGGATCATAAATAAATTACTTACTTACTTGCAGTATTTGCTACTGGGATTAATCTTGTCTCCAAAAAGATAATCTTATCTCCAGAGCTGGTGGACCTGGACTTTGGACTCGCCTCGAGACGCCTTTTTTAAGGAGTCGGACTCGTCTTTCACGGAGCTCTGGGTCCGCCAGAGCTGTGGACTCGGACACTGGACTTGTCTCGAGACGCCTTTCTAAAGGACTCGGACTCCGATTTCCTGGACTCGCAGCAGCTCTGTTTATCTCTTCTTCGGGTTAATCTTACCTCAGTACATATAAGATTAACCCCAGTAGCAAATACTACCACCTAGCTGAAATTCAATTTAGTGTGCAGAGTGTCTCGGGAAATTTATATAGGCGGAAGCCTTGTTATTGCAATTATATTAATAAATACTGCAGTTGAATTTAATCCTTACTCGGAGAAACTCTTTACAGTGTGTTTAGTTGCAGGGCGTACATACGTGCAGTACAGGAATATCATGAGTCTAGTTGGTAAAGTCTTTTGATAGTCTTACACTTTGGTAAGTCGTACATCTATTCAAATAATGTATACAACGGATACATCAGCTACTATGCTTCATCAGGGATATTTCAGTTATTTATTACAGGTTTGTTTCCTTCCCCGGCGTTGACCCTGAAGACTGACAGCCTGACGAGGACCATTGTCAAGAAGGGCCGAAATATCGCTGATGAAGCAACGTAGCTGACGTGTATCATTTGTATACATTATTTGAATATATGTTTCAAAGCCAGCTTGGGCTCAAGGAATATTTATAAGTCGTACATCTTCAAAGGTATAGACTTACATTTTGCTAATGTCATCCATTCGCTTAGCCAGGGCTTTCTGCAGATCACGTAGTACAGCCATCATCCGCATAGATGGCGAGCGCCACCCTGGACGAATTTTCTCCCCATGATGTCGCAGGCATTCATTCAGCCATTTCAGAGAGAACTCAAAATGCGCCGACGATTCTAATTGGCTGGCAAAAAAACTGAGCAATTTCTCGACGTAGTTCATTGGGAGGTTCTCAGTAATTATGCTAATTGAGTTGGAGGGGATTTGCTCGTAGATTTCACGAATGAGGTGGGGCTCATTTAGTCGCATTGCCATCATGAGCGCTAAAAAGAAAGAATGTGAAACAAACAAATCAGAGGAACATCTTCAAATAACCTTGCTCTGACAGCTCAGGCCCAGGCATATGCACCGGTCCCCGTTGCTGAAGCCGACGCTGACAAGGTAAGAAACCGATTGGATAATACTATAGCCTCAGGCCCGTACCCAGGAATTTATTTGGGGGGGGGGGGGTGCCTGCGGGTCGGACAAAAAAGTAAAAAAGACAAATATCAGAGGGAAAAGCCTATACAAATCATTATTTTAGTATGTTTCGGGGCGGGGAGGGGGGGGGGGGGGCCTGCGGGTCGGACAAAAAAGTATAAGACATATATCAGAGGGAAAAGCCTATACAAATCATTATTATAGTATGTTTCGGGGGGGGGGGGGGTCAACCCCCCTTGGATACGGCCCTGACTAGCCTACATTAATGGAGATGTTTTTAACTGACCAAATTCGGCTTAGTTGCTGCATATATTTTTATCCCCTTATTCCTTAAATGTAAAAGGATAAAGGAATGTATTTTTAACGCTACTAAATTTCCACTCTTTATTACCAGGTTCCACAGCCTCGTTAGGTCGGACACACGATTCATGATGGCAGCATTCGCCTTTGTTTTAACACGCCTTTTCTCCCTTGATTTCTATCTGTCTAATTTATTTATTTAATCTACTAAAACGGCCAGCTTGGGCCATACTAAACAACTAACAATAAATATTAACAACTAACAATAAGTGTGGGCAAAAACATAAAAACAATAAGCACCCAACATCAAATGCAGGATACAGCTCACGGTTCCATGCCATCCACACAGGTAAGGATAGTCGCATGTTTGGGCCCGAGAGAATCGCAATGTGGGCCTTTCAGATTTTAACCTCTCAAAGTACAATAGGTTAGTGGTTAAAGTGAAGTCTGACTGGATGATATAAATAAACCTTATAGACCAAAAGCGAGAGACAAGGTTATGTGCATGACTACAATTGAAAAAGAAGGCATGTGTAAGTGGAGCTATGAGATCGCAAAAGTTGTCCGTCTGTCAGCACGATAACTCTCGAAGGGAATGAGATATTTTGATGAAACTTGGTGTGAGGATTCTTTCAGTCAAGGGTAAGGTCCAGTCGTAGATGGGCTCTGTAGCCCTACATTTAGGGGGTGGGGAGGAGATTCAAATTAAGGGGCAAACAAAATATTTTTAAACAGCTAATGTGATAGTCGATTATGGAGTAAAAGGACACGCTGAGCACGATGGTGAAAACCACTTTCTCGCCGGATAAGTAGTTCGTCCGGAATCCGGCAAAACCGGAAAGTTGGTTAGAATTAAAAGTTTTACTTGAAGTTGATCAATTGTTCTTTATAAGGATAAGGAGATCGCCAAATTCGTTTCTGAATTGTTCTTTATTTGCTGGACAACTATAGTTCGCTCGGAATTCGGCCGAAACCGGAAATTTTGCGCAAGTCGTCAAAATAGATATATGGCTTATAGAGGTATAACTTAACTTGGTTTTCTCAGATGATTAGCCTGGTGAAAACTGAATCTGGCGAAGACAAGACACAATTGTCTGGAACAAATATCAGAGTTTTGGGATCCCATCGAAACCTTAGGTTTTGTTCTTAAAGTCAGCCGATTCTTCTCTTTTTCTTTCTCAACAATAGTCGTTTTTATCTGCAAAAACAGTCGGCAAAAATGACCAGTCAGTCGGTAAATATCTTTTGGCCCAAAAATGCACTGTTCCAGGTTTATTAACTTTTAAAGAAGCCTAAGTCTAAGCTATTAAAGTTCAACTGATATGCCAACTTATTTTTATATTTTGACTGAAAACACGGAATTTATTTGACTACGCTAGGGGATTGTTATTATTTTAATATTGGGCTCCGGCAGCAACGTTCAGAAAATGCACACTGACCCAATAAGAAAAATTTCACCCCTACGAGGAAAATTTGGATTTCAACAAAAGTGTGCAATTCTCAAAAATCTCCTCAACCACATTTCCAAATTAGACGATTTAGCCTGTTTATTGGTTCCCATTCTTTATCGAATTTGGTAATTAATCCAACTTTTGTTCAGTCCGAGTCGATTTCACCGCAGTCGGTACGTCCCTACGTAAATTCGGTGATTTAACTTATTTATTTGGTCTCATTCGTTACCGAATTCGGTTGTTCACTGAACTTTTCTCAAGTCCGTATCTGTTCTATCGCATTCGGTCAATCTATTTCATAGTTCGGTGATTAATCAGATTCATTTGGTTCTAATTGGTTACCGAATTTGGTAATTCACCTGATTTTTGCTTGGTCCACATCTGTTACCAGACTTACCACATTCAGTTGTTTTAGGTGGTTCTACCAAGAATTGTATTCCATTCCGAAATTCGGTCGTTATACCGCTCCCGATCTGCTCCTTATTTTTTTAGTTAGTTTTTCGGTACTACGAATTCATTATTCGGTTCACCCCAGTTACTGGTAATTTAAGTGGCATTATTTAGCTCTTGTTCTTTACCATTTAACGTTAGCTTCAGCTGGTTTCCATTCATTACTTAACTTATACTTTTAATGATTGCAGAACTTCAGGAAGAAGCACGTCTCTTGACATGAAAACTAGGCTATTTTTGTTTGCTGTAAATTTTTATAAATGTACTTTACATCTACTTTACCCTGGACGGACCCTTTTTCGCCAGGCAGCTCTGTGGTTTAATAGGTAGCCTTGGGATCGCAAAAAGGCAATTGATCATGAGTGTTTCCAAAAAAATTCGCCTGCGGCACATATGGCAGTCTTCACTATTTAGAAAAAGGTACGGCTTGAACCACATTAAAAGCTAGGACTTGCCAGAAAAAAGGCGGATTCAAAAAGTTTTGACAGCGGCGCTTTAATTTTTCCTGGCTACAACCTTTCACGACGTTGTCGCTTGGCAGCAAATGCGTTTTTGTCGGCACATTTTCAAGTCCTGTTGGCAAAACTAGACGTCCTGCAAAGGTAAAAGGCTGTTGACGGCATATTCCTACGCCAAATTTTCTCTTTAGACTTGATTTTGTACATACTATGCAGCTTTTTACATTACTTCTTGAAGGCAACTCCCTGTGTTTTAGAAACAAATTATATAAATTCGGTAAATATCACGTACCGATTCGGTCAATTTTTACCAGGTTCACCCCAATGAAGAAAGGCTCGGGACGCCTCTGGTTGTAGTTGCTAATATTTCACGCATAATAAGTGATGGGTAACTAGACTGATGTAACTCAGCCCTATTTGGTTAAACTTTAAAGCACAGCAGATACTAGAAATGATCTTTTCACGATGAAGTGGCTCAAAAATAGAGATTTCCAATATACCATTACTTGCCACGTGAAATAAGCGATTCTCTTGTTAGGCCATGTCGACTCTATCCAGCCTTCCCGCTTTCCCACGCGGCAGCTGGACGCGAAATATCTGAAAACCGAACGAGCCGTTTTTAACAGCGGGACAACCAAGCAAAAGAGGCTCAAACAGAAGATAGACCTGATGACCTACCACGTCTTCCAGTATGGAAAATCACACTTTGAAGCTCATCATGTTCTTATGTGTAAAGAGTGGTAGGCGGGATTTGAAGCTTTCTGACAAAACTCGGCTCAGGCAAAAAAGCGCTAAAAAGTCGTAGGTACAAAACAAAACAATAGCGGGAATCTCAGAACTCTGCAGTTCCATAAGGGAGGTAGGGATAATGCAAAAAAAAACAACAGAATAAGCAAGGGGTCCTTTAAATAGGTTGTCTACTTGCCTGAGGAATATTCCTTCTCAACCAAAGTCCTTCTTACAGACTGAGGTGTGATGTCCTCTGTCAGGGCAAATGGGTCAAATAAAGTGCTGCTATCTAGTGAGTAAATCATTAGGCCTTCTGTACTGCAAGCGCCGAAACTTCTACCTAGAAAGCAAGGCATATTTTTCATGACATTTCACGTACCAACAGAACATTCCTGAACACAGTATTAACGGAATCTGAAAGATCAACCGTCTTCTTTGTAAGGAAAACGCACATTCGATTCATCTTACGCCAGTATGGAATTGATTGAGGCTAAAATTTGAAAATCCCTCCAATATTTTCGAGGATGTACTCGAGAATCGATATACATTTTTTGTCACTCTCGCAGAGCTGCTGCGAGTCCAGCAAATCCGAGTCCGATTCCTTGAAAAGGTCCCAAAGCTCTGGCGGACGGACAGCTCCGTGAAAGACGAGTCGAGTTCTTGAAAAATGTGTTTCGAGACGAGTCCAGAGTCCGAGTCCAAAGCTCTGGCGGACGGACAGCTCCGTGAAAGACGAGTCCGAGTCCTTGAAAAAGGCGTCTCGAGACGAGTTTAGAGTACGAGTCCACCAGCTCTGTATTCTTGAGAACTAAATTTCAATTTAAATGTCAAATACTTAAAGCACACCTCGCACTAAATAATGTTTATGTTCCAATCTTCCAAACTATCTGAATACTGTAAAAATAAGCTCTGCTTTTAACAAAATACCAACGAATTTAGCTGTTAAGCCTTTTGCCAGACTCATTGACTTCTAGGACAAATTCGGCAAGATCGAGATGACTGGTTTTATGCATCAGTAGCATGATACGCCAACATACGTTGGGAGCCTAATGTACTTGGAAAATCGTGAATCGCGGCAAGTGCAAACATTAGTGTGGTGTCGTCAGCGGTTTTGAACCAACATATGAAATGTTATATATGTTACATATGTAACAATATGTTACATATGGAAATGTAACATATGAAATGTCTTCAGGTTTAAAGCACAACTCTTACTAGAAATGATCTGTTCCCTGTAAAATGGACAAGAAAAAATGTTTTCGAAAATACCACTACTTTCCACCTGAAACTAGCGATCCTCTTGTTAGTGCTTGCCGATTATATCCAGCCTTCCTGCTCTCCAACGCGGCGGCTGGGCGCAAAAGATTTGAAAACAGAACGTGCCATGGTTAAAAAGTGGGAAAACTAAGCAAATAAAAGAAGTAATAAACAGAAGGTTATCACATCCTTATGTGTGAAAGAGTTGTCAGCGGACAATGAAGATTCCGGCAAACTTTTCGTTCGGTTGTGGGAAAACTCGGCAGGCCGAGAAAGCGCTAACAAATTCGTAGTTGCGAAACGAAACAATGGAGAAAGGTGGGGATTTTAGAAGCTTATACTTCCTTACGGGAGCCAAGTATATTGTAAAAGGCAGAATAGGCAAGAAGGGTCCTTTAAAGTTTAACCGAAAAGGGCTAGGATACGACAGTCTAATTACCCATCACTTGTTCGCTTAAATAATCTTGAAAACCCGATGAAAAAGCGTTAGTTTGTTTTTCTGATATTTCCAAATAATCGATTATCCCGTTGTGCTTGCCGCTCTTCCCGTTTTTGTGATATCTCTATGGTGCCTGGAACATTTGGCAACAACACCAGCAGCAAACGAGTAAATAAATTGTGTATCAAATAAACAAAGAAGTGTCTGCAGTCTGCAGTGCCAAAAACTAGGGCTAGCGAGTGAGGTGTCTTGTGTAGTGATAGTTTAGTGATTGTCGCGGGCGAATTGTGGACGGATTCACCATGGGAAAGCGTCCACATTCCCAACGTCCCTACTGAAGACTACTGTGGACAGAATGAAAATCCCCAATAGGTGTTGTAATAATTCAATGTATTTGAATCTAAGATGTAAAAATAAGTTGCCTGTTCAGTTAAACTTTAAGAATTAATGACTGCAATCCGTAAGTAGGTAGCATTTGGCACTATAGGTACAACAGGTCCTTTAAAAAAAATTCTTGAATACTTTTATCTTTTCTCGAAAACTTTTTCTGGTTTCTCGAAGACTTAAAATCTCGGATGAGTTTCCGGCGATTACCAAATACAAACACCGATTCCTCGAAGACAATCGAGGGATTTTCGAATACATCTCGGGGATCTCGAACTCATTTTCGACGTATTTAGCGACAAATTCATTCCATACGCCAGCTGAACACCAGTCAACAAGAGTTGACTTTTCTCACTGGTATTGAGTCTGTCTCTTTGTCAAGAATCGAAAACTATACGTACGCAGTGAAGTGAATATGATCCTCTAGTGTTTCTAGAAAGTAAAGATTCACAACCAAACTCAAACGACCTCAGTCGTTTGAGTTTAAAGTTTAACCAAATAGGGCTGAGATACACCAGTCTAGTTACCCATCACTTATTATGCGTGAAATATTAGCGACCTCAGTCTCAAACGACCTCAGTCTTTAACTGAGTTGTTTCTCAGTTAAACCAAAAACGACGTCAGTTGTAGCTTGAACTAAAGGCGTATTCTCGCCCTTCCCCGAGGACTCCTTTTGATGAGCCCCTGTGTTTTTGGTCCCCCCCCATCATCAAAAAGGACTCCCTTTCTAATTCAGAGGGGAATCAATTTTTGCTGGTGTTGGTGCAATGTAAAATTAATTAAAAAGAATCAGAATAAACAAATCCGTCGTTCCTCCGTTCTTTCACTTAAGTCTCGAATTCTGGCGTCGAGCAATCCTCTGCTTGTGATCCTATGTGGTCCGCAAATTCACCTGTCTCTGCCTCTGTGGCAGGCACGGGGGGAAGAAATTTACTGTGGGTTTGACCCATCCTGATTCGAGTGGGTTGACCCACTCTGATTGAGTACTTTGTTTGTTGGAGGCTTCGTGCCTTCAGCATATTATTTTTTTTCTCTTTTTAGTGTATACAAAATGAGTTGTTGTAGCAGCCCCAGTTGGCTATATTCTGAAATAAATAAATAAAAAACCAAAAATAAAATTGATCCAGACTAATTCGTTAACTGCACATTTTTTTCAGAGCAAAACCCATTTTAGCATTCCCCCTGTTCTCGTTGTTCTCTGTACGCAGAGTCCAAGTACGAGTGACTCCCTCTATTCTCGTCGTTCTCCTTGATTCCCCCGAGGGGTTGCGCACTGGCTGATTTCGTGTACACCATGAGGCAGAGGCAGATGAGGCATGTGAGGCAGGCATGAGGCACGTGAGGCAGACATGAGGCACGTGAGGCAGACATGAGGCACGTGAGGCAGACATGAGGCACGTGAGGCAGGCATGAGGCACGTGAGGCAGACATGAGGCACGTGAGGCAGGCATGAGGCACGTGAGGCAGACATGAGGCACGTGAGGCAGACACGATGAAATACAACTTGCGTAGAATTGAAGTCATCGGACCAAAAAATCTTAGCAATGTCAGTGTCAAAATGTCGCAACATTTTTGTTTGATATTACATATTGATTAAGCAATTCGTTTGTGGCGAATCTCTGAAAGTACCCAGTACCGACAGTACTGTTCAGGCCACAGAGTATCATGATAGTAGTATAAGAGGTCTAACTTGCCTATCTTGCAATGTAACGGATGGGATGGAAAAATTCCCGCGCGCCATCTGCAGAAGATTCTCATTTGACCATTTGATTTTGGCCTACATTTGACGGTTCGTTTTGACACCATAGTCATTGAGTGTGAAACCCTGACTGGTTTTACAGTAGACCCAGGGGCATCACGAGCCCTTCCTTGTAGGGGGAGGGGGTGGGGAGGGGCAGCTCCAAGATTATACCAGAATTGTTCGAGATTTTACCTTGGAATTCACCGGAATTTCTTTGCATTCCTGCGTCATTTCTTTGAAGTTTATTCACTGCCCAGATCTTAAAATATTTTTCTACATCCGGAGAAGGGGGGGGGGGGGGGAATAATCATTGAAAACATGCATCCATGTGCGACCCTGTATTCAGCCGAACGCCGAAACTTTGGTTGCCTTCTTAGCCATTTTTGACATGTTATTATGGCACTTACCTTTCAGCCAAGTGCCATATAGCGATCGCAATTTCTGGCCGTCCGTCGGTCGTTTTGCTAGTTCGGGCACTTCCACATACGCTAGGACGATCAAACTTGGCAGGCATATCAGGGACCCCAAATGATTGTTGCATCATTTCCCCGATCCGAGCATCGTTGGGGGAGTGGAGGGAGGGGAATCCGGAATCTTGAGGTCTTTATAACTTTTGAACGGGTGATCGGATAGCAATGAAAAACTAGACCTACGTTGCCTGGGCAACGTGAAGTGTTGCGAGAGCAACACTTTGGTTTTGTTTCTTCGCTTTCGGTTAAATGCTGGAGTTGTCAACTTATCGAAGCTTTTAAAACGGTTTGTTCTAAAAAGAAGAATCACATGATCAATTAAAAGATATTCTTTAGCGTTGTAAAAACAACAATAAAACAATATCGGAAGAAGGGACTAAATTGAATTTGCGGTCAGTTGAACTTTATCCTTTTCAATCCGTAGACATCGTGACGGATGAAAACTTGGAACAATATCTTATATAATCTAGTTGGTATTATAAAGCTATCCGTAACTTTTCAGGATTAAAATACCATAGATGACACTATTAATTTTTACGAAACTACCTCATTGTTTTACATTATCGTTTGTACCCGTTGCGGAAACAGTTAATCCTAGGTTACAGCGATAGACCATCGATACAAACTTTCTTACCGTCAGATTTATATAAATCGAATACAACATGCAACAATTTGCACAAAATTCTAGCTCCTCGTGAACCGATTCTTACTTACAAGTCCGTCTCCCATGATAGACATCAAGTTCACCGGATAAAAATAATGGGTACACCAGGTAGCAAAAGTTGCAAACCCCTCATCGCTGAAGATTTTTGTAGCATAACAGCTGATTATTACTTACAAGTCCCTTGCATGTTTTACAATTGGGAACCAAATTGTTCTTACCATCGAATACACCGGAAACAAATCACAGATACACCAACTGGCAAAAGCTGCAAACCCCTCATTGCCGAAGATGATTATGAGCTAACATATATCGACTGTCGCGTATAAGTCCCCTACATGTCTCACAGCTGGTATCGCCTATTGTTGGTTTCGTGTGTACATTCCTACTGAAGTTGTCAACCCCTTGAAACTTTCAAACTGGTGTATCTCACGAAGGAATCTTTGTACCAAAAAACGGATGTCATATACTTTGATCAGCTCATCAACAGCTATCGATTGCCGTTGAAAAAAAAAAATTCTACCTGTCTTAGTTCAAAAGTTGACTTTTTTGCCGTAGGCCAACTTTCTAACGTCACCACTTAGAAAGGAGCAAAGGATAAGCTCCAATTCCTTTAGCAATGAGAGAAGTTCTAAAGTTTAAGATGATCATCTGATACCATTTCTCTACCGCACACCCAAGTGCAAAAAAACGAATGATAAACTCAGCTGAAATAGCGAACACAAATGGATAGAAACAATAGATGGCAGCACTTTCGGACCCGTGGTAAAAAGCCACTTTTTGGTTTGCTCTAGATTTTTCTATTTATCAGTCAAAGAAGATATGTTGGCTATGGGGCCGGGTAACTGCCGCATATATTTAACACTTATATTTAAACCAGATTTTAACACAATATTTACCAGATCTTTTTTAGATCTAACACTATGTTTAACACCAGATTTTAATCCATCTTCAATTTGAAACTGGTGCCTGCCTGCTTGCGTGCTAGAGCGGAGCTTTCCACTCGAAAGCAGAAACATGGTTTGATGAAACGAAAGGTTGGCTGCACAACTTCAGATAGTCCTCTCTGACAGAGGCTATATAACTCCTAGTCCGACCGCCAGGTCCTAAAAATGGGACACCCCCCTAACCCAAACGGTACAGTAGGTTTAAAAGTGGATTCCAGCCAAATCGAACACGCTGATTCCGAATATGCCGGGAACTGGTTCCGGAAACGATGGCTTAAAGTAGAAATGAAGCTCGATGCTGTTCCATTATTTCCTCTCTATAAGAAGTATGGCTCTCAAACACAGTAGGTTAAAAATGGATTCCGAACAAATCGAACCCGCTGATTCTGAATATGCCGATAATAAATTCCGGAATAGGTGGCTTAAAGTAGAAATGAAGCCTGATGCTATTCCATTATTTCTTCTCAATAATGAGTACAGCTATCAAACACAGTGGATGAAAAATGGATTACAACCAAATCGAACCCGTTGATTATGAATATACCGTTAATAAATAAGTAGACCTGAAACCTGATAAGTTATTCTCCTCCTCAAAAACAAGTGCCATCATCTGGTATAGTGGGCTACTGTCGCCAGAAAAGTTATTCTAACCAACTGAACCCGCTGATTCCGTGTGCTAGGAATAGACACTCGTTGATTAAGGATGTGATGCGAGTCTGTTGCTTAATAACCTAAGTTTGCTGGAATGAATCAACAACTACAGGGATTACGACTGGTTCAAATAATATGCTCGTGTATTGAAATGTCGCACGAAATATCTAAAGCACAAAAAGACGAGTTGAATGGGACACACAAATCTCAAACTTTGCCAACGTTGCTTCACAAAATCAAATTCCCTATTCTTCATCCGAGTCGACAGAGCACCTGCCCCCCCCCCCCCCCCCATACGAACATTTTCACGGCAACAATCGAGGTAGTGTAAAAACGAGGTCTTGTACCCCTCCTGTACGTAAGAAATTAAATTGTGCAAACTTCGTCGGGTGCACCCGAGAAGTTCAAGTCTTGTCGGTACAACAGGTTAATTAACGTCCATTCGTCTTCACATCAGGTTCTTTAGAACCATTTACTATCATTTACCACAAACCTGCATTGTTCGCATTCAAGTAACTGTTCACATAATAAACACACCAGACAGACTGAGCTGCAACCAAGGCCTATCCAGGGGGGGGGGGGGGGTTAGGGGGTTGACCCCCCCCCAAACATAAACAAATCATAATTTGTATAGTATAGTATCTATGTGTTTTTTGTACTTTTTTGTCCGACAAGCAGGCACCCCCCCCCCCCCCCGAAATAAATTCCTGGATACGGGCCTGGCTGCAACCATGGGTGAAAATCATCGTATTACCATGCCAAGTTTAGCTACACTATTTCCCCTGTTAATAGCCAGAAATCAAATATTTTGCCTTTTACGGCGTTCTCTGAGTAAGTAGCAAGAAAGTCTGATCTTTAGTTGCTTTTACTGTCATGTTTGTTTCGCAATTTTATCTCCTCTTCCGTGTCTTCTCTGTAGGGTTAACTAATTAGCGGCGATTCTTGTTTTTGCGCACTACCTGTTGAGCAATTCTCAACTAAAATAGGTACTTTTCGAGAAGGGGTCTAAACCTCCCAAAACGCAAGTATAAACGAAAACAAAAAAGTGTTTTTAGGTGTTAAGCCAGCGTCGGATACCACCGTTCCAAGCATATTCTGAATCAGGATTTTTTGGCCTACAAAATGGTATCGTCAGACTGACTGTACCTTTTGGGTCGGGTGTTTTCGAAACTAAGCGTCTTTTGACGAGCTGGCGGTCGGACTATCCTCTTCACTTCGCACACCGTAGGCTCTGGCTCGAGGACAAGTAAAAACCATCCTTTTTGGCCCCAGGCAAGAGTTCTACGGAGCTTTCCAAATGTAATGTCATATTCATCAACCCGGCCTAAGGTCCACACTTTCCGTAAAAAACCGCACAGGTTAGTTACCAATTACCAGGTTACCAATTACCAGGAATAAAATGAAATCGGCGGCATAGGAAAAAAAAAAAAAAAAAAAACAGGACAAAACAAAAGTGTTGCTCTCGCAAGACAATGATGTTTGGAGAGATCTCGTGCCTCAGACGACCCACATAAAATCCGGACCGGATCCGGTGACTTTGGGGGGAGCTGGAGGGGGGAACCGGAAATCTTGGGAAACGCTTAGAGTGGAGGGATCGGGACGAAACTTGGTCGGAAGAACAAGCACAAGTCCTAGATACATCGTTGAGAGAACCGGACCGGATTCGGGCACTGTGGCGGGAGTTTGGGGGGGGGGAGTTAGGTGATCCCGCGAGTTCGGTACTAGGACGATGGAATTTGGTAGGCATATCAGGGACACGAACAGACTGCCTTAAGAATAGTCGTTGAGTAGTCTTTTGAATAGTCCTGAGTATACCTAAGTCTGTCAGAGATAATTTACCAGGGTTTATTAAAGGCATTAATCAACTAACAAGAAATATATATTTTTTTTGCCTTTCAAATAATCCGCATGGACAACCCAGTTCAAATTTCTCGAGGGGATAAGAAGCTCCCTCTCTTTTTGTTATTCATCACAGATCTCGAAGCTGAGCGAAAAATTTTCAAAAATCCCTAAACGTGTCACCAGAACGGGCGATGAGGCACGTGAGGCAGACATGAGGCACGTGAGGCAGGCATGAGGCACGTGAGGCAGGCATGAGGCACGTGAGGCAGGCATGAGGCACGTGAGGCAGGCATGAGGCACGTGAGGCAGGCATGAGGCACGTGAGGCAGACATGAGGCACGTGAGGCAGACATGAGGCACGTGAGGCAGGCATGAGGCAGGGAACTTGTACACCATGAGGCACGAGCGCGCAACCCCTCGGATTCCCCAAGGAGTCCTCGGGGAACGGCGAGAATACGCCTTAAACCTCGAATCAGAGTAATCTTCAGTTGTGGGAATGGACAATATAAGCTCGTCCCTTTCTTATTTAATCGTCATCCGTGGTTTATCAGTCATCCAGAAGTTGTCAGTGATTACTGACATGTCATTCGTCACTCGTATTTACCCGGATTAGGATTTACACTGTACAGAGTACGTCATAAATAAAACTGCTTATATGCTAAAGTAAAGATAATTTCGAAAACTACGTTGGCCTGACATATCACAAAATATCAACGAACAAACCAACGGAAATGGGGTTTGTAAAGGCCAACGAACATACTGAAATAAAAGGCGAATATTTCGGGAGGAAAACCGCCTCCCTTCTTCAGCGCAGACAGAAAATTTCGAGACAAAATGACAAACGAAGATGAAGGTCAACAACCAAGGAAAACGAAACAAAGCAGAAAACCAACAATAAACCGAAAATTGAAACCAAAATTGGAAGAACTGAAAGCCAAAGACAGCGAGCCACTCACCAATACCTGCGAATAACAATTAGGACTTTTCTCGCTCGGCACTAGCTTGGTACCACTACCATCCTTAGTTACCCACCACCTTACACGCTACGCTCCACGTTACCCTAAGATCCATATCCCTATTACAACACTGGTATAGTTTTATTTCACTTTTTAATCTATTAAAGTTTAACTGAAAAGGGCTGGGATAGGACAATCTAGTTACCCATCACTATTCACTTAAATTGGCTTGAAGAGAAGACCCGCTGAAAATGAGTTACTTCGTTGTTCCCCTATTGACGAATAATCCATTTTCAAATAGTGGAATGTCGGTAGGATTTGTGATAGCTCTACGCGCTTGTATTTCTTTGTATGGCTTATGAGAAAGATTTATGATTTTCTTTTTGTTTAGGAACTAGGCAATCTTCATCTATCTCGCCACTGCCCACTGAAAAGCCGCGTTTGTGTTGAGATAAAAATTTCCATCGTCACAGTAGAGTTTAGGCTGTGCGGACGGCCGCAGATTTTCTGAACGTCACAGCTAGACCAGATAGTGGAAAACAACAAAAAAAAACTTCGCAGAATCTAAATAATTCAGTGTCGTATTTTGACCGTCAGTGTTCTTGCAGTCACTTTTTTTTCCGCGGTTCTGACAAGATCCCGGATAATGGAGAGACAACAGAGAAAGGAGACAACAAGACAACAGAGAAAATGAGAGGAAAGAAAAGAAGCGACTTGGACGAGAACTTAATAACGACATGCATGACAAAATGCGTCTTGGAAAACTTTATAACTGCCGACATTTCCAATTCTTTAAGGTATCAACGAGTCCCTCACACTATTTGCGATGCACTCTTATGTCTGGGACTGAAAGCTTATACATAACTTGTTGATATTTACACCCTTTATCGCAGACAAGAAACCAGGCCTACCTGTGGGGGAGAAGTGAATAGCCTGAATACGCACTTCGGGCCTAAATTTCCTCGCTGCCATGTCCCCCTTCTTAACACCCGGTAGGCTAATGTTCTGGAGTTCCTCATCGTCGTCAATCCGTTCGTCAATCAAGGCAGAAGGACCAAACTCAGTTGTTGATCGTTTGCTAACAAAGTCCTGAAAGTTAAGTACTTCTTGAGCCCTGACAGGGAAACATATATTAAAACACTAGCTACCCAATGAAATAATTTTCTCAAAATAGTAGTATGCTCTCCAGCTCTATCTACCCAGTTATCAGATCCGGCTCAGGTTTTAAATTGAACATATGAGACACTTGTTAAGTTTCATGCTCGTCCGATCACCCGTTCCAAATGTGTGCATGTCACTACACGATGATTTTTTTTCCCCAAAATATTAGTATTAAGTTGTACGAACTAATGCTACTACATACTTCTAAGTAAGTAAGTAATTTAATTATAACCCGCCATTTCAACAAAGAGGAGTAAATGAAAGAAAATAAACAAAACACATAAAGACACACAAAAAGACACTAATTTTCAATCTTCGGCCAGGAAGCAGTGGTAATATATAACGGTAATATACATAATATACATAGCTCTTTATCTCACAGTTATCGTGTTGCTGCATTCTACTGCATGATACTATTAGCAAGACAGGATGCTACTGCTTAGTCTGAGGCACACTGAATGATAGTAATTCTTTACTATTACATATCAATACATGCAATTTTCCCATAAACTATCATACAACTACAGGAGAGGTACCTGATCTTGTTTTTACACTACCTCGAGTTTTGCCGCGAAAATGTTAAAATGAAATGTACATGCTGTCCTGACAGTCAAGAGGCAAAATATGACTTTTTTGAACAGTCATGTGTCGAGAAATATTCAAATTCTGTGCCTTAGATTTGTTTTGAAGCTGCTTTGAAAAGGGGTTTTCTAGCTATTGTCTTGGCTAACTCTACCTTTTCATCATTTTGTAGTCAATCGAGGTAAGGTTGGAATGAAGGGATCTTGTTTGAAAAGAAAAATTTGTTTAACAAGAAATATTGAAGCAATATTCATCTTTCCAATATGTAAACCATTCAGTTAGCTTCAATCTAGTATGTTTGTCATATTTATTGGTTCCTTTTTAAGCCAGATAGCTTGTGTGGAAATTTGAAATCTTGTTTGAGGTTGGATACCCCTCTTGTACGCAGGCTACAGATTCGGCATCGGGTAAGAACGGAAATTCAGCTACGATGTTTGACAGCGATGATTCGGCCTTTCTTGGCAAGGGTCCCCGCCAGGCTGATGCTGGACTGGAAGAAGCGAACCTTGCAATTGGTTCGTTTGATTTAATAGTGATCTGATTATTCGTTTGATTGTCCTGTAGCGTAAATAGATAGTGTTCCAGATCTTTCAAAATGTACCATTCCTGTGTGAATGTTATAAGTTGTAAGTAAGTAATTTATTTCTGACCCGCCATTTGAAAAGCGGAGTAGGTAAAATAAAATAAAAGAATTAACTAAAACACAACAAATACAATATACCATTTTTCATCCATCGTCCAGAAAAGAATGTAGTGTGTGCTGGCTGGGCCCTGTTGTCCATGATTTTCAATCAATCAATCAATCATCGCATTTATTCCTGAATATCTGTTTCACAACATGATAACATAGGACTGTCAACTTAAACAAAATATAATTGATATATACAATTCGTTTTAAAACTTGTACGACTTCATAACTTGTAACAAAATTAAACGGTATGTCAACATAAAAAATAAACAAATTTAAACGGTATGTCAAACATAAAAATAAAAAATATGTTATATTAGATTAATTGTCAAAATATTATACATGTCTTCACTTGTTAAAAAACTTCACAAAATATGGCACAAATGACTTAAGGAATCTATCAAAAGAGTGACTAGGTGGGTTTTGTAGACGTTGGGCAGAGCCGACGAAATTTCCAAAAGTGTGACGCTTGCATTTTTAACTTGGAAACACTCCGTTAGCATCTGGCTGTGTTATAATTTTAGCAAATAAAGCAGGTGCTTCAAATAATTAAAATAGCATCTTCTCATCTTCTGCAACTCCTTCTTCCGTAGAACATGTGCGACACCAAAGCGAAATAAAATGGATCGAGTACAGAAAGAGCAGTATAAATTAGTGATTTTTCTACCGAATGTCAGGAGTCATTCCATCTTCGGTCTTTTTTGTTTGTTCCGAGTTCTTAGTTATCGAAGCATGTTTTTCCTTTCCGTTGTTTCTCTTTCGTTTTTCTTGTTTTTTACTCCGTATTTTCTGGGCCTCGCCCAGTTTTGTTCAGTGACGGGTTATAAATAAAATGATGATGATGAATTTCCTAAGGTTTTCTGACACAGTAGCGACTCTTCTTGGATCAGCCCCTCTTCAGACTGCTGTATCTTCGAGCACCCAGTTTGCCCCGGTCAGCTCAGTCGTAGCATCAAAAAGAGCTGCTCTTTAAACTAAAAATTCTACAAACCATTCACTTACATCCATAGCGTCCAATGACCTGTTCTGGGTCACTTCAAACTTCTTCAGCAAAATACCCTCGCTGACGTAATATAGGCAGATGTTTTTGGATTGACCACCGGCAAGGATGGCGGATCCATCGGCGGAATAGGCTAGCGAAGTGAAAGCTCTGAAAAAAAAACAGGAAAATTGGACAACATTAATTTTGTTACCGTGCATACCAGGCATGGAACGGTTTACACTATGTTTAAGCAACATCTTGGTGGTAGTCAGGTTAGTTGCAGCGCCTATGTGAATCCATTTTAGTATATATTCGTTGTATCAGTGTCTAGTGCCGTGTTATTAAACAATAGTTCTTGTGTTTTGAAGGGAGAGAAGCTTCGGCTTAACCTCTTGACTAAAGTGGACAGACTAAAGTGGACCGACTAAAGTGGACAGACTATAGGCGTACTCTCGCCGTTCCCCGCGGACTCCACTTGAGGAGTCCCCGCGTTTTTGTTTGTCCCAGGGACTCACTCCCCGTATTCTCGCGAGTCCCCACGGATGGGGAATGCTCTCGTTATCATAGCCATCATCAAAAAGGACTCCCTTTCAGATTCGGAGGGGAATCCATTTTGCTGGTGTTGGTACAAGGTAAAATTAATTAAAAATAATCAGAATAAACAAAACCAAAAATAAATTGGCTCCAGACTAATTTCGTGGACGGCTTATTTATTTTTCGAAAAAAATCCATGTTGGAAGCATTCCCCGTGTTCTCGCTGTTTCTGTCCGCGGAGTCCGCGTGGAGTGACTCCCTCTATTCTCGCCGTTCCCTTTGATTCCCCGAGGAGTCCTCGAGGAACGGCGAGAATACGCCTTATAGTGGACAGAATAAAGTGGAAAGACTAAAGTGGAAAGACTCAATTTGACAGACTAAAGAGGAAAGACTAAAGTGGACAGACTATAGTGGACATAATAAATTGGAAAGACTAAAGTGTACAGACTATAGTTGACAGAATAAAGTGGAACGACTAAAATAAAAGAAAGCCTTTTTTTTTTCTTCCACTATCGGGTGCGAGGCGAATACGCAGTCGAGCATTTTCCAATTTCGGACGCTTTGCGGGATCTACAGTTTCATTTCGAGTCGCTCTATGATCGCTGATCAACTCACACAAGGTCGGCCTCGCATTAGAGATGGGCGTCTCTGAATAACATTCGAATCCAGCATTCGACTCCGGATTCGAATCTTCTGCTTGTCAGGCTGGATTCGGAATCGGACTTGGATTCCAAACTCTCTATCTTACGAATCCGCTCAAACTTCTAGTCTAGATCCTTCCAGTTTCCATTTTCCCAATTTTTACACAGTGGGCTTAGACAATACAACTTTTTGGTCTCCACCACCAGCCATCCTCAGTGATCTATCACGTTAGCTGATTACCTCAGATACAGTGTTTTTGTCAACTCTGATTTTTAAACTATAACCTATGTAAATGATTTGATTTTTGTGAAGGTCGGATTCGAATCCTAAGCATGAAATGGTGGATTCAGATGTGTACCTAGCCATGGATTCGGATTCTAATCCAGGACTCTCCCATCTCTCCCTCGCATATAATATAGCATCGAATTCCAGTGCCGTGAAAAGATTTCCAATTATTATTACAACATGTACATAATACAAGAACTGTACTGGGACCTGCAGTCCCTTAAAATTACTTTAAGGTACTGGATGTCCCTGGGATCAATCAGATCCCTCTGGAAGCATAGCGTGTAGGGGACCTCCCACTAAACATAAGAAACATACTTGGCAACTACTTGGTCTGCCTATTTAAACTGTAGTTACGATAATTTCTGTTCAAATAAACCTTGTCTTAACCACCAAAGTCTGGTTCGATGATGATCCAACACAATGTTATAAAATAAAATGGAAAAGAAAAAAGGACGAAAAAAGGACAAAAAATTATATTTGAAGACTGCGAAAATACTTTTTGGGATCCCAAAACGTAAGTGGAGGGATACCTATGACATCGCAAAAGTTGTCCGTCCGTCTGTAAGCACGATAACTCTCGAAGGGAATGCGATATTTTGATTAAACTTGGTGGGAGGATCGTTTAGGTCAAGGGAAAGGTCGAGTTCGTAGATGGGCTCTGTAGCCCTATATTTAGGGTGGGGGTTCAAAGTAAGGGACAAGCACAATACTGTTAAAGTTCTAATGAGATAGTCGATTAAGAGATGTGAAGACATGCTACACACGAATATGAAAACCATTTTCTCGCCGGACAAGTAGTTCGCCCGGAATCCGGCCAAAACCGAAAAATTTGTCAAAAATAAAAGTTTGATCGGAAGTTAATCAGGCGTTAGATTTAAGGATAGGGAGACGTGCTGAAAACGAATAAGAAAATTATTTTCTCGCCAGACAAGTAGATCGCCCGGAATCCGGCCAAACCGGAAAATGTGTTAAAAGTAAAAAGTTTTATATGAATTTCATTAGGTGTCCGATTTACGTGTAAGAAGACATGCTGAATCAGTGTATGAAAATCATTTTCTACCTGGACACATAGTTTGCCTCGAATTCAGCTGAAATCGGAAAATTCGTTAAAAGTGGAAGTATGATGTGAAGTTGATTAGAGGTTCGGGATAGGGGGTAAGGAGATACGCTGAATCCATTTTTGAACTTAACTTTTTTGCAAGACAAGTAGTTAGCCAGGAATCCGGCTGAACCCGGAAATTTGGCAGAAGAAAGGAAGGAACTTTCGTCAAAGTAGATCTGACACAGGCCATAGGGGTAAACGCACATGCTGAATCCATATATGAGCTTCGTCTTCTCAGATGATCACCATTTGCCTTAATCTGTTTCTAAACTTTATTAGTAAAGTTCTCAAGGAGTCTGGGTGGCGAAGACTGGATCTCTACAAGACCCAGTTGTCTGGATCAAATATTAAATCTTTGGGATCCCATCGAAACCTTTGGTCTTCTTAACACAGAGAAGAAGCCTTTTTATTTTGATCAAGTTCGCGGGGAATCGAGTTCCAGAGAGCAATTGCTGTATAAACTGGTGACTTCTCGGCCGCTAAAAACACGAGGCTCAATAAGTAGATCCACGAACTTTTATAGCCTAGGAATGGGGGGAGAGAGCTTCATTAGAACTGAAACAACGCTGAGAAACAATACCGTGAAACAGGATTCATACAACCTAACGAAAACTACAGTCCAAACAGATTCCTTAGTCAGAATACGGTCATGGCAAATAGTAAAGTAAGTAAGGAAGTAAGTCATTTATTTATAACCCGCCATTTTGAAAAAGCGGAGTAAATGAAAGAAAATAAATAAAACACAGTGTACAAACAGTGTGGAGGCAAAGGATCTGTTGATAAAAGCTGGACTTGGAAGCACTGGAAAACTTTTTACGTAGTGAAGTGATAGACAAAAATGCTCCTCAGCTGGGATTTGAACCCAGGACCCTCTGCTTACAAGGCAGTCGCTCTACAAACTGAGCTAGCAAGCCCCTCGGTAGCTCAGTTGGTAGAGCGACTGCCTTGTAAGCAGAGGTCCTGGGTTCAAATCCCGACTAAGGAGCATTTTTGTCTATCAGTTCACTACTTAAAATGTTTCCATCTCAGGGGCGTCTTCACCATTAAAATTATATATTTGGTTTTCGCCATGAGACCCCGTCTTGTGGGTCCTGGTTTGTCTACGTGTCTCCGACAATGGAGTCCTAGACTTCTAGAATTATATTTGAAAAACTGTTTATGGTTTATTGGTCATGGTACAAGTCCCTTGAGTAAAGTGCCATCTATATTACTGGAAAACTATATGGGATTCCAAAGATGTGACCCTCTCCATCAATTACTCAGCGCACGACAGGATTATCTTTGCTGGCAAGAGCGATTTAAGGTAATGTAAGGTAAGGTACGTGGATACTTCTGTTTGAAATTATCAACCACGGCCAGCTACCAAAAATAACAAAAATAAACACAACTGAGGGCGGATGGTTTCAAGTAGTAAGGAGTTGTCATCACCTTTGCTGGTCTGTCCAGCTGAAATCTCGATGACAGTTCTTTCGAAAAAAGAAGCTTTGGAAATTACTTTGTGAGAAAAACGGCTCGGTCCACGGTGCGTTTCTCGGACAGTAAGCCCTTGAGAGCAACGGCAAGAGGCTGGAAACGCCACTGGTAAGGGCTGTATCAAAAAGTCGGGAGAGGATCAGGTCGTCCAAAAACACAGATGATAAAGGCGGTATCAAGGAGCTAGGGTGTATCGGCATCCCTACTGGTCAGATCAGAAAAAAAAACGATTAGCGACCCTTTTCCAACTTCATTTTCATGCAACGGCCACCGCGTGATCAGCGACCCCATCTGACTTCGTTTCCATGCACCGGCCGCTGCATGATCAGCGACCCCGTGAGACTTCGTTTCCATGTGGCGGAAAATTACTCCAAATCCAAAGGACAAGGAACTTCGGAAATTTATTGGAAAAATGGTCGGTAGTGCAACGGCCACCGCGTGATCAGCGACCCCATATGACTTCGTTTCCATGCACCGGCCGCTGCATGATCAGCGACCCCGTGAGAGTTCGTTTCCATGTTGCGGAAAATTACTCCAAATCCGAAGGACAAGGAACTTCGGAAATTTATTGGAAAAATGGTCGGTAGGTTGGTCCGACTTCTTCCGACGGAATTCGGTGATACCAAGCGCTGGAGATTAAAAGTTCGGGGGCTGGGGCCGCGTTTTTTAGTGACAATGAAGAGCAGTCATCCGAACCTCATCGAAATCTAAGACTTGCAGCCGTGAACTTTAACCATAAAAGTTAACAGACGCACACAGCTAGCTCACATGACTAGTACTTACTTTCCTTCTAAATTCTTTTTCGCCGTTGTAAAATCGAGCTCAGACCTTCCGCTTCCTAGGTCTCTTCTACCGTCGATGGACCCAACTTGCCTACCCTCTACAGGGTCGAAAAAGAGGATCTGCCCATCCAGCGTTGCCACTGCGACTTCCTTTCCATCAGGGCGGTAGCAGACGTTAAGACCTGAAGAAGATATTGTTTAAAGCAGGGTTGCCGGGGCCAAGTAGGAAAAAAAGCATCAAAAATTGGAGAAGACGAGCACCCATCTACCTCTGCAACATCTTAGCCAGCCACTTCGCGGGCATTGTGACCTAGGCCTCTGGCTTCCGAATGTATACATGATTTTTGTTGAATGTACACATGATTTTTACGAACGTATACATGATTTTCAAAAGGAACGCCACGACGGCCAAAAGTGAGCATTAATTGAGTTGTTCTTACTTTGGCAATTTTTGGTAAAAAGAAGACTGCCAAAAAGACAAGGACGAACTGTCCGGTAACCAAGATTGCTATCACACCTGCTATGCAACCTCAGTCATTGGTCAGAATTAGTGGTTACGCAGGTTTTTCTCTTTTTCTCATCAAACCAAGGGGTCAGAAGGTTTAGGTCCAGGTTATGATTATAACAAAAAAAAAGCAGAGAAGACAAATCCGCAATGCACGGGGTGGAAAAACGTCTTTAAGTACATATAACATTTACAATACAAGTAACGTGGTTCTGCCATCGGCATACTGTCCCCAGCATAACCCGGGCGTGAGTCCTGCGAAACCAGCAATAAAAAAATAAACAAAACATAAAAAGACCCGAGCAGAAGTGAAATCAGTCCAAGGAAAGATCTCAGACCGAATAATCACAATTTCCGAGCCGGTTCCGGTATCTTCAATTACCGGAACACAATCGGGACGGATTTTTTGAAGGACTCACGCAAGTTAAAAACCGATGTGTAAACTATCTTTACTGCCATTTGTGTTTTCAGCTTTGACTATAACAATTATTGTATAATCATTATGTTTATTAACAGCAAAGAACTTGGCATTTAGACCTCCTTAAAGCTTAACCGAAAAACGCACTTATTTTTTTTTATCATTTAACTGAATACACTGCATTTTTGGAACTGTGTCAAGGAATTTTGTTCTATTGGTCTCAGAATACCTACGGCCGTCCCCACATCGCAAAACTTTACCATGACGCGGAAAATTTGAATCTCAAGACAAACGCGGCTTTTCAGTGGCCAGTGATCAGCTTGCGGAACTGCATGAACACTTATTTCCGTAAATCGTGTTCGTCAAGCATACAACCAAGGTACAAGCGCACAGAGGTACCACAAATCTAAAAGGGCAATTCCAATATGTGAAAATTCATCGTTCGTCAATAGCGAGTCTTCAAGCCTCTTTAAGTGAATGAGTGATGGGTAACTAGATTGTTCTATCACAGCCGTTTTCGGTTAAAATTTTAGTGCGCACAATATCTAAATAATATCTTAAAATTTTAGTGCGTACATTATCTAAATAATATCCTAAAATTTTAGTGCGTACAACATCTAAATAATATCTTAAAATTTTAGTGCGTACAATATCTAAAGAATATCTTAAAATTTTAGTGCGTACATTATCTAAATAATATCTTAAAATTTTAGTGCGTACAATATCTAAATAATATCTTAAAATTTTAGTGCGTACAATATCTAAAGAATATCTTAAAATTTTAGTGCGTACAGTATCTAAATAATATCTTAAAATTTTAGTGCGTACATTACCTAAATAATATCTTAAAATTTTTGTGCGTACAAAATCTAAATAACATCTTAAGATTTTAGTGCGTACAATATCTTGGTCTCTAAATTAACAGTTAAACCAATAACAGTACTACAGTAGTTGGGATTATTCTAAATTTGTGATTACATTGTCTCTAAATCGGTAGTAGACTCGGTTTCGAGGGAGGTAAAGGCTTTATATTATACTTAATTAATTGCAGTAATCCTTATTATCTATATCGTCAATCACAAAACAAAAAAAACGTAAACGTATAGGCCTAACTGGCGAAGCTGATCTGCGATTTTGTCTGCCTTCAGCCAGGAAGCGCAATGGGCGGTTGGGGTTATCCCTACTGGGGTTTTCGCATACCCTTCCTGTCACCTTCCCCAGATTTCTCTAGGTATCCACTTGAAGCTGTATGGGCTTTGTCATGTCTTACAGGGTTACGCCACAAACCGCCGCTCCAATCCAAACGGCAGGCACCATGGAGACTCGAACCAGCAACCCTTCGCTTACAATTTTGGCGCGCTAACCATTCGGCCAGGACGGACACCCGCATCACGGTCAACCGCATTCCTACCTATCGTCCTACTTTGTGTATTTGTGCAATGACTGTTGAGGAGTTCTCTAGCCCTCTAGGCTTCTAGAAGGTTCAGGGTTATTTCTTTTCGAAGACTAACTTATGGTGGGTTTACACACAGCGTAAAACCCGAGCGTATTTTGAAATCCGAGCGTATTTTACGCACGTTTTGAGCTTGAAAAGATTTCTAGCAATACGGACGTATTATAGAAATCGGTCCATTTTGTATTTCAATACATCCGTATTGCTAGAAATCTTTTCAAGCTCAAAATGTGCGTAAAATACGCACGGATTTCAAAATATGCTCGGATTTCACGCAGAGTGTAAATGGACCATTACCGTCTGCGGTGAGGGTAATCGCTTCTCTGGCCATAGATGTCTCCACAGTGTCCCAGACGCGGAGAGTTCTGTCCCAAGAAGCAGAGACGAGCGTGGAGCTCCCTGCGCTTGGGCTAAAAGCGACACCACTGACTGGTCCTTCATGCCCACTCAAAACCTAGAAGAAGAAACATTTTTTTACTGCAAAACGATCGAGATTCACTATCTGAGACACTGCCGAGTTCTGGATGGAGAGTAAAAACAGTTTTCAGCACAATAGCGTATTTAAAATAGTGATGATGATGATGAAATTTTATTTACGCACTTAAGAAGAGGAAAATAGTCATAATAGTCGGACCAAATTTTTTTTGCGGCGCCCGACCTGATTTGGATCAGAGACCTCATCGCTGCACTTTTCAACTTTTAACCAACTAAAATAGTCTTTAAAGCTAAGCTGAAAAGGGGTGAGGTACGACAATCTAGTTACCCATCACTGATTCACTTAAAGATGCTTGAAGACCCGATGGAAATGCGTTACTTCGTTCCTCCGCTATTCACAAATAATCGATTTTGATATAGTGGAATTTCCCTCTCGAATTTGTCGTACCTCTGTGCACTAGTACCCGTGTTTATGCCGGTTTACGAAAAATAAGTGTTCACGCAGCTCACCAATGGCAACTGAAAAGCCGCGTTTGTGTTGAGATTCAAATTTCCCGCGTCATAGTAGAATGTTGCGTTTTGAGGACGGCCGTAGATATTCTGAACGTCTGACTAGAGCATAGGCTATAGTGAAAACCCCAAAAATCCCTTAGCACAATCCAATAATGCAGTGTATTCAGTTGAATGATAAAAAAATAAGATGGCTTTTCAGTTAAACTTTCCAGTGAAAAATGTATCTCAAATTAGTAGTATGAAGTTGTAAGAAAAAGTAGCATGCAGTACGAACTGATGCTACTACATGCTTCTATGTCAAGGCTACCGTGTTAGTGCATTCTAATGCATGCTCCTATAACCAAGACAGAATGCTACTATAGCAAGACAGGATGCTACTGGATACTACTGCTTAATACTGGCCCAGTCTGAGGCACATTATATGATAGTATTCTTTACTATTAATATGAATACATGCAACTTTTCCGTACAACTATCATCTAATTACGCAGGCTACAAATTTGTCATCGGGTTTGATCTGACGTAACATCGATTCGATATCTGTCAAGTGTCGAGCTATGCAGCCTCACTAGATTGGCCTGACTAGACAGGAGATGGCCCTTACCTCAAGTAACCGGCCAACCTGGAGGGACCACAGAAAGATTTCGAAGACATCCTGGCCACCGGCCGCGACCAACTCTCCAGACGCATCGACTGCGACGCAAGAAAACTGGGCGGGGCGAGGTGATGTCAAGGTCTTGAAGTTTCGATACCTAGAAACCAGATTTATTTACGTAGATTAGTAACTATTTCTTGAGCCAAAGTTGACTTTCAAATTCAAATTCACTTTATTCGCCCAAAAATTCTCATTGTGAAAAATAATAAAATATAAAATTATGGTTTCTTAATTTGGTCCATAATAAACTATTACTAATAGTATATACATTTTGTTCGTGTAACAATAGTATTCAATCATCGGGTCGAATACTTATGACTTTGAAACACAGAGCGTGTTCCCCAATAACATAAACATTTAAAAGCACGTACTGACCGTAGTTACTACGCAGGACGTCACGAATTCTGGCTTTTTGTCAAGGCTGGAACGATTTTTTCTATTTTCCAGCAGAATGTCATGCCACGGGCGAATCTGACCAATCACGTTACAGAGATGCGTAGTTACCACGCTCTCCCAAGCATGGTAAGCAAATAGATGCTATTCGTCAAGGTGGGAACGCTCAGCGTAGTAACTTTTTACGAGGTTGGAACGAAAATAGTAACTAATACTTACGATTGTTAGAAGGGTGGAACACGCTCATATATTCAAATAATGTATACAACCATAATTCGGTTTGTTTCCTTCCCCCAACGTTGACCCTGAAGATTGACAACCTGACGAGGACCCTTGCCAAGAAGGGCCGAAATATCGCTGATGAAGCATGGTAGCTGGCGTATCCGTTGTATCCATTATTTGAATAGAGATTAGTAGCAATATTCATTTATTTCCATAAAACTTTACGAAGCCTCGAAACTGAGGAATAATGAACTCTTAAGGGTCGCAGCTCCTGCCAACCCTCAGGAACTTTTTACGGACGTGATTCCTACCGAAAAAAATATAGGAAGCCTACAAAGTAGCGCAATCTACCAACTGGATATATAGGAAACGATGCATTATCGAAATAATTTTCGACTGCAAAAAAGTCAGAAACAAACGAAAACAAAACCAGGCATTGGGCAACCTTAGAATCTAGAGCGTGTTCCATCCTATTTACCGTAGTTACTACGCAGGACGTCACGAATTCTGGCTTTTTGACTTCAAGGCTGGAACGATTTTCTATTTTCCAGCAGAATATCATGCTACGGGCGAATCCGACCAATCACGCTACAGAGATGCGTAGTTACCACACTTACTACGCTCCCTAGCGTGGTACGCAAATCAATCAATCAATTTATTTAATTCGTTATATTACACATCACACTATGATGTGTAATATCTAATAGATACTATTTCGTTACTAAGAGATACTATTTCGAGAAGGTTGGAATGGTCAGCATAGTAACTTTTTACGAGGTTGGAACGAAAACAGTCACTAATAGTTACTATTGTTGGAAGGGTGGAACACGCTCTATACGTCACGACGGGTGAAAAGTAATAGGAGTTCTGGAAGCTGTGAATGGTTCTGGACGAAGAGGCCACTGGAGTCAAATATCAATTTGGATAAAGTAACAGCTGCAGCTGCTGAAATTTCCTCTGTGAAAAACAAAATACAGAAGTTCCACGTGGTCTTACCTCATGGTGTCGCAGGCTCGGACGGTACCATCTAGCGACGAAGAAAGAACTACTTTTCCGGTCTGTGTGAATACGACTCCAGTGACACTCGAACTATGGACACGATATTCCCTTGTGCAAAAACCGGTGCTCGTGTTCCAAACTTTGACCTAAAAGAATACCATCGAAGTCTTGGCCATCAAACTCTCGAACCCCCTATAGGAACTTTTAAAAGACCTGTCTTGCCTATAATACTAACGCAACCTACGTCCATAATCACTCCATATATTTCTAAACCTGGAGACTCCAGTTTCGTACGGTACATTCCAACCCCTCTAACAAAAACACGCTGATTTTCTCACTTGCCGTGTTTTGCTACCTTCGATGTGTATCACTCTGCCAACGGTTGTCTGCGAGAGAAGTTTTTTGATCGTAAATCGTTTCCCTGTTTTCGCTTAAGTCAACGGGTCTCGAAAAAGGCTTAAAACAGCCAAAACCGTGGGTTATTTTTTCCAAGTACAGCCTAGTTTTAGAGTATTCAAATATTTTAAAATACTATAAGTTGAAGAGATGTGTAATTGCGTCGGAATACTCGCATCCGTTATATCATACCAGTAAAAATAGCGTACACGCACGTTACGATTAAGTCGAATGCAAAATTCCTATACCGGTTCGAAAATCATATCCGCAGATCAGTCAAAAATGCGGTAACTGGTTACCACTCAGTACCAGATTACTTGAACACTTAGTATAGTTTTAGCCACTGAATACGCAACTCGCACACCCGAGTTCGAAATTCAGATCACAAGCCTAATAAAGATCTATTCAAATAATGTACACAACGGATACGTCAGCTACGATGCTTCATCAGCGATATTTCGGCCCTTCTTGGCAAGCCTCGTCAGGATGTCAATATTCAAGGTCAACGTGATTACAGGTTTGTTTCCTTCCCCTTCGTTGACCCTGAAGATTGACAGCCTGACGAGGACCCTTGCCAAGAAGGGCCAAAATATCGCTGATGAAGCATCGTAGCTGACGTGTCCGTTGTATACAGTATTTGAATAAATGTTTCAAAGTCAGCTTGGGCTCAAGGAATATTTACCAAATCCTAGGGCGCCTGTTCAATGCTTTGGTCACACCGCACTTTCTGTACATTTCTCCATTTTGGGATTTGCTAAACATTTCCGAGAAAAGGCAAATTCGGACAAAATATTACAAACTGGCAAAATACCTTCTCGGACCCCCCCCCCCCCCCCTGGGAGTCTAATTCAGCCCTCTCGAAGAAGTACCACATTATCGATGCTTCCGCGAAGTGCGAAATCATAAAGTGTCGTGCTAGATCCCGGGCTCTCAAAAACATATACGAATCGCCGTTGACTCGCCTACCGTATTTATAAGTTTTATAAAGTTTATGTAGTGTTTCGTTTTCTTTGTGCATAATTAATTTTTCTTTCTATTACTCCGCTCTTTCATTTGTTGTATAGCGGGCCTCAATAAATTATTATTATTATTATAAAGATCGAAATTGCGTCGGAAACGGTAACCACGCTCTGTGTCAGCGAAGTTTATACAATTACCTCCGATTTCCGGATGTCGCTGCCAGCTCTCGGATCCGGCTGTGACTACCTGATTAAAAAGAAATACATACCGTTGCATCATCTCCTC
Organism: Branchinecta lynchi; assembly: GCA_023053575.1. Lineage (NCBI taxonomy): Eukaryota > Metazoa > Arthropoda > Branchiopoda > Anostraca > Branchinectidae > Branchinecta > Branchinecta lynchi. The sequence continues at coordinate 6,760,994 of JAKZAP010000015.1, forward strand.
CCGTCGCAATGTATTGTCCATCTGGTGAGTAGGCTAGAGACGTCATACCGTTGAAGTGGCCTTGCTGCTTCAAAACGGGTATCTCACTTTGCCATTCCCAAACTAGAAGCTGTCCCGTCTCTCGACAACCAAGGGCCAACCAGTCACCAGTCTGGTTCATAGCTAGCGAGTTGCAAGCCGTTTCCAGCAACCTAGGGTTATACGAGGTAGCGTCAGAATTCAATGATAAAGCAAAAGTCTATTTTATGGACACTAAAGGCGTATTCTCGCCGTTCCCCGAGGACTGTAATTGTACAGCACCTTCTGCGCTCCTTCTATACTATTTCGTTCTGGTGTCATTCATGTTCTGCGAAAGAAGGAGATAAAAAAGATGAGATCATGTTATTTTAAATATGCAAAGCACCTGCTCCACTTGTCGAAATTATGCCATAACCATACTTTGACAGAGAAGTTCAAAATTCAAGATGCAAGTGTTACCCTTTTGGATGCTTCTTCGCTATCAAAAATCATTGACAACAGAACCCAACCAGCGCACGACCTTCTACACTGCTTCCTGGCCGACGATTGAAATTAAGTGTCTTTTTGTGTATGTTTATGTGTTTTATTTACTTTCTTCATTTACTCCGCTTTCTGAAAACGGCGGGTTATAAATAAATTACTTACTTACTTACTTACTCCTCGGGGAATCGAAGGGAACGGCGAGAATAGAGGGAGTCACTCCGCGCGGACTCCGCGTACAGAAACAGCGAGAACACGGGGAATGCTTCCAAAACGGATTTTGTTCGAAAACAAAATCTGCAGTTGACGAAATTAGTCTGGATCCACTTTATTTTGGTTTTTGTTTATTCTGATTGTTTTCGGTTATTTTACATTGCACCAACACCATCGAAAACTGATTCCCCTCCGACTCTGTGAAAGGGAGTCCTTTTTGATGATGGTGATGATAAACGGAGCTTTCCTCATCCGTGGGGACTCGCGAGAATACGGGGAGTGAGTCCCCGGGACAAACAAAAACGCGGGGACTCCTCAAGTGGAGTCCTCGAGGAACGGCGAGAGTACGCCTTAACTATTCTGCTTTCCCTATAGTATTCCTTGCTAACCTACGGAATTATTAGCTTCAGAAATCCCCCCACTTCACAGTTGTTTCGTCTTGCAGCTCTGACGGCGCTTTATCGGAGTTTGCCACTCAAGCAGCTCAAACTTAGACAAAAGCTTCAAGGTCCGCCGACAAATCTTTCAGAAATAAGGCAAAAAGAGGCTTCAAAATTTGGTCTTTTTGCTTTGAAAACTTAGCTCTGGCTCTCCGAAAACTCCTACTTAACGGTTTCATTTAGGATCCCAAGTCGCTCTTATCATCAGTGTTTACAAAACTTTTGTATGCAGAGCATTTGTAGTATTCTCTATAGGGAAAAGGCGCCTCACTTAGCTGTCATTTTAGGCTTCGAATTTTGGAGTCTCAGCAACATTAAAAGCTAGAATTTGCATGGTAACTAGTTCGATTTTGCAAGAAACAAGCGGATATGGTCTAAAAAAATCAGGGGTATGTGGTTGACTGGGTTAACCAGCTATGATTTTCGAAATTTCCTACCGATAATGCATAGTTCTCGCATCATGACACTTTTTTTCTGAAAGGCTCAAGTTGAAACACTGCCATGTACCAACTTCAGGCAAAATACCTCATTCTGTTCTGGAATTATTGTGTTCACAAACTGACAGACCGATCTAGAGCCACCATTTTCCAATGCTATACGATTCACGTAAAACCATCTATTCTGTTATGGTTTTAGCGTAGAAGGGGTGTAGCAAACGAGATAGACAACTTTTACTCGGCAATATGAGAAGAGGGCGGAAAGAGGATACCACTTCGTCGATCAAAAAAGCTTTTGGGTGAAAAAACTTACCTTTCTTTGTATAGGCTGGAGTTTACGATCAAAATCCCATCTGGCATTTCATGAATAAAAAAGGTTCCATTGGCATAGGCGGTGATTAACATATGTGACTGGGGGTGAAAGGCGCAAGATGTTAATCTGACGTTCCCTTGGTAACCATTTTCTCGGTGCAGGTCGTTCAGGAAGAACCGCGCAGTCCGTCGGTACAGAACACCTACTCGGTCTTCTTTGAATTCTGAAAATTATGAGTCTGTCAATACTATATATAATATATATATATAATAATAATAATGTACTTTATTTCCTTAATAGCTTGTATTATACACGCTAGCACTGGATCGTCATTCACACAAATAACATACGACAATTACATAAGTAGACATTTCATCTACACGTACAACTTGAAAATATAATTTGAATTAACTAGAATTAAAATATTGGGTAAAATAGGGTACAAAAGATTTCAGGTAACGATCTGTCGAGTTTATGGATGGTCTTTCTAGTCTCTGGGAATCAGCGTCCCTCTGTCTCTGTCGCGTATTAGTCCTGCTATTTGCTGTAGTATCAAAATCAGGTAGAATTGCACGATGAGCATGTGATGCCAGACACTTGCTCCCGAACGCTATTGTCAGTTGGTGCCGCCGTTCGGCAACGGTTGGCAGTTCAAGCTTGACCAGGCCATCCTCATAAGAAAGATAACCCGGGCCGAGCACAATCTTAACAGCCCTTTTTTGGATGGCTTCTAGTCTATCGGTCTGTGCGTTGGTGAGTCCTGGGTGCCAAGCCGGACAGGCATACTCCAGGCAAGGTCGGATGTACGTGCAGTAAATACTGCGTAAATCTCGCGACGGAATTGCAAAACGTCTGAGAACCGCGAACGACTTGAGGAGAGGTGCTGCTTTTCGAGTAATATGCTGTACGCGAGAACTCCACTTTAGGTCATCATCAATCAACAAACCGAGGAGTTTAACTGTTCTTTTGGACTCGAGACCTATATTTATTTATTTATTTATTTGATCTAATAAAACGGCCAACTTGGGCCATACTAAACAACTAACAATAAATATTAACAACTAAAAACAATAATCTACCCAACATCAAATGCTGAATACAGCTCACGGTTCCATGCCATCCACACAGGTAAGGATAGCCGCATGTTTTGGCCCAAGAGAATCACAAGGAGTGGATTACTGGACCGAAGGATCCGGGTCTGGAGAGAAAAGATAGACCGACGCCTGAGTTCCCCAAAAGAAGGAAGACCCTCACCGACAAACATCCCGGAAGCACTACAGTTCCAAGGTAGACCATGTAGCCACCGGAATAAATTGTTATAAAGAACCGTAAAAGTATTCTCGCATTTCACAGATGTAGAGTGGGTTAGTGACAAACAATACAGTGGAGTACAGTAAGCCCTGAAAAGGAAAGTTTTAACTGAAGAATCACAACTAGAAAACATTCTAATAAGGATATTAGCACGGACACACAGTGATCGGGACACCACTGAAACATGGAGGTCGTCTCTAAGTGAACTGCAGAAAGTATATCCCAAATACTTAAACGACTGTACAAACACAAGCGGTACTCCAGATAGGATAGCAGTAGGTATGTGCTTGAGAGACATGCCAGGTGGGATGAACGCCATACAAAAAGTCTTTTTTGTATTGTAGAGTACATCATTAGCCACGGCAAACCGGTCACAGACAGCCAGAAGCTTGTTCAGGGCTGCTACAGTTGGGGCAAGAATGGCAAGGTCATCTGCGTAGCTAAGGTTATTAAAGCAAAAACCCTGCACAAAGCAACCAACACCAATATTAGCCAACGAAACATTTAGTTCATCCACATACAGGTTATATAATAAAGGAGAAAGGACACCACCCTGTCGAACACCATTAAGAACAGAGAATGGCAGGCTTAGTATACCTCCCCACTTTACACGAAATCTCTGTGTTTGGAGCCAAGCAGCCAATGTACCCACAATACGAGGGTCCACACCTCGCGAGACCATCTTAAAAATAAGCTTCTCGTGGTTGACCCGATCGAACGCCGCCTTTGCATCAATAAAACAAACGAATACAGGGCTTGAAAACAACCAGAAATACTGTATAACTGTCTTCAAAATAAAAACACAAAACTCAGTAGAAGACTTTTCCTTGAATCTAAACTGATATTGGGATGAATTTATACTAGGTTGAAGCAAGTTATACAGACATTTCTCAAATAATTTTGACACTACTGCTGCCAGGGCAATCGGACGATAGTTAGCCAAAGCCGTCATATCCCCAGTCGGGCACTTAGGTACAGGCACAAGGCAAACTTCAGCCAGAGCCCCAGGAACAAACTGGTGATTTAAACACCCATTAAAAAGCAAAGAAAGAACACACACAAGAGACGGTCCAGCATGCTTTAAATGGTTAGCGGAAACACCATCAAGTCCACCAATCTTACTACCGGAGAGCCCAGAAATCGCTTTAGTAACTACATCAAGCGAAATCAGCTGCTCTCCAGAATTTAGGAGGGAATAAGATGGCGTTGCCGCTATATACTGAGAAGAATTAGATTTAACAGAAGAAAACACACCACAGAAATGGCTCCGCCACAACTCAGTGATAGCTAGAGACCCAACAGCAATCTCTGCTATATCAACAACTTTTGGAGAAAAAGGCTGCTTAGACTTCGATACAGCCTTCCAAAAAGTAGTAAACTTTGCGGACCTAAGGCTATCCGCCAACCTCAGGAAGGTCCCGTTTTAAAAAAGACACTCTGAGTACAACACTCTTTGTACGGCTTACTGAAAGTTTAACTTCGGATAGGTCTCGCTGCAATATGTCAAAAACTGTTGAAAGAGGTGATTCGTCATACGAAGGAGAAAGTGAACGGAGCGAAATGGTTGAAAGATCGTCAGCAAATTTAAAACGGTGATAAAAAGTAGTCAAAACTTTGTTAAAAACAATTAAAAAGCACAAAGGACCCAGCTTGGTACCCTGGGGCGTTCCGCAAAAAATACTCATGAATTCCGAAACGTCCTCGTTAGTCAACTTAACGCATTGCGTTCGACCTGTTAAAAAACTAGCTAGTAATCTAACCACGAATTTTCGAGCTCCCATTGCGGTCGATTCACTAATAATAACCTGATGATCCAAACTACCGAATGCTTTAATTACGTCACTCAGTAAGATCTCAGCATAACTGAGGTAACTGAACTGAACCTGAGGTAATACTGAACCCGAGGTAACATTTTTCAGAAGTCAAATCGTAATTTTTAAGGGATTTCTATGAAATTCCAGTCTAGTACACAGCGCGAAAGTGTAGTAGAATTGTATTGCAGTAAGAGATATGCTTATTTGAACACGGGATTAAATAATTCACTACCTTGGTTTTGTTTCTTGCTTACAAAACAGTCAAAGAAAGGAAAAATAAGTTTCCTTCTGGCCAAGAGATTGAGCTGGAATTCTACTTTTATATTTAATTTATTATTATATATGGCGTTAAAGTTTACCTGAAATCTAGTTTTATATTTTATTTACTATTATATTTGGCGCTAAAGTTTAACTGGAAAACCAACTTATTTTGGTTTCATTTGATTGAATACAATTATTTGGACTCTGCGAAGGGATCTTTTTATTTTCCACTATCTACTCTAGTTATGACGTTCAGAATATCTGCGGCCGTCCCCAAGGCGTAAATTCTACTGTGACGCGATAAACTTTAATCTCAACACAAACGCGACTTCTGAGAGGTGAGATTGGTGAAGATTGCTTAGTGCCTGAATACAAAAAATCATAAATCAATGCTATTTACCATTGTACTCTTCCTTACTGTACTAACCCTTCTCATACTAACGGTTTGGGGTTGCTTTACTATACACTGGTTTCGATTCTTATTGTAAGTGCGTGCCATACTTTACCACTTCGTGTAGGTAGTACTAACAAGAAAAGGTTTGGGATGAATATTATTCCTGGTTGGAATAATCATGTGCGCCCTCATTACGAAGCTGCGAAAAATGCTTTGCTTTTGTGGGTTGCTAATGGCAGACCTCTTGGGGGTGTGTTTGATTCTGCGAGGAGAATTCTTCACGGGAGGTTCCGGAGTGCCCTTCGGTGGTGCAAAAAGAATACAGAGAGTCTAAGAACTTCGGCTCTGGCCAGCAGTTTTAGTTCACTTAATTTCCGTGATTTTTGGAAAAAAGTTGCTAAATCTAAAAATGCTGGTCCTCAGAAAATGTCTGATAGAGTTGGTTCAGCGACTGGGCCCAAAGATATAGCGGAGCTATGGCGGGGTCACTATAGCACTGTTTTCTCGTCAGTTGCTTCTGATCCTAAAGCAGCGAGTGCAAGGTCCTTTTCCAAACCATGGACTGATCCTGTTAAGCAGCTGATTACGGCAGAGTCTGTGGCTCGGTCGTTGTCTGGGCTTTCAGGCAGTAAGTCCGGTGGCCTTGATGGGGTGACGACTAATCATGTTAAGCATGGTGGTCCGACCCTGATTTGTCTGTTGACACTGCTGTTCAATGGGTTCCTTAACCACAGCTACGTCCCAGATTCCCTTACTGAGGTGTGCCTGGTTCCAATTCCGAAGTCGAATACCGGAGACATGACATCGTTAAGTAATTACAGACCGATTGCTATGGCGGCTGTTATTTCGAAAATTTTCGAAAAATGTCTCTTTTCTTTGATTTCATCCCAGATTAATTCGTCGCATTATCAATTTGGGTTCAAAGAAGGGTCTTCGACGGAGTTTTGTGTGTTCATTCTCAAATCTGTCGTGCAGTATTTCTGGCTTTTTTCAAGTCCTGTGTTTGCGTGCTTCATTGACGCAAAGGCAGCTTTCAACAGAGTGAACCTTGAGAAGCTCCTGGATAAAATGGACACAAAGGGAGTTGACCGTCGTGTCATTGGAACTCTTGAACATTGGTTCGATGTACAGCGTTTCAGAATAAAATGGAGTGGTTATTTCAGCATGCCATTCCCTGTTCTGAATGGTGTACGGCAAGGTGGGGTCCTCTCTCCGTTGCTGTATAACCTATATGTGGATGGTCTCAACCTGCGTTTGGCCCAAACTAAGGTTGGTTGTTTCATTGGAGGTGTTTGCTTTAATAACCTGAGTTATGCTGATGACCTGGTTATTTTAGCTCCTACAGTGGCTGCACTAAACCATCTACTTTCAATTTGTGATGAGTTTGCGTCAGCTAATGATATCGTGTTTAACACGGCCAAGACCCAGTGTATGGCGTTCATTCCTCGCGGGACCCCTCTGAAACACATCCCTATGGCATTGCTTTCTGGAGTGTCGCTGTCTTTCGTTGAGTCCTACAAATATCTTGGATTCACGGTGGCTCCCTCCCTGAGTGACGAGCTCCATGTTAAAGCACTTTCACGTTCGCTGTGCTGCAGGGCTAACTTACTTATTCGTAAGTTCGGGAAATGCGACCCTGCCGTGAGGTGTTTTCTTTTCAGAGCTTATTGCACCCCGTTGTACGGTCTTGCTTTTGTGCAATCTGTATCTGTTAAGTGTGAGAACTCTCTTCGGGTTCTGTATAACAATTCTTTTCGGTGGCTTCTTGGTCTTTCCCTTAACTGTAGTGCTTCCGGAATGTTTGTTGGTGGTGGCCTCCCTTCTTTTCCTGAACTTCGTAGGAGATCATCTCTTTCGATCCAGACAAGGATTCTTGCTTCGGACAATCCGCTCCTTCGGGTGCTTTCGGGGCCGCTTTTTCGGCTATCTCTGCCACTTTGGCGGACATGGTCTGGTGAGATCTATACACAACGAACTTGATGCTCAAGCACCTTTTTTGTTGTTTGTGTTTTTCTCTCTTATTTTGTTATTGTTTAATATGTTGTTGTTGTTGTTTTTTTTGTATGTTTTTGAGTGGCCCTAGTTGGTCCTTAGTTCAATGAAATAAAAAAAATAAATAAATCTTTCTCATAAGGCAAACAACAAAAATACGAGCGCAGAGGGGTACCACCATCACACGCAATTTCACTATTTGAAAATCGATTACTCGAAAATAGCGGAACAACGAAGTAAAGCATTTTCAGCGGGTCTTCAAGTCAATTTAAGTGAATAAGTGATGGGTAATCTATCCCAGCCATTCTCGGTTAAACTTTAAGCTTTTATCTTGTCGCCATGCTGTTGACTCTTGAATATGTTTCTTTTCCCTTGAAGTATGCTGCTTACTTTGAACCTCATCAACATTGCAAAATTTGAAAGAAGAACAAGATGGAAATCAAGAACAAATATTTCAAAATAATGCAGCGTGTACAAGTAGAGGAATACTCGAACCGAATCCGGTCTTGGCGAGGAGATTATGTTTACGCGCAAAGAGAAAAAGAATATTGCTCCATGCCAGAAAATTTGACAAAAATAAATTCTTTTATAGTTTTGTATGACATCAGTTCTGATGACTGCTGCTTTCAAAGATAGCTAGACTTTTGTTCTGTGTTTTCACCAATGCCGCCGACGAGATTCCTTTTAAGTAGACCGGAATTCCTTTCATCCTGAAGTGAATTCTTGTCCCGCTAAACTTTTTTCTAGTCACCTTCACGAACGGAATTCTTTCAAGTCGACCAGAATTCCTTACTACTCGAC